>JARHVA010001619.1:2150000-2677500 GCA_037957365.1 Torreya grandis | reverse complement strand
AAAATATGGCATATTATAGGGTGCTTAAGCTTGCCATTATGATATAGTTTAGGACCTAGTCTAGACCACATTTTTATAGACTACCACTATAATAAGCTATTTGGAATTTATATATTTGTTTATTTACTTTTATTTAACAATATAGATCTAGGTTACCCTTATTCATCAATTTTTTGCATTCAAATTCCTTATTATATCCTTCATACCCATTTTACAACCTTTGATTTACATATTGATTCTATCTTAGGACCTAGTTATTCCCCATATCTTATATCTTAGGCATAGGATTTGGAACCTATACCCTCAAATTGAATTTGGATTACCATCTACTAGATCTACAACTATTTACAACCCTTGGTTACATCATTGTCTTTGATGTACATCGGCTCTAGTTTGGTCTTTTATTTATATCCTAGTTTATAGAGATAGAGATGATTGTTACCTTGATCATATTAACCCACATACATTCTAGTGAACTTGATATTAATCATATCCTACATATGATTGGATTATCTTCATGTTTCCATTTTTTTTACTTGCTTATATTCACATTTAATTCACCATCGAGTGAATCTGATGTGAATCTTAACCCATCACTAGTTGGATTACCTTCATGTTTCCATTTATTTTCCATGTTTATATTTACATCCACTTCACCATAGTTTCATTATGGTGAACCTTACATGAATCCTATCTCACCACTACTTTTATTATCTTTATGTTTCCATTTATGGATTCATAGCTCAATTAATAGGCAAATTTTCTAGATTCCTAAATTTTAAATTTTATTCTAAACATGTCATCCCCTATGTTTCTAATCCATGAATAAAATAAAATTGTCATATAATATAACTCATAATATCACTTACATCATTAATAAAAAATGAAAATTTGAAATCCTTCCCCTATATCTTGATGCCCATAACATGGCAGAAGATCTCGATTGATGTGTTTTTATGATCCTAATGATGGGGGTGAAGATTATGATTCTCCCATTGATGATTTTTATGACATGGATGAAAATACCTATGATAATTTACCCATTTTTAGCAACCATCCATAAAATGGTGATGAATATTTTCATCAATTTTTACCCACCATTTACAACCAACTTTTGTCAACTCAATAGATCAAAAAGAACACCTATTTCAAATGTCTACTACAAAATGAATCATATGTGATCCTAGTCCTAGATTATCTATGACCATTCAAATCTATCTTATAGGTCAAATTTTAGTTTCAACCCCCTATAAATTGTCAAAACCCATAAAATTAGAAATGGATAACTACATCAGTAGTTTATATACAATTCTACATCACTTTCACATAAAAAATAATTGCATTGGCCATAACATATATGTGATGATATAGGTATAAATTTGCTTCTTTCCAAATCTAAATTTATAATACATAACATAGAAAGTGTCAATACAGTCTTATAACCTCTGCCTATTACACAACATTATATTTCTAGTGCCAATACATTCATATTCAATTTAGATCATCCCAAGTATATCGATAGTGCAAATACAGTCATATTTAGCTCATATCAATTTGATTGTGTCAATTATGGAAATAGAGTTAGAACTAGAATATAAAATCCTAATTCTATCAACATGGTCGATATCAAAGAATAAAACTCAAAACCACCTCCCAAAGATCTTGACATTATACTAAATGCCATATTCATTATTTTAAGATAGTTTTACATAGAATATGACATCATTACTAGGCAATTAATCCTGAGATTAAGTCCAATCCTCCCGTATCCCACATGTTAGGGCATATTTTGATGCCCATATTTTTCTTCCATCACATTTTGGGGAATCTTATGATGCCCATCATCATTCATTTTCCATTTTGAACACATATTATTATACTTAAATCTTCCTACCCTTGTAACAAGGCAATGATAAAAAATATTATACACTTTAAAGATAAGAAAATTAAACTTCAAGAAATCTTCCAAGATAAATATGTTTAAGTTTAAAAGTTTTTGATTTCACATTACATGTTTATCACTCTTTAATTTCTTGTATCATGTTTTTTACTTTAATACACTTTAATTTCCTAGCATTATTTTTACATTCATGCCTTTTTTATTTGGTCATTACTTCTCATGTGGTTGTTTGGTGTCTTTTATAGTCCTACCCTTTTAGGTTTATTTAACCATTGCTTCCCTTATGGTTCGTTGGTAAATTTTATCATTATCTCACCCTTTGGTTCTTGATATCTCTTTACTATCATTTGTATGTTTCATAACTTTACCTTACTTATTTTTATGCCTCTTGGATTTTCAATTTCTAATTTGCATGGTAAGACTTTGGGAAATATAACTAGGCCATCCTCACAAACTCTCATCATCTTCTTAACTTTTGCTCATAATTACACTCCCAACCTTTTCTAGATGTCTTTTTAGAAATATAAGGCAATGGTCAAGGGTGGTTGTTTGTCACTTATATTTATTTACATTTTTTTATGGAAAATATATTATCAGGTTTAAAATTATTTTTAACATGATGAATATAGAATCCTCCCATTCAAATTTAAAACATCATGGAAATATGAAAATTAAAATATATTATAGTTTATCTACATGTTCTCATCCACATTTTACCCTCTCTTATGATGTAGTATCACACATGTATGTCATTTTATCATCTCCCTTTATAATTTTATGTGATTATGGTAACTCAATAATTATATACTAATCTATATCTTTCCATCTAGCTTCCTCCTTTGTGGGGTCATCAAGGTTGGTTTCAATATTACACTCTTTTCTAAGGTGTAAGACTAGGATTATCTAGATGTCTTTGTCTCTAGATTATCATATTTAACACCTAGGTGTAAATTATCTTGTGTTAGTTATCTTTAACACCAATTATTGATCTTCCAAATCCATATGGAGAAAACTAACAAAAATTAAAAAATTAAAAATCCATAATATCATAAGAAAAATAAATTTTCAAAAGACAACATCAAAAATTATATAACACTTTCAAAATAAAAACTTTTGATTAGTAATTTCCATAATTTGCAAGTGAAATAAGAAATGTTCAAGAGAAAAAATTCTAGGAGGCTATGGTTAAAAAGGGGGATTTAAACACAAAATTATTCCATATTTATGCTCTAAAACATAGAAATGTTAGTAAGATCAAGGAAATGATCAAATAAGATGGTATGGTTTGCATATATTAAAATCAAATAAAGGAAGAAGTAGTGGCCTTTTTTAGGAACCTCTTTTTAGGAAAAAATCATCCAAATTCAGTTAAAAGGTAGCCTATTTGAATCTATTTTCTACTATGATTTATGGTCAAGGCGATGCTAACCTCATATGCCTCCTTTCTCCAAAATAAGTGAAGTTTTTTGTCTTTGATATGGAAGAGGACAAAACCCTTGGTCTAGACAACTCTCCCCCATTATTTTTTAAACATTTTTGGGACATTATACAGATGAATGTTGTGGCAGTAGTGATAACTTTCTTTCAATTAGGTTGTATCCTTAAGGATCTCAATAATATTTTCATGGTTTGTATTCCTAAAGAAGGTAGGAGCTAGATGTTTGAGATGCTTTAGACCTATTATACTATGTAACATGAGTTATAAGATCATCTCCAAGACTCTAGCTCTTAGACTCTAAGGCTTAATACCCAATCTTATTTTAGGTTATTAAGGAGTGTGTTTTGTGGGCTGCTAGATTACTAACTGCATCATTTTAGCACATGAAGCTTTACATTCCATGGGGCATTCATCAAGAGAATGTATTTTAATCAATATTGATATGAACAAAGTGTATGATAGATTTATATGGGATTTTTT
Source organism: Torreya grandis (assembly GCA_037957365.1). Classification (NCBI taxonomy): domain Eukaryota; kingdom Viridiplantae; phylum Streptophyta; class Pinopsida; order Cupressales; family Taxaceae; genus Torreya; species Torreya grandis. The sequence goes on along the minus strand of JARHVA010001619.1, from coordinate 2,673,682 downwards.
GGAAAATATTATTAACAGTAATGGGTTTCTCCCCAAATTCAAGAAGTTGATTACTTCTTGTATATTTACCCCTAAATTTTTGGTTTTGATTAATGGATATATAATGGGTTTCTTCTCAATAGAAAGAAGGTTGCATCAATTTGATCCTATCTCTCCTTTCCTCTTCATCATACTGGTGAAATCCTTAGGTAGAAGCTTTGTGATTGTTATATATTTGGGTATCTTAAAAGGACTAAAAATTGCCCTAACTATGAATCCTCTAACCCATAAATTTTTTTTATGACACTTTTGTGTTAGGAGAGGCCTCAGTTGATCCAAATTTGGATCATAATATATTAGTCATGTGTACTAAGTTTACAATATATACAATTATATGTAACTTTGTTCTTAAAACACTATTTTGAGACATTTAATACACTTAAAACATCAATACCATACATGATTTTGAGGTAAATCAATATGAGGGTGATCCAAATATCTTCACATTGATGAGTCAGTAAGTTGTAAGCTCGTGGAAAATATTAATTTCTATTGTACAGGCTAAAATGCTATTTTATATATATCAAAATTATATTTTGATTTTATATATGACTTTCTTTGAAAAACAGGCAATTCAAAAAAATGATACTCAATTTTGAGGTCATATGCAAAATTTATGGCCATTAAAAGATAAAGAACTCTAACTCTAGGGTTTCTTGGGAGCCCGACTATTCAACTTTGGAGCCCGGACTATTGACCTCTATAACCAACTCAAACCACATGAATTTGGAGCATTTTTTATGTTTTAGATTTTTGGTGGTTCAGTTCAGTTTCTTGGGGGATTCTAAGGATGTAAGAACTTAAATACAAGCCTTAACAATCAAATAACAATAATAAGAAGGGAAATAAAGGGAAGTTGGATTCACATAATTTCTTTGGTAAGTTTGAGTCTTGGTTCTCAACTTCTTTTTATTAGTTGTAGATGATTGGCCAAAGTGTTAAGTGTATAGAAGTGTCTTGAAAGTGTAGAGCATTTTTATATGAATGTTGGATATAGGAGTATTAAATATTACATTTGTAAAGGCCATTATTGGAAGTAAACTTCTATACTTGTTACAAAACATAGTGGAAGGGGATTAAAAGTTGCCTCACCCACTGGAGTTTTCCCACCTTGGGTTCTCTAGGATAGATTTGTGTCTATTGTGTACTTTTCTCATTCATTCCTTTGTTTTACAATCTTATATAGTAAGATTTATAGTACATTTTATATATTTGTGCATTTAAATTTTTGACATGTTTAACATCATACAATATTCATAAATCTAATTTTTAATAAGATAAATTTTTAGCATCCATATTGGTGGAGCTTAAAGTTTAATATGCACCTAGATTATGAATCAGATTGGTATCAGAGCAGGTTAGTGTTCCATTGATCCAAAACTCAGAAGTTTTGGTTGATAAATATCACAATAACATAGAAATAACACAATAACAATGAATTCTCTGAGAAGAGATGTAGTATTACTCAAAATCGCAATACAAAAATATGCTTATCTCTGGGAAGAGATGTCTGTCTTCACATTTCGGGTTACCTCTTCTTTTATACACAATTTGAAAGCATGGGAAGGATGTGGATGGTCACCAATCTCGAGGGAGATGAAGTGGTACGACTTCCATTATTTAAAACAATACATAATTCGAGGAATTACTATTTTTAGAAACTTACTATTTTTAGACAGCACTATTAAAATTGAAATTTGAGGCACTTCCGTTGGGTTTTCGGGGGTCAAACTTCATTGAGCAGAGCTCAATGTCATTTCACGACGTTCCCCTCGTTCTTAGCTTTCCAACGGTTCAAACGGCGAGTCAATTGGAGCTACGGTGCAAAAGTTATGGCTCCCGGAAGTTCCATCATCAATTGGGGTGGAACTGTCACCCGAATTGTCGCCTGAATTGATGCCTGGATCATCCATAGATTGTGTGGTTTGTTTGGTTATAATTTTAGAAATATGTGCCCATTAAAAGAGGAGAAATTTTTAGTGTAAAAGGTGATTTTGCCTCTTTAAAATAGGATATATCTATAATAAATTGGAAGAGAGTCCTGAGAACTATGGCTTCCAAAGATGAGAGGATAGCTAAAAATGATGAAGCAAGATTATGTAAAATAGAAAAGGATGTTGAAAGAATATCTCAATTCATGAATAGGTTGGGAAAATTATGAAGGTGGTCATGGAAAAGTTAAGATTTTCCATGGATACTTCCAAAGTAAGTGAGGATCTTAGCACCTCCAACCATGAAAAAGAGAAGCCCTAATCCAGCGAAGCTCCACCTCCATTCAAATCCAAGGTGAAGATTGACATTTAGTCATATGAAGGTGAGGTAAATTTGGATAAGCTTCATCATTGTCTATCCTAACTAGAAGTATATTTTAATTTACATCAAATTAGTGAATATTAATAAATCTCTTTTATGAGGTTGAAGCTCGTGTGTCATGCTCTAACTTGGTTTAAGATTTATCTTACTTCTTTTATTGTTAAGAATCTATCATCAATTAATAAATGGGATGAATTTAAAACTTTGATTAAGAGGAAATTTTATCCTATTTATTATGAAGAGGAAAGGTTTATTGAATGGAAATATTTAAGACAACAAAAAGGTCAAAGTGTGTAGTTTTATACAAGCGAATTTTGAAAAAAATTGATCCAAATGGGAAAATATACATTTGATCATGATATTCTCATGAAGTATGTTGAAGGGATAAATAGTCACTTAAGGAGGCTCATATTACTTTATAATCCAAAGGAGATAGATGAGGCTTGTTCTCAAGCCTACTATCTTGAGATGGATAAGAATAAGGGTCCTATTGACAAATTAGACCCCAAGTCAAATTTGGGTCACCTCCTATATGTTGAAACTTCATAGAGGTGTATATTGTTTTTCATGGTCTCTAGTGGTCCTAAATAGTGTCATATGGTAATATGTGTCCTTATCTAGAATTGTCCAAGTTTTGGTCTTAGGTTCACTTGTTTGGTCATATGGTTAATCATAATTTATTTTATATTCAAACTTGGTCAAAAGTTTAATATATTCTAAGTTCATTAATAAAGGTTATTTGGAATTCATTTAATGACATATTATCATGCACTAACCTTTGTTTGATTTTCAATTGCAAAAAATAATATTTTGGCCACTTTTTGGACCAAGTAGAAGAGGTAGACATGCCATTTCAAGAGAAAATTTTAAAATGATTCCAAATGTCCATGATGTTAGAGGTTGGTTAGATAATGTTTAGGAGTAGTCAGAGTCTGATAGAATCTAAATTTTTTACCTTGGAAAAAGGACATTTTCAAGTACTTGTATGGCCTTCCAAGACCATTTTTTAGTTGAAAATAGTCTTTAATTGTCTCTTTACCTCCCTTACATAATTTTATAAATTTGGACCAAGTTTTAGGTCAAACTGACACTCCATACTACTTTTCTCCTCCATCATTGCCTTCACAAGCTTAACAAGGCAAATTTAAATTGAATGATATGGCCAAGAGAGAGATATTTAAGATATAAAACTTTTTCCATTATTATGGGTCCAATCAATATGTAAATAAGTGTCATTGGTATGCATAATAGTGGCATCTTCTTTATGAAAAATCTCTAAGAGTGATAGTAGGTCACTATGACTTATCCATCTGAGAGGGATTTATTCTTGCATCTATTTTTATAGCTCAAAAATTGATGGAGAAAAATGATTTTAAGGGTGGTTTTTATAGGTCTTGTATCTCATTTGAATGGTGGTTTGATCATTTTAGTCAAATCCATGAATTAATTTCACTTGAAGGAAGAAGGTCTTAGAATACAAGTTGTTTCAGATAATCCTGTTGTAAGTCCTTATTTCCTCTTTATGGTGATCATTATCAGAGGTATCTAGTTCTTCATTATTCTTGGAATACCCATAATTTTCATGGAGTTCATGTTATACTTGTCTAAAATATGTTTCTTATTCATATCTTTAAGTATTTATTCTTTGGGAGACATTGTATATGGTTGAACAGTATGATGGATGTTTGATTGCCAAATGGGTTCAAATACTAGTGACACATCATGGTGTGAGGTTTTGATATGATTTTTTACTCTTGAAAGTATATAAAATCAATGATAAGAGCCCCTATGCACACTTTTCAATGAAAATCAAGTATCTTTTTCATATGTAGGCTTGTATAGATTATAAGAGTGTTTGGAGGATGCTGAGAGTCATGAAAAGAGACTTGATACATATATTCATTGTATTCATTTTCCTTGAATGCCTTAGTGACCTCACCAAATTGAATAAACTGACTAGGATACTCCAAATCTCTACTCACAGACTAATTACATTACTTGATTGTACCTATAGTCTATATAGTAGCTTGAAGGTGAGTTGAAGGTGGCTTGATACTTATATTATTCTATATGAATATTTGATAAAGTGACAAAGGTGTGTAGTGGTTTGATAAGTGTGAAAATATCATAGATAGGGAAGTGGATCTGCTTAGCACTAAAGCAAGTAAATGACACCTATAGGCCTCAAGCCTATAGGTCCTCATTTAGACCAAGATCAAACTTAGACCAACTTAAGGAAGCCAAAGAAAAATCCTAAAAATGAAAACATAAATTTCATTGCATTCATAAAATGTTATAATCCATTGGAGAACACCTATCCACTTGAAAGGTCAAGTGAGGATAAATAAATTGAGTTCATTGTCTAAAGAGACACTTATAGATGGCAAGATAGATAGTTGGTCATAAGTCTAGTGGAGAAAGGAGTTGAACATGTTTAAAAGTTTTTGAACCTATTTTGGGATCTTCAAACTGGTCAAGAGCCAAAGTGAGGTTAATGATGTGAGAATGAGGTCTTAAGACTCCTAACACAGTCATGGACCCTAAAGAATGCCTAGAGGCTACAAAATGAGCTCACTCTAGGCTAGTTATAAGCCTCAAGAGAGTGATGAGGTTTTGAGTGAAATTTGAACCTAATTAATACTATAAAATATTTAAAAACTATTAAGGAGGCTAAGACCATTATAAGTGAGGTCTTGAAACTCAATGCATAGTCAATTGACTAAATAGTCACCTGCAAGTTGCTAGAGAGATAGGCTAGTATCAAAACCAGGAGAGCTAATAGAGATGTTGAAAGTCTCTTGATTCCTAATTGAAAATTTATTAAATTTAAAGGACTATTTTAAGTCAATGATGAGGTCCTAAACACACCTAAAACCAAACATGCATTTAGAGTACTTTAAATGCCACCTATAAGCATACATGGATAGGCTAGTTCATGAACCATTAAAGAAAAACAAAAGTGTTTGAAATGTTTTTAAAGTAAAATTAAGACCTTAAATAAGTTCAATAATATTTAAAGAGTCAATTTAGGTATTACTGAGAAATAAATTTCATAGTCTACAGTCATGATGCTTGAAGGTCACCTACAAGTTGTATGGACAGTGACATAGTGGTTCAAACCTAAAGAGAGGTAGATTAAAAGACATTAAGGGTTTTGAAAGGTTATTAATTCATAACTTGAGACCTCAACCAAGTTAAAGAGTTTTTAGGAAATCAATGGTATGAAGGTAAGTTATAAAACCCTTAAATGATAGTCAAATGACTCTAAGAACACTTATAGGTCAATTGACAGTAGGTTGGTCTCAAGGCCTAAGAATGAGAGTCAAAAATATTTGAGGTTGTCCTAATATTGAACTTTAAGTCCTAAAATAAGTTCAAATTCCATTTAATATATTATTAGGATAGAAAGAGAGGGATAAAACATAAGAACACAGTCAAGATGCCTAAGAAATACTACACATAGGATACAGTCCAACCATGAGATAAATTTGCATTTTGAGAGTCCTATATGTGTGACCATGCCTTGAAATTTGGTAAATATGGTGGTTATGAATTTAAAAATACATAAATATTCTACTTTAGGTCATACTAATAGTGGGCATATCTACTATTTTTTCTCAGACTTGGCCCACTCCTTGGGCAAGGGGAAGCCATGAGACTTACTAGTCCACTTGAGCTTAAAGGCATGAAACAAGTTTCCATACCTCATGGGGGGATATTCAGGAAACATAAAAACATGAAAAATATTTCCAATGCACTTATAGGAGGTACTCAAACTCAGGATTTCATCTAAATGCCTTTGAGGGCTATCAAGAAGGTAACAAGGCCATAACTCCAAGTACCTTAACCAATGTACCCTAAGCATATATATGGGTAATGATAACTTATATAACATGTGGGATAATTTAAATTTATTCCCTATAGGTTTATTAATTATTAAAAATCATTGGTAAGGACTTATGATACTTAAAACTCAAAGTATACCTATCTCATACTCAAGAAACACTACGCAACCCACCCAAAGAGCAACTTCAGATGCTCATACCATTTATCAAACTTTGAATTGGATTTTTATCCTTTTTTAATAGTTTAAGGGGTCAAATAATGAGTTTTTAAAATTATAATGAGGTCATTTAATGATCTTTCCTTTATGAAAAATCATTAAGAACCCAAATAGGGCTTAAACCTCTCTTAAACCCTGATAGTGACCAGTCATGAAAAAAGACATAAAAATCACACTTGATGACACATTTTTACCTTAAAACCTATTTTATGTTGTTGATTACTCCAAATATGTTACTCACATGTACTTTTATGCTGACATCACTTGTACAGATTACTAAAAATGCCTTATTTTTACATGTTTTAGTGTTTTTTAGGTGTTCTAAGAAGGGGAAAGCTTAAATATTATGGTATGAGGTCATTTGGTACTTTTAATAGATATTAAAGTCTAAAATATTTCATAGGATATTCTATAAATGATCAAACTAGGCCCATTTTTCAAGGCATTCTTAAATAGGCTCAAAATGAAACTAGGTGGTAAAGTTATTTCTTGGTTTGCATACTTCCACATATCAGGACTCCAAAATTAAGATGGAGTTTGGTGATGGAATATTTAAATTTAATCACATGCCTTTTAGTGGTTTCACATGTGTGGTATAAGTTTGGATCAAGAAAACAAGGTCCCAAGCAAGAAGGCCTAATTCAAGAGAGAGAAAGGTAGAAAAGATGAACTTCCACTCAAAGTATGAATATTAAATTTGAAATGAATATATAATTAAATAATTATTCCTATAATATTCCCTTATATTTTCAATATAATCCTTACAACTCCCTACGTAAGGAGGTTTACTGGTAAAAAGGGTTATAAGGAAACGAGGCCTAGTGAAGGCTTAAAGAGAAAAATGAGATCTTGGGAGTTAGTTCAAGAACCAAAATGATTTTTTTAGAATTGATAACATATTTTAAGACCATTAATATATTTTTTATGATCTGAAGAAGATACACTTGAGTTTTGATCTACTTTTACCAAACTTGGTGTGGAAAATGAAGAGTTATATGACACCTATGCACATGAATGATGGAATGGTAGGTCATAATATTTTATTAAGGAATTTAAAATGGTAAATGAGTGGGATAAGATTATTTAAATTATAATTCATGATATATAAATCCATTTTTCACCATTTCATGCAAGGAAGGGTAGTTCTTAAGGAGCTAGTCAAGGTGTAAAAGCCAAATTATAACCCCTCTACCACATGGAGGATCAGAACATCTTCAAGAGTTAGACACATGGCCTTAGAGGTGTATTGGATTGACTCATAACTCATATTATTTTTTAAACTCTCATGTACTATTTTAACTCCTCTATTATTCCCCCTCTCTCTCTCTCTTTACCATCCTCTATATAAGCAGCCACTTTGGGTTAAGTTGAGTAATCCACCTTTGGTATGGTGAAGCCTTGATGGTTTGAATACTGGTGTTTTCCTTTGAGTAAAGATTTTAATCTATTTTTTATTTCATAAATTATTGTCTAAGTGTGTGAATTAGTGCATAGTGTAATGATAAGTGATAATCATTTATCCTTGTGTTTACTTTACTCTTTCATGTTTTGTGCAAGTAGTCTACTCTCTAATAGGTCGCATGAAGTGTAGCTAGTGTCTTTGTCTGTCTCTAAGTGTAAGGAATATAATTATTTTCTACAATAATATCTCATGTTCATTCACCTTGTTAAGTGCATTTTCATATAACCTTCATGTTTGAAATCCATATGTTAGAGAAACCTTGAATGTTGAAGTTAGTCTTGTGAGTTATCTTTCATAGTGAAAGTTAATGGTAGTCTAGTGGAGATCAACTTGGTGCATCACCTAAATATATTATATTTATTTCATTTTATCTCTTTCCATTTTCATCCAAGTAAGCAACTAGTATAGGTGATGATCTATCAAAGATAAATCTAGGGAGTTAGCCCTTCAATCTAGAGGTTTAACTTTACTACAGGCAACCCACAATCCTAGAGGAAATCCAGTGTTTCACTCAATTTGGAGGAGGATTTAATTATCTCTCCAAGGGTGAAATATTGAGTTACAATAGTTCTGGTACACCCAATGGGACAATTTTCTCAATCACATCTTATCAAGGTGAATGTTGGCCTTAACAACATCACAATTGCATAATTGTTCTTCACTCAAAATTTGGTGACTCCATTGAAGGTAATATTTGGTTGAAAACCAAGTTTTATTATTTCTTTTGTTCGTGATTCATGGTCCTTACTAGGTCATCTTCTAGTAGAAGTAATAATCCTATAAATCCACTCCCTCAACTATAACTTCCTCTTGAATTTCAGTACCCTAAGCCTAGCTTGACATTTGAAGAGCAAGAGAGTGAAGAGGAATTTGAGGGAAACATGGCTAGGCAACATGATTTCCTATCCTTTAATACTAAAAATCCTATAAACCTCAATGCCTATTATGATATCCCTCCCAATGCCACCAAAAGTGTTCCCACTTTCAATAGGGAATGTCTTATCACCCCAAGTGAGCATATTAAGGACATATCTAACTTATACAATTTCCATAATGTCACTAAGGTTAACATTATAGTTAGATTACTTGCCATTTATCTTAGGATAAAATCCATTGATTGGTATAGAACATTATTGGGAGGATGTATCACTACTTGGGATGAGTTTGGGGAGTTGTTGACTCAAAGATTTGAAGACAAGAGTGATCATACATCAACTAAATTTTATCCAAATAGGGTCTAAGGAGACCATGCATTACTTTAATAAAAGGTTTCAAAGAACATGGAATAGGCTGACACTTCTCATGAGACCCCCTACAATTTTTATTTTCCAAATATACCTAAGAGATATAGAGACTGATATAGCTATCATATTGAAGTCCATGGGTGGGTGCATTTTTCTTGAAGCCTATGATACAACCATTAGAGCTAATAATTTTTTGATCCAAGCTAGTAAGCTTCATCTAAAAGTATTTATGCCCATCTTTCCTAATATGTCTTCTAATCCTCTAAGTCTTGCCCCAATTACAAGTTTAATCAATAAGCCTAGAGCTTCTCTAAATAAATTAGATGATGCCATTGATTTGCATGCAAAGTGTAAGGCCTTATAAGCTCATATTAGGAAACTAAATCAATAATATGGAGTTCACCAAACCCCCTAATCCTACCCTACATAAAAAAAATAGATTTATATCTCAATATAATGGTCAAGGGAGGGTACAAGTTCAACCTAACTTTAATAGTCCACCCAATGCCTATAATTCAAACTCTATTCATAACACAAGAGCCATGGTTATAATCCATATTAACTTGGTTCAAGGATAAGAATGGTACCCTCAAGGATAGTTCATGAATGATTATGAGCATGAAGGACAAGCTTTGGTAGCTCAAGGAGGGCCTACTCAATTTATAGTAGAATATGAAATCTTCATGCAAGAAGAAATAAATAGAGAGTATGATAGCCAAAGAGTGAGCTTGGAAAACATTCAAGTGGAATATATACTTATCCTAAACCAAAGTATTTCAGTTGCATCCAACACAAGTTCAAAAACAATAGCCTTAGGAGATGATTAATATTTTAATACAACTTCAAATAACACTCCTTCAAAGTAACAAAGTATGAATTCAAATGTGGTAGCCTCTACAAGTCCCGCACCTCTTCAAAATCAGAATTTGGAAAAGGTGACTCAATTTTCATTTCCTCAAGCTTAAGGCACTTCATTTCCTACAAGGATGTAGGTAAAAGATAGTATTTCTTCTTTGAACATCATTAACTCTTTTAAGAATACTAAAACATCCATATCTATTTGGGAAATAATCCACATGCCCAGTCAAAAAGAAATAATTCAAGATCAGATGTCCTAAATCCATAAATCCTCAAACATAAATACATGGTGGTGTAGCCCTCAAAAATTCTCCTACTCACATTGTTTAACCCTCCACCAAATCTGAAAATCCCCCACCTTTATATCTCACCCTCATTATGGGAAACAAACTAGTCCATAATTGCATTGTGGATAGTGGGACAAACACTTTCATTATGCCCAAAATTGTGAAAAGTTGGGCTTGAAATATGATCCATATAGTAAAGGAGTATTTCATCTTGATGGGACACTAGCCAAGTCAGTAGGGCTCAGCAAAATTTTGAATGTATTCTTTCATGATTGTCCAAGCTTTCCAATCTAACAAGACATAGTGGTGGTTGATCTACCTACTCACTTTTCTATTTGCCTATCAAGAGACTTCACCACCAAGATAAGAGGATATTATGTGTTGATTGGTCTTTCTTGGCCTTTAGAACAAGGTATGAAGCAAATGTTCCTATAAGGACACAACCATTTTCAAATTTTTACATTGAACCATATGTGGAAGCTAGTTCTAATTTGAATTATACTATCCATGAAGAAGAAGAGCATGTCATAGATGATGGATCATCTTAAAAAATTTAAGGTATTTATAATCTCTTTTTAGATTAATATGGTAGTGAGACTAATGAACATGACCCCTGTATTTTCATGGAAGAGATTGATTTGGGAGTGTATTGCGTACATGAGGAAGGAATGCATATACCTTCATTCACTGAGGAGAATGAAAGTGATGGAATCTAGAAGATGTTATTTGATGGCTCAAGGAGCAAGATTAGTGCAAGATCTAGTGTTATGTTGGTTTATCCATCCAAAAATCAATATTTATCTTCATATATATTCCATTTCATTTGTACCTACAATGTCACCAAATATGAAGGTTTGATTCATGGCCTTCAATGGGCAAAGAGGAAAAGAATCAATAATTTGCAAGTATATGGAGATAATAAACTAATTGTGCATCAAATAAGGAATGTGAGTGATTATAATAACCCTTTTATTAATTATTATAAGTATAGAGTTTTGGATTTACTTGAAGACTTTAGTGCATTCAACATACAACCAATCCCAAGGGAGCAAAATAAGCATGCTGATAGGTTAGCTACTATAGGGGCACAATTTGACATACCTACTACCATAAAAGAGGAATGAAAAGATTCACATATAAAGGTCATTATGAGGCCTTCCATTCTTTATAATTATGTCTCTTGGAATGTGTTTTATAGTGACAATCATACTATATAATTCTTGCAAAAAGAAGCTAAGTTCTCCTCAAAAAATCAGAAGAAACTCCATGATTAGTATGAGAATCAGATTGTACATTTGATAAAAAACAAGATACCTAAAGGATTGGTCACTCTAGAGAGTGTCTTTAATGAACATGACCAAAATAATAAATATAAGGTGATCATGTCTACAAAGGAAGAAAACTATGAAAGAGTCTTAATCTTCAAGGATAAGCTCCTCAAACTAGGCAAGGTATGTTTTCCATCTAAAAAATAAGCATTCATTGATTTGTGTAGAGAGTTCCACAACATATTTATTTGGGAATATAAATATCTAAAGGGGTTTGATCCTAGTCTATCCCATCATACCATTGAGTTAAAACCTAGAGTTAGGCAAAAGCAAAGGCTTATTAACCCCAAAGTTGAACAACTCATGAAAATGGAACTCACCAATCTCCTTGAATCTAAGATAATCTTTCTTATCAAGCACTCAACTTGGGTAACCAACCTTTTGCCTGTTATAAATAATAATGGAGAAATAAGAATTTGTGTGGGATTTACATATATCAATAGATTTTCACTCAAATACCATTACCCCTTACCTCCTATGGAGTATATTTTGTAAGTTATTTCAAGTTCCCAACACTTCTCACTCTTAGATGGACATTCTAGTTATAATAAAATTTTGGTGAATGAATATGATCAGTTCAAGATAGAATTTACTAAAAATGGGGGACCTTTACTTATAGTAATATGCCTTTTGTCTTGTCAAATGTTGATACCACCTTTCAAAGAGAAATGGACATAGATTTTGAAGGTCTAATCAATGAGATGTTGCTAGTGTATTTAGATGATATAATTATGTTCTCAAAGGATGCAAATGATCACATGAAACATCTAAAGCAAGTGTTTGAGAAGTGTAGATAGTATGGAGTGTCTCTTAACCCAAAAAAGTGCATTTTTTCTATCCATGAAGGTAAGCTTCTAGGACACATTATTTCCAAGGATGGCCTAGACATTGATCCTGAAAGGATAGAGGTTGTTCTAAGCCTATGATTGTTTTAGGCCTATCATTTCCCTTACAAAATAAATGACTTCAAAGTTTCTTAGGTAAGATAAACTTTGTGAGAATATTCATACCCATTTTTGTATCTTTGGTGAATCTTATCACAACCATGCTTATGGAGAATCAGGTTTTCGCTTGGACTAAAGAAGGTAAGAACAGTTTTGAATCCATAAAGAAAGTAATTGTACAAGCTCCCACTCTTATAAATCCTAATTTTGATAAATATTTCATGTTATATACATTTGATAATCTTAACATTATCTTAGATATGTTTATGCAAAATAATGATGAGGGTGTTAAAAAAGCTATTGCATTATTTAGTCAAGGTTTGAAGGATTATGAATTCAACTATACATTTGTGGAGAAATAAATCCTTGTTGTTGTAATTGGACTAAAGAAGTTTAGACACATGGTTTCAAATATTAGAATTCACATTATGGTTTCACATCCTATCACCAAGTAATTACTTTTAAGTAAATAACTCAATGAAAATAGGGCATGGTGGATTACAAGGTGACTAATTTGGTAAGAAGGGTCTTTGTGAGCACTTGGCTCAGATCTCCATGAGCCAAAGAGGAAGTTTTAGTCAATCAAGACTACCCTTAACCAGCTGATCTCAGACCTCTACAAAGTTGGACACAAGAAATCATTATATTCCTTCAAAATGGTGAGTGTCCTAATGGCTTGAGAAAATCCAAAAGAAGGTATTTCAGATTTCAAGATATTCCTTATTATCTTGTAGATGGTGTACTTTTTAGAAGAGATACAAATGGTGTATTTTTGGAGATGCATTGACAATTATCATTTTGGAGTGTTGCTTGAAAAGTTTCATGATGGAATAGTGAGAAGTCATTTCTCTCCAAGAACCACAACTATAAGGATAATGAGGGTAGGATACTATTGGCCTAGCCTCTTCAAAGACTGCTATGCTTGGGTAAGAATGTGTGCTCAATGTGCTTTTTTTATAGGAAAAAAAAGGATTTTAGCTCTCCTCTTGAGGCTCTATTCATGTAGATCAACCTTTCATGTAATGGGGTCTTGAATTCATTGGCATGATTAATCCTCCATCAAGTGTTAGCCATAAGTGGATCCTTACAATGACTGATTACTTTACAAGATGGGTTGAGGTAGTTTCATTGAAAGAAGCCAATGAGAGTTCTATTTTGGAATTCTAATAAGGAATTACTACAAGGTTTAGAATTCCTTCTACCATCATTTCAGATAATGCACTTGATTTTATGGGTGCTAAGATAACTAATTAGGAAAATAGTAATGGTATATATCTAAGTACATCATCCAAATATTACCCTCAAGGTAATGGGTTGGCTGAGTCCACTAATAAGAACCTAATCAAAATCATTAAAAAAACTTTGGAGAGTAACCAAAGAGTTTGGCACACTAAGTTGAAGATAACCCTATGAGTTGATAGAATCACACCTAAAAGGTGAACAGGTAACTCTCTTTTTTATTTTTGTATATGTGAGGGAATCTAGGTTGTCCATATCCTAAGAGATACCTACCTTAGAGCTAACACATCAATTAGAATTGCTTGAAAACACTCCAATGGAGGTGAGGTTGATAGAGTTGATGGAGCTACAAGAGATTAGAGATAATGCTCACAAAGACATAGAATATCATCAAGTGATAATAAAGAGTTACTATGATAAGAAAACAACTCCAAGATTCTTTTAAGAGGGTGAAATAGTACTAAAATGGGATGAATATAGAGTAAAGCTAGGAAGACACACTAAGTTTGATACTTTGTAGAATGGGCCATACATCATCATCAAGTGCAAGCAAAAAAATTCCTTCCAATTGGAAAGAATGAATGGGGAGGAGTTACTTATCCCTATAAATTGGAATCACTTGAATCCATGTTATTGATGATATGAAGGTTAATCATGTACATAGTAAGTTAGGTGTGTTTGTTTTATGTATTTTATTTGGTTTTCCCTAAATGCTTTGAATCATAGTATGTGTTTACTTTTTATTATGTGTTTTTTGTGAGTTTTAAGTCTTTTGAAGTCATATCAAGTAGAAGACTGACTCCATATCCTAATAGAAGGAGAAGGCTACTAGTCTATTAGCATTGCAAGCATACTACCCCTGTGAATCAGCAATAATGATGACTAAATTTAACCCCAAGTCAAATTTGGGTCACTCCCTATAGGTTGAAAATTAATAGAGGTGTCTAATGTTTTCATGGTCTTGTCATGGTGTCTAGTGGTCTTAAATAGTCTCGTATGGTCATATGTGTCTTTGTCTAGCATTGTCCAAGTTCTGGTCTTAGGTTCACTTATTTGGTCTTATGGTCAATCAAAATATATTTTATAGTCAAACTTGGTAAAATGTATAATATATTAGGGTAATTAATAAACAATATTTGTTTTCCATTTAATGACATATTATCATGCACTAACCTTTGTTTGATTCTCAATTGTAAAAAATCACATTTTAGCCACTTTTTGGCCTATGTAGAAGAGGTGGACGTATCATTTTAAGAGGATAACATTTAAAAATGATTAAAAATGTACCTAATGTCATAGGTTGGTCAGATAATGTTTATAAGTAGTTAGAGTCTGATAGAATCTATATTTCAACTCCTAATCTTGGCAAAAAGACACTTTTCAAGCACTTATATGGACTTCTAGGATCATTTTTCAGTTTAAAATGGTTTATAAGTGTCTATTGGGATCCCTCATATCATTTTATATCTCTATAATAAGTTTTATGTTGAACTAACATTCTATACTACTTTTTCCCTCCATCACTACCTTCACAAGCTCAAGAAGATAAATTTGCATTAAATGGTACAACCAAGAAAGAGAGAGTTAGGAGATAAAAATTTGGCCATTGTTAGGGGTAAAATAAATATAAATAAGTGGCATTTTTTTGTATAATTGTGGCCTCTTATTTATGAATAATCACTAAGAGTGACAACAGGTCATTATGGCTTATGCATCTGAGAGGGGTATGTTCTTGCACCTATTTCTCTAAATTATAAATTTATGGAGAGGAATTATTTTGAGGGTAGTTTTTAGAGTTATTTTATCTAATTTTAATGGTGGTCTGATTATTTGAATCATCTCCATTAAGTACTTTCACTTGAAGGAAGAAGGTCTTGGTATACAAGTTGTTTCAAATAATCTTGCTTCAAGTTCATATTTATTCTTCCTGGTGATAAATATTAGAGGTATCTAGTGCTTAATTATTCATTTAGAACCCATAAATTCCATGGAGTTCATCTTCTACTTGTTTTAAATGTGTTTCTTGTTCATATCTTCAAGTATTTGTTATTTGGGAGACATAGTTTGTGTTTGAACAGTCTGATGGAGGTTTGATTGCCAAATTGGTTCAAATACTAGTGACACATCATAGTTTGAGTTTTTGATATGATGTTTTACTCTTAAAAGTATAAAAAATCGATGATAAGAGCTCATATGTGCACTTTTCAATGAGAACCAAGTGTCTCTTTCATATGTAGGCATGTACAGATTCTAAGAGTGTTTGGAGGATGCTCAGAGTCATGAAAATAGACTTGATAAATATATTAATTGTATTCATTTTTATTGAATAAATCATTGACCTCACTAAATTAAACAAACTAACTAGGATGTTCCAAATATCTACTCACAGACTGCTTGCATTACTTGACTATACCTACAGCCTATACAGTTGTTTGAGGATGAGTTAAATGTGACTTAATACTTGTATTAAGATGTATAAATATTTGAGGAAGTGACAAAGGTGTGTAGTGGTTTTATAAGTGTGAAAATATCACATCTATGGAAGTGGATCTGCTTATCCCTAAAGCAAGTAAATGAGACCTACACGCCTCAAGCTTGTAGGTCCTTATTTGGACCAAGATAAAACTCAGACCAACTTAAGGAAGACAAATAAAAGTATTAAACATGAAAACATAAACTTCATTACAGTCATATAGTGTTATGATCCATTGGAGAACACCTAGCCACTTAAAAGGTCAAGGGAGGATAAATGGATTGAGTTCACAGTCTAGAAAGACACATATAGGTGGCTAGATAGATAGTTGGTCACAAGTCTAGTGGAGAAATAATTTTAATATGTTTAAAAGTGTTTGAACCTATTATGGTATCTTCAAACAAGTTCAAGATCCAAAGTGATGTTAATGATGTGAGAATGAGGTCTTAAGACTCTTAAAATAGTCATGGACCCTAAATAATGCCTACATGCTACAAAAGAAACTCGATCTAGGCTAGTTTTAAGCCTCAAGAGAGTGATAGAGGGTTGGAGTGAACTATGAACCTAATTAATATTTCAAAAGAGATCAAAACTAATTAAGAGTTTAAGACCATTATAAGTGAGGTCTTGAAACTCAATGCACAGTCAAGTAACAAAATAGTCACCTACAAGATGCTAGAGAGATGGGCTAGTATAAAACCCAAGAGAGCTAACAAAGATGTTGAAAGTATCTTGAGTCTTAATTAAAACTTTATTCAAGTTCAAGGACTAGTGAAAATCAATGATGAGGTCCTAAACACACCTAAAACCATTTATGCAGTCAAAGTACTCTAAATTTCACCTATATGCATACATGGATAGGTTGGTTCACGAACCATTAAATAAGAAAAAAGGTGTTTGAAATGTGTTTTAATCCAAATTGAGAACTCAAATAGGTTCAATAATGCTAAAATATTCAATCGAGGTATGACTAAGAACTAACTTTCATAGTATGCAATCATGATGCTTAAAGGTCACCTACATGTTGTATGGACATTGACATAGTGGTTCAAACCTAAAGAGAGGTAGATTAAAAGACATTGAGGGTTTTTTAAGTTTATTTAACCTAACTTGAGACCTTAACCAATTTCAAGAGTTTTGAGGAGAGAAATGGTATGAAGGTAAGGTCTCAAACCCTTAATGATAGTCAAATGACTCTAAGAACACCTACAGGTCAATTGACAATAGGTTGATCTCAAGGCTTAAGAATGAGAGTCAAAAATATTTTAGGTTGTTATGAGCCTAAACTTGAAGGCCTAAAATAAGTTAAAATTCCATTTAAGAGATTAGTAGGATATAAATAGAGGGATAAACATAATAACACAATCAAGATGCTTAAGAAACTCTGTACATAAGCTAGAGTCTAGCCATGAGAGAAATTTGAGTTTTGAGAATCCTATAGGTGTGACCATGCCTTTAAATTTGGTAAAAATTGTGGTTATGACTTAAAAAATACATACGTGGTCTACATTAGGTCATATTAATAGTGGGCATATCTACTATTTTATTTCATACCTGACCCACTCCTTAGGCAAGGGGCAGCCATGAGAATTAGGAGTCCACTTGAGCTTAAAGGCATGAAACAAGTTTATATACATCATGGGTGGGATATTGAGGAAAAATAAAAGTATTAAAAAGGTTTACATGAACCTACAAGAGGTACTCAAATGTAGGTTTTCATTTGAATATCCTTTAGGGCTATCAAGAAGGTAACAAGGCCATAACTCTAAGTACCCTAACCAGTGTACCCTAAGCATATAGAGGGGTAATGAGAATTTATTAAAAAAAATTAACCATGTGAAGTGAAATTATATAGGTGTATTAAATATTCACAAGTAGTGGGAAGGACTTTTGAGACTCAAAACTCAAAGTAGACGTATTTCACATTCAAAAAACACTAATTAAACCACCAAAGAATAACTTTAGATGCTCATACCATTGCTCATAGTTTTAATGGTATTATATTAATTTTTTAATATTTTAAAGATTCAAATAAAAAAAATTCAAAGTGTAATGAGTTCATTTAATGAACTATTCTTTATGAACAATCATTAAGACCCCAAACATGCCTTAAACCTCTCTTAAACCTTGATAGTGACTAGTCATGGAAAAAAGACCTCAAAATCACACCTAATGACATATTTTGACCTTTAAAACTCTATTAAGTTTTTAATTAATCCAATTAATTTACTCACATGTACTTTTATGTTGATGTCATTTGTATAGATTGCTATAAATGCCCTATTTTTGTATGTTTTTGGTGTTTTACAAGTGTTCTGAGAAGGGGAAAGCTTCAAATCATGGGATGAGGTCATTTGGTAATTTTAATAGCTATTAAATTCCAAAAAGTTTTGCAATATATTATTTATATGATCAAACCAAGCCATTTTCCAAGGTAGTCTCAAACAAGGTCAAAATGAGACTAGGTGGTAAGGCCATTTCTTGGTTTGCATATTTCTAAAGGGTATTAGGACCCAAAAATTGTCATGGAGGTTTTTTATGGAACATTTAAATTTAATAACATGATTTAGGGTGATTTCACACGTTTTTAAAAAGTCTGGAGTAATAAAAAAGGTCCCAAACAAGTAGGCCTAATTGAGGTTTAATTCAAGAGAGAGAAAGGTAGAAAAGATGGACTTGCATTCAGAGTCTAAATATTAAATTTGAAATGGATATATAAGTTCATAATGGGTCCTATAATATTCCATTATTTTTTCAATATCATTTTTACAAATCCATACACGAGGAGGTTTATAGGTAAAAATGGCTACAAGGAAACTAGACCTAGTGAAGGCTTAAGGAGAAAAACAAGCTCTTGGGAGTTGGTTCAAGAACAAAAATGGATTTTTTCAGACCTGATTACATATTTTAATATAATTCATGTATATTTTATGATATTAATAAGATGCACTTGATTTTTGAGCCACTTGGACCAAACTAGGTATGGGAAATGAAGAGTTACAAGACACCTATGCACATGAATGATGGAATGGTAGGATAGAGGAGTTTATTAAAGAATTTCAGATGTTAAATTAGTGGTATGATATAATTTAATGTTTAATTCATGATCTATAATTCCATTTGTCACTCATTTCATGCAAAGAAGGGCAGTTTCTAAGGAGCTAGTCAAGGTGTCAAAGCCAAATTATAACCCCTACAACACATGAAGGATCAAAACATATTCAAAAGTTAGACACATGGACAGGTATTGTATACTACCTCATAACTCATATTATTTTTTTAAATCTCATGGACACTTTTCACTCCTCTATTACGGCCCTCTCTCTCTTCACCATTCTCTATATAAGTAGCCACTTTGGGCTAACTTGAGTAATCCACATCTAGTATGGGGAAAATTTGTTGGTTTGAATGCTAATTTTTTCCATTGAATAAATATTTTAATATGGTTTTGATTTCATAACTTCTTTTTGAAGTGTGTGAATTAGTGCATAGTGGAATGACAAATGATAATCATCTATCTTTGTGTTCACTTTACTCTTCTATGTTTATTGCAAGTAGTATACTCTCTAACAGGTCACATGAAGTGTAGATATTATCTTTTTCTATATATAAGTGTAAGTAATAACATTAGTTTCTATAATCATATCTCATCTTCATTCACCTTGAGAAGTGCATTTGCATATCACCTTCATGTTTGAAATACTTATATTATAGAAACCTTGGATGTTGAAGCTAGTTTTATGAGTCATCTTTCATAATGAAAGTTAATGGTAGTCTAATGGAGATCAACTTGGTGTATCACCTCAATTTATTACATTTATTTTATTTTCTCTCTTTTCATTTTCATCCAAGCAAGAAAGCAATATAGGTGATAAGCTATCAAAGACAAATCTAGGGAACTAACCATTCAATCTAGAGGTTTACCTCTGTTATAAGAAACCCATAGGCCTAGAGGTAATCCAATGTTTCACTCAATTTGGATAAAGTTTGAACTACCTCTCCAAGAGTGTAAAATTGAGAGACAACAAATCCATCTTCCTCTTTAAAATCTTATGATGTTCCAAATAAGAAAGGTGGGGTAAATATCACTTCTATGATTTCTAAGAAGCATACTCAATAACATTGTGGGCATTGTGATGTTGATATCCACTATGAGGATGAGTGTTGGAAGTTACATCTAGAATCACATCCATTTAAAAATAATAAGAATGAGAATAAAAAGGCCATGACATCACTTTAAGGAGAAGAGATTCATTTTAATTTAAACATGGATGATAAGTTGTGTTATAACTTTATGTAGAAAAATGCATGATTGGATAGTCATCATGCTCAAGATAAAGGTGAACAATATAAACTCTTCCATATCAAATACAAAATTAAGATGGGAAAAGTTGATGATCTTTTTTATTCTCTCTAAATCAAATTTAATTAGTGAAGATCTGGTAAAAATAATTGGGTTGTGAGTATATGATCATCCTAATCCTTATGAACTAGGATGGGTGAAAAAAGGAGTACAGATAAGGATCTCCAAATAATGCAAAGTCACATTTGCAATAAATGAACATTTCATTGATAAAGTTGTTGTAGATGTTGCACCTATTGACATTTATGGAATAGTTTTTGGCAGCCCCTATATGTATGTTAGAGATGTTATTTTTAGGAGGAGGTCTAATCAATACCATTTGGTTAAGGGTAGGAAAATATACACCATTCACTTCTATGAAGGCAAATCTAATCTCTCCTTGGTGAATTCCACCCAAGGTAACTAGTTATTTAATGCTAGTGGAAAGTTTTCTTTCCTTATTTTTAAAGATAATAAAGAATGTAAGGATACTCATAATAGGTCTACTAAGAAAGAGAATGAGGTGTAGTTATTATCAGGATGTCTGATTTTATATATGGGTCTTCTTTGATAAGGAAGTGAGCCACACAAGGGGCATGAAGGGGTGGACTTAGTACTTCACAAGGATGATAATTTATTTCAGCATATACAACTCCAAGTTCAATATAAGTTCAAGAATTAGGGAAATAAATTTCCTCACTATGTAAGTTCTTAAGCTTTTACGATCTTAAAATCCTCAAATTGGGAAGGTATGATCAAAATTTGGATCCTAGTATACTATTAATGTTTACTAAATTTCCACTATGCCTAATTATATCTAACTTTATTATTAATACACTATTTTTAGACATCTAATACGCTCAAAAAATCAATACCATACATGCTTCTGAGACAAATCAATATGAGGATGATCTAGACATCTTCATGGTGATGAGTCGGTAGTTGTAAGCACTTGAAAAATTCTAGTTTCTATTGTACAGGATAAAATAATATTTTATTTATATCAAAATTATATTCTAATTTCATATATGAATCTCTTAAAAAATAGACAATTCAAAAAAATGGCACTCAATTTTGAGGTCGCATGTAAAATTTATGGCCATCAGAAGTCAAAGTACTCTAACTCCAAGTTTTTCAGGAGCCAAACTATTCAACTCCAAAGCCAAGACTATTGAAATCTGGAGCCAGTTGAGACCACATGAATTTGAAGTATTTTTTTACATTTTAGCTTCTTGGTGGTTCATATCAATTTAATAGGGGGTTCTAACGATGTAATAGCATAAATTTAGGCCCTAGAAATCAGATAAAAACACTAATAAGGGAGATAAAGGGAAGTTGGACTCACATCATTTCTTTGGTGAGTTTGAGTCTTAGTCCTCAACTTTTTATTTTTATTAGTTCCAGATGATTGGCTTAGGTTTTGAGTGTAGATAAGTTTCTTGAAATTGTACAGAATTTGTGTATGAGTGTTGGATAGAGGAGTAGTAAATATTTTATTCATAAAGGCTATTATTGGCAATAAGCTTGTATACTTATTACAAAACATAGTGGAAGGGGAATACAAGTTACCTCACCCACTGGAGTTTTTCCTACCTTGGGTTCTCCAAGATAAATTTGTGTTTCTATTATATCATTTTATCAGTCATTTTGTTGCTTCATATTATTATGTAGTAAGATTTACATTGCATTTTCTATATTTTTGCATTTTAGTTTTTTTCATGTTTAACATCATACAAAAGTCATAAATCCAATTATTAATTAACTAACTTTTTATTCTCCATGTTAGAGAATATAAGTGTGGAATATCCACTAGATTAAGGATCATTAGTGGAGGAAGCAAAAAAAATTAATAAACTCCTCAAGTATTACATGAAAACCTCAAGGTAGATGATTAATCTGAATGAATACCTAATCTTTTTCTTGAATGTGCCTAAATGTAGACAAAAAAGATTTTCCAATATCTTAGAATGCCAAATTCATGGTCTTCCCTCATCCTAGTTAGGTATGCCCATAGTTAAAGGAAATATGGATTAGTAGTTACAACTCCATTATAGATAGGTTTTAGAACAGATTTAAAGGTTGGAAAGGTAGCTTTCGCATTCAATCAGGTAAACTTGATTATTAAAAAAATTCATCCAAAGTTTGATGGTTATTTATTATCTATTTTTAATATACCCAACAAAGTGGTAGACGTTATTGATAAAATTATAAAAGGTTCCTCTGTTTTGGTTCTGATTCAAAGAGCATAATACCTTTAGTAGCTTGGGATTATGTCTACCTCCCCAAAGGTCAATGGGGTTTAAGGTTGAGGAATATAAAAAGAATGAACAAATCCTTAGTTGCTAAAATGAGTTGGAATATGCTAATCAAGGATATAGGCTAGAGTAACACCATCAAATCTAAATACTTGGAGGGAAGAAACAATGACCACTTCGTGACCCTGGACTCACCTCAAAATGGGTCATCCTTTTAGAATGCTTTGGTTAAGAGTATGGATATGTGGTCTAAATAGTGTAAATAGAACATGGGAGATGGTAATAAACCATCATTCTAGGATTAATCATGGCTCTTTGACCATCCATTAATCTCAAAATAAATGTGTGATGGACTAAGTCTTGAGTTTAAGATATTTTTTAGGGAGAAAATGTAGGACTATTGGGAAATGATAGAAAATGCGAAATCCTAGAAAATCCTAATCTTAGAGTCAGTCCACTACTGGGACCCAACACCTTTATGAAATGAACTATAATTTGGATGCTACCCACATCACAATTTTTTTAAATAATATTCTATCACATGGTATGTTGTTGAAAATGGTGGTTATACAATTAAGTTTGGTTATCTCATTGATCTAGCTCTGGGTAAGAATGCCCTTCCTTGTATGTGCCTATGGCAAAGGGACCTTACCCCTAAATTCAATATTTTTTATTAGATATCGGCACATAATAAGATACTTATAATTGACAATATAATTAATATATGCGTACCATTTCCTAATAGGTGTGTTTGGTGTAAAAATTAAGAAGAATCATTAGTCACCTTTTCTTGGACTATCTTTTCATTGGTAAGTTGTTGCATATTATTTTTCCTCTCTTTAAATTGGATTGTGTTAATCCCAATTCCATGATTGACCTCATTATTCAATTGAATCTAAAGTGGAGTTCACTTATTCTCAAAAAACTTGGGACATGACACTACCTCATTTCCTTTGGGGAGTGTGGAAAGAAATGAATAAACTATTTTAGAATTAAAAAAGGAATCAAATCAGGGTAGGGATAAAAATCATGGAAGCCATCAAGGAAAGCTAATTGGTGGTCTTAAAAAAAGAGAAAAAAACTTGTTTCAACTATTGAGGGTGTCATCCTTTGCTTCTGGAATATTGATACCCCTAAAGATGTTAGTGTGTCTATATCAAAGCTAGATAAGAAAAAGGTCAAATGGTCTAAACTACTAGAATCTTGGTTCAAATTAAAATTTGATGGTGCTTCAAGAGGGAACTTAGGATAATCAGGGGGAGGAGTTATAGTAGATTACAAGGGTGGATTTCTAGTTGCCTATGTGTGCCCTTTAGGCATCTAATCAAACCATGTTGTAGAAGCAAATGTTGCAATCTAGGGAATATAATTAACCTATGAATTAATACTAAAATCTTTTATTATATAAGGTGAGACTCTAAACATCATTGACATCCTCAAGGATAACTCTAGGTCAATCTAGACTATTAAAAATATTATCAATTATGTTTATATGATATTAAAAAGCTTTGATGAACTGATAATCCTCCATACCTGTAGGGAGAGAAATGGATGTGTGGATTAGATGGATAATTAATGCATTATGAGTTTAAACCTTATTAAATGGCATAATGGTTCAGACCTCCCTCCTCCCTTTTCCAACATCTTGAATGATGAATCCAATGTTTAATCATTGAACCATAATTAGGGAGAGAATTATCCCTTTGGTCTTTATCTTTGTCACCATCTTGAGTCCCTTGGTGTGGGATATAATCCCTAAACTATCTTGCTCCCATAATTAGAATCCCAATCATGACACATTTTAGAAAGGGAAAATTGATTGAATCAATTTTATTGACATCATTCCCATCATTTTAAAGTGTGTGAAGTCACATGGGAGTAATTTTATCATTGAGAGTGAAAATATAATTACCTCAACCAATACAATGGTCAATTAGATGTGATCAATAAACATGGGAGGAAAAATAAAGAGGGTGGAACCATAATATTAAAAGAATGTCAAGAGGAATAATTTTATTTTGAATCTCCTAAGGAAAGGTGACCTCACCAAGTACATAGAAAGGATTTGTGGATTTGACTTAGGGAACTCTATAAAGTTTATTGAGGCCTAAAAATACATGATTGTGAAGTTGAGAGGCATGGTGGTGGAAGTGATGAAATCCAAGATAGATGAATTCATAGGTACGGGCATAGAGGGAACTAAGGTTTATATAGACCACAATTGAAAGAATAAAATCATCCACATCTTCTATGCCTATGATGAAATTATTCATGTGACAGAAGATTGCATCCTCTACATGTCCATGATAGGTCTATGGGTAGAAGTCTACTTACAAATAATGAAGTATGTAATGATCAAATGGAATTTCAAGAAGTTTTATTCCCACCATTTTTTTATTTCTTAACCATTTCAGGCATGGTGAGTAAATCAACTTTCCATTTTCCCTACTAAGATCTTTTTAAAATTTAGTTAATGAAATTCATTTGGGAGATGTTGATTTGTCAATTCATCAAACCTAAATTTTGATTTTGGTCCAGTCTGGGTCCCTACCATCAATCCTCCTATGGGGAATCCCAATAATAAGGTTATGGTTGGGAATGAAGAAGGACCCAATAGGGGTGTAAGGGAGGAATAATATGAAATGTTGGCCAATTGGGCTCTCGTTTCTAAAAATAAGCTTACCCAATGTCCTTTTATTAAAGGAAAATAATTTTTTATGAAAAGTGGGATTTATAAGGACAAGTTGGAAGATCCAAAGACTCTATTGAATTTGGAGCCCCATAAAACCCCTATTGAAGAGTTAGAATTAAAACACTTGGAACCCAAAGAGGACCCCATTAAAATAAATATGGATAAATTAGAATGAGATAGTAATATACTGATCACCTTCATCAAGAAAATGATTAGAAAACTCAAAAATAATAGGAAGATATTGGTGGAGTTATAAGACAAAGTCAAGAAGTTTGAAACTAAACATTTAAAGGATAATTAGGAATTCATGGTCCTTGAGAAGGACACTAGGGAGCTGAAAAAATGATATGACCAAATTGGGACTCAAAATGGATAAGTTAGGGAAGAGTTGAAAGGGATGAAGATCAAGTTTTAGGATACAAATGCGCTCAAAATAAACAATGCCACAAACATCCCAATAGTCTGTAAGGAATCAAAGAAGAGGAAACTAGATATCATCTTAAATGGGCCTAGAAAACACACTAGAGGTTAGAAGAAAAAGGAGGAAGACATCTAGAAGGAAAATTTGGGAGACTTTATTCCCATCAATATTTTTTTCCTTCATGGGAGTCTCTATTTCCAATAATATTCTTCTTTTCTAGGAAGAACAAGATGCTACTATAGACCTAGAGGATTTGGTTAACCTTGGAAAGGGAGTTTTATGTTCTAGTGTTGATTCTACTAATTTTTTGATGATGGTTAGATGTTATTTCTCATGTTTATCTATAGATTTTTTTTATGGTACGATAGTTCCTTGTTTTTTATTAGTTTAGTTTATAATGTTTTATCATCATGCTTTGCATTATGCTCTGAGGCCCTATCAAAACCTAGTTTTTTACTTGAATATATATATATATATATAACATAAAATATGTGATAATATTGTTAATAGACCCCTATATTAATCAAAACTCAAACTCCATAGTTGGTGTCATTATATAACTATCCATTAGGGTATAGAAGGCTAATAGACTAGGGTATGAGGTCTCATATATATCATTAATACCACCTAATTTATCACAAAAGTACCCAATCTTTATTGTATACTAGTGGATTTGTAATATCTCCTAAGGAATGGGGAACATGATGTGGGAAGGTAGGATCCTTTTTATTTTTTATGTATATCAGCTTTCTTGGGATGATCTTTAAATTTCACTATTTATCCCAAGCTTATTCTTGTTAGGTCGGGTTCTTAATGGCCATTGATGTTAAACCTTAGTATTTCTAAACTAATTTGAGTGTATTTTTTTTTAAATAACATGTTGTCACCTTGGTGACATCCTCTATTCCCTCCCTCCATTTCCCCCCTTGATAAGAAAGTTTGTTACTGATTCTCTCCCATCTTATATATTTTTATTTTTCATTTATTTTAGACATATAAACATTATTAAAACCTTATTTTTTGTATTTTATCCTTTTAAATTTTTATTTATAATATAAGCTACATCTTTGATGCAGAGTTTATCATAATTTTCTCACACTTATCTTTGATCAATGAATCACTTCCCTAGTCATAGGCTTATGAAACCATTCATCATGAAAAGGTACATGATCATTATATTGATTTTATAATACCAAGTATTTATATTTCTCATAAGAGTATCATAATAACTCTCTCTACCCCCTTGTAACTATCTCCAACACTTCCCTTCCACTTATGTAATTCTGTCGACACAATTTGCTCTTCTTGTGGCCCTTTCTAAATATAAATGGACTTATATAGAGGAAGTATAAATATTTATGACTTTAAAAGGATATTTCATTATTTTACCTATTAATACACACCTGTGCGTCAATTTTAGTGACCTATTTCTTTCCCTATGTCCACTTTCTCACTTTAAGCCTATCTAATTAGGCCTATTTTAGCCTTCACACAAAACCACTCTCTATAAATCCATAAAAAGGAGTACATATATGTTTTTAAATTATTTATTCACTTATGTAACACAAAAACACACTAGATCACAATTTTTTGTGAATTTTCAAGGGCTAAATCTCTCCTAAAGATCAAAACCCTAAAAGCTAGGGTTTTAGGTGACTGTGCAGGCTGAGACTATATAAAATTGCATATAATTATCCAAAATTAGTTTAAAATAAAAATAATTATTGGAATTGGTATTTATATTCCTTATAAAACTTTTTAATTCAATACTCAAGTCACTATAACCCTCATATCATTCACAACAAGAAAAACTCAGTCTATACTGTATTTTACTAGCTAGGAACAGGGTACATAGGGTTTCACTATATTTTCAACATATAAAGACTAAAAACCTAAAATAAGGTTCTCAACACCTTATATGAGTATTTTAGACCCTTTTAAATCCATTTTTTAATCAAATACAAGATACAATATAAAATACCTCAGTGAATAGAGTTCTGAGTTTAATGATTGTATACCTTCAAGGAGAAAAATCTATAACCAACTTGAAACTTAAAAACTTTTGAACAAATTTAAATTGTGAAAATATTTATCTTAACTCTCAAACATTTTAAATTTCTATTCCTCCATATATTTCAAGTGAGGAAAGGATCAAATACTCATACTTTGTCTAAACAAGACTGTATGTTGCATTCCTTGTTTAGCAGGCTTGGTAGAATTCTCAAAAGTGACTTCCTCTAACTTCAAAATAATTTTCCCTATATCATAATAGAGAGTATAATATGAGAAAAAAATATATCAATAAACATTGAACAAAACTTCTTGCCTCTTTGATTATCCAAGCACACCATGTGCTCTATTTCAGCCATGCAAATTCAATACACATAGAAAATTGATATTACATGCACTTTTTTAGTAACAATATTTTTGTTCCCAATATCCATCCATTATCATCATAAAATTTAATGTGTTATTAAAAAAAAAAATGACTCTAAAATAACTTCAATAAGTTTCATAACTGATTCTTGGTTCTTTCCCTCCGAGAGGTCACTTTAGTTAATTTACGTTATTCTTGTTTTCACACACGATAACCTATATAGAACCTTTACTAAAGGTTAAATAACATGTTATAGACCTTATCATAGTCTCAAAACCAATTAGACATTTTTTATACACCTTTTCATATTCACAAATACATGAAATTCCTTAGGTAAGGCTTGTAAAATTTAAATTTTAAAAAAGAGGCCTTTTGGTGGGAAAAGCCAAAATTCAAATTTTGTGCATCTTAAAACTACCTAGACTCCACCGTAAGACTATTCAAGACCTAAAAAACCTATGAAACACTTAATATAATATCTAAGAACAAAATTTAGTCAAATTTGGGGTCTTTATAGGATACCCCTGCATCATACTACCAAGTTGAAGAATGTTTGCCATAATTGTTGACTTGGTGTATTTTCCTATCTAATTGCATTGTACCTCCTTATAGAAGGTATCTACTACTACTTACCTCTCATATAATTGAACATGTTCTTGGGCCCCATAATTAGGCCTTATATTTTTCATCTTCTTGAATGGTGTACCTATACATGCAACAAAATTGTTAATAAAAACATAGCTTTTGTCATTTGCTATTTACCTTAAGTGTGTAAACCATGTTTCCATTCCTACAAACTGGTCCACCATATATTTATTTCCATGATTCACTTATTTTTCAAATGTTTAATATTTATCCTTCATCTATACTTCTTGTTTTGTCCAATTCACCTTATGTATATCATCTTTTCGGTCCTTGCATGACACATGCTTATATTGACTTTTAGTTTGTTGATATATATTACCATCATAACTACCCTCTTTCTCCTACATATACAAGGACTACATGTTTTTTTTCAACACCTCATTTTCTTTATTTGACATTCTTATAGGATTACTTTCACTTGACTATCCTTCATGGACATGTTGCATGTTACCCAACTCTTTGTCATCGCTTTCTTGTTCAAGACTTTCTCTCAAGTATTTGAGCTTGGATACCATTCCTTCTATGAATCCACCACTTGAAATCATTGTCAAGTGTTTGGATAAATTTTCAAAAAACTCATGTACATACTCACTTGAAAAAAAATTAATTGAAAAAGGTACATGCATCTCTTCTTGGGCTACCATAATCTCCTTAGGCTATTCATCCATATTTGTATCTTCATCCTACTACACCAACTCCTTTTGACCTATAATCAACACTTTAGAATAAACACCAACAATCTAATCATCCTTCTTCAAAGGAAAAAATGTGTGCTCATTTCCCTTATATTCTAAAAAGTAAGTGTTCTTCACCCCATCATGATTAGTTAACCTATCAAACTTCCAAGGCCTTCTTATAATTACATGACAAACATATATTAGGATTATATCACACATGACCTGATCCTTATAAGTGCCAATCTAAAAATCCACTAAACATTGTTCATTAACAAGCACATGATAACCCTTCTGAAGCCAAGAAACTTTGTAAGGTGCAGGGTGTGGTAATATTTTGAGGCCAAGCTTACTTACCATTTCATTAGAAACCAAATTATTTGTACTCCATAAATATATGATCATCTTACAACATTTACCATGGGACTTACATGTTATTCTAGAGAGTGTTTTTTTTTGAGCATGTTCTTTCTCCTTTGGTGGCTTTAGCAATGTTATCCTAATCAAGAATGACTCTCCTTCAGGTTATTCAAAGTGTGAAGTAGATCCAACACTTTCTTCCTCTTTAGGCTACACCACTTGATTTATACTCTCACTTCTATGAGTTCTTTATTGCTACTCCTCTAGACATTCCCAATATTTATGACCTACATATTTGTTGCATTCGAAGTACTTTCCTATGAATCCACTAGGCCCTCTTACTCTAGGTGCATCTCCACATCTATAATATGGCCTTCTACCCCTATAACCACCTCTTATATGTGTCTCATGACTTTGTGCACTAATTTCACATTTTTCATAGGTATTCTTGCTTTCATAGTCTCCTCTTCCTCTCATTGGTTTACCTCTTCCTCTTTCTTGTTGTGTGTGTCTTCTTTTCAAATTCTCCTCAGATTTCAAGGATAATTGATAAGCTTATTATACCATTTTCAAATTCAAAATGTTGATGTCATATTCTATGGAAAACTTAAGGCCATTTAGGTACCTTACTACCTTTTCATCATCCTCTTCCAAGTGGTATGTTCTAATTGTCAACCTATGAAATTCTTTTGTATACTCTTTCATTGAATTCTCATTTTGTCTAAGATTTTGAAATCTCTTAAATAAGTGTGTGTGGTATTCCTTTGGGATGAAATTTCCCTTCATCTTCATCACCATCCTACACCATGATTGGATCTTTGCCTTACCTCTTTTCCTTCTCTCTTCCTAGATTCCATCCCACCACAAAGAAACATGTCCTCTCAATATTGTGATTGAAAATTTAACTTTCTTGGTGTCATACACCTCTTCATATTAAAAATATTTGTCCATGTATGTTATCCAATCCCCTAATTCATCCACATTGAGATTGCCTTCATACATTGGCACATCCAACTTTGGTTTTGAGCCCATTTTCATCATGGATTTAATCAATATTTCCTCCACTCTATCTTCTCTTTCTTCCTCCTCTTATACTCTAAGAGTTTATTATTATTTGTCACTATCATCTTTAGTGATATCCTTTCTTCTTTAGGTTATCTCCATAGCTTCCATTCTTGCCTGCATATTCCTCATCTCTATGACCATATTTACCATATTTTGTTGCATTCTCTAAGTTGCATTAAGTTGTCTTGGTCTCATATCTACCATATTATCCTAATTATATTATCCTCTAACTAACCTTAGGCTCTGATACCAAAAATGATGTAGATCTTAGCACAATTTTCTCACACTTGTCTTTGATCAATAGATCACTTCCCTAGTCATAGGCTTATGAAATCATTCACCATGCAAAGGTACAAGATCACTGGATTGTTTTGAGTATATAAAGTCTTTATATTTATCATAATAGTCTCATAATAACTCTCTCTACCCCCTTGTAACTGTCTCCAACACTTTCCTACACAATTTGCTCTTCTTATGGCCCTTTCTAATTGTAAATGGACTTATACGCAGAGAGTACAAAGATTTGTTACTTTCCAAGGATATTTTATTATTTTCCCTATTAATACATACTTTTTTTTCAATTTTGGTGGCCTAATTCTTTCCTTATGTCCACTTTCTCACTTTAAGCCTAACCAATTAGACCTATTTTAGCCCTCACACAAAACCACTCTCTATAAATCCATACACAATAGTCCATATAGGTTTTTAAATTATTTATTCACTTATGGAACAAAAAAAAACACTAGATCACAATTTTTTATTAATTTTCAAGGGTTAAATCTCCCCAATGATCAAAACCCTAAAAGCTAGGGTTTTAGGTGACTATGAAAGCTGAGACTGTATAAAATTACATATGATGATCCACAAGAAGTTTCAATTCAAAATAATTATTTTAATTGGTCTTTATATTCCTTATACAACTTTTTAATTCAATATTCAAGTCACTATAACCCTCAGAGCATTCACAAAAATAAAAACTAAGTCCTTTATACTATATTTTGCTAGTTGGGAATAAGGTAGGCAAGGTTTCACTATCTTTTCAACATATAAAGACTCCAAAACCTATAATAATTTTATAAAAACATTATATTACTATTTTATACTCTTTCCAATCCATTTTTGAATTAAATACAAGATACAATACAAAATAACTTAGTGAACAGAGTTCTAAGTTTAATGATTATATACCTTCAAGGAGAAAAATCTATAGCCAACTTGACACTTACAACATTTTGAACAACTATAAATTATTAAAATATTGATATTAAATATAAAAAATTTTAAATTTATAGTCTTCCATAGATTTAAATTGAGGAAAGGATCAAATACTCATACTTTGTCTAAACAAGATTGTATATTGCACTCCCTATTTAGCAAGCTTGGTAGAATTCTCAAAAGTGACTTCCTCAAAATTCAAACTAATGTTACTTGTATCAAAATAGATATTATAATATTATAAAAATAAATATCAATAAACATTAAAAAAAAAACATCTTACCTCTTTTATTATCCAAGCACACCATGTGCTTTGTTTCAACCATGCAAATTTAATACACACAGAAAATTGATATCATAGGCACTCTTTTCTCAACAAGATTTTTGTTTCCAATATCCATCCATTATCATCCTCAAATTTAATGTGTTATTACAAATAAAAACTTAATCAAAAATAACTCCAATAAGGTGTATAACTGATTCTTAGTTCTTTCCCTCTGAGAGGTCACTTTAGTTACATTACATTATTCTTATTTTTACACAAGATGACCTATATATAACCTTGACTAAAGGTTAAATAACATGTTATGGAACTTATCATAGTATAAAAACCCCTTATACATGTTTTATACACCTTTCCATCTTCACAAATGAATTTAAATTCTTTACACAAGGCTTGCAAAATTCAAATTTTCAAAAAGAGGTTTTTTGGCAGGAAAAGCCAGAATTCAAATTTTATGCATCTTCAAACTACCTAGACTCCATATTAAAAATATTAAAGACCTATAAAACCTATTAAAAACTTAATATACTATCTAAGAAAAAAAATTATTCATCTTTGGGGTCCTTATAGGATGCCCTGCATCAATCTTTGACTTGTTGTGAGATGATATTTTTGTCATTGTCTTATCTTTCAATGATTTCTCTTAGTTATGTTTGGGACCATGTGTTTTTATTAAATTTTTATGTTCCATCTAGTCTCATTCCTAATTTTCATTCTTTTCTTCACTCAATTATCCATTTCCTTGGATGCTTTAGTCCTATTTTATCCCCAACATGATGGCTTGTCAATTTTCCCTTGTTATTATCTTCTTCTTCAGATATTTTGGTTTTATATTAGCCTATCATTATTGGATATTTTCCCAAGTATATAATATTATTTTTATATTTTTTAATTTAATTCCATTTATTGACTATCCTATGTATGCACACATTCCTTTTATTTTATTTTTAGTCGTGTTTCTTAGAGTGACCATATATAGTTTGTGCCATGACTAGGACTATGACATTCATATGATTCTATTCACTAAAAAGTGATCAAGGTTTATATATGTTACTTTTATATTTTCACTTATAAACATTTATTCCAACATTTTCCTTTATGCTTACTTTTTTCTATGTATCTTTCCCAAATCACCATCATGCATTACATTATTCTGACAAATGATGAGCTTTAGGTGGACATATGTATATACTTGTATTTTTCAAATTTATCTTTTACTGATGATCTCTCTTACACCACTAGTTAGCACATTAATCTCCCTAACTTCCCATCCTAATGAATTCACTAGTAAATGGGTGGGATTATTTGATGGTACTTTTTGAGAGATGTTCACATACTATCTAGTCATACCTTCATCATTATTAGCCTGGCCTCCCTCAAGGCTATTTCATTTTTTCTTTCTCCATCTCCTTCTATTCAATTTTGCATCCTCTCTATGTTTCCTACTATATTTTCATTATTAATAAATTTATTTCCTATGTGTTTTTTTATATTTTATCACCACTATCAATATAATTCTAAGATTTGATGTGTCTTTTGTACAATATCATGACCGACGATATAATACCGTGTCAATTAATGCATTATATTGTATTGATATAGATTGATATTATTATCTTTTTTTATAGTGATTTATAGGTTTGGATCCATATATATGGGTTATAAATAGCATTTATAACACACACAACACTTATCTACATCACTTGCACTTGAATTTTTTGCCTTGAGTAGTAAAAGGAGGAGTTAGTGGATATATGTTTATTCTTATGGAGGTCACATCTTCCTCATGTTCATTGAAGCTCAATAGGATGATGTTGAACCAAATAGGTGAACCATAGTATTTGGAGTCCAAAACTAAGGACACTTAGGTCTTCATCTTTGCCATTTTAATTATTTACCTACAACATCTCTTGCAAAGTGCCACTAGAGCCAAGGGGCAGATTGATGTGTTGAAATGTCAAACCAAGGTAAGTATCTTTATCCCTATTATCTTAATTTATATATACTTATTAGATAGATGTGTTATTATTATTAAATAAGTATGCATGTATTTTTCCTTTCCTATTTTACCTTTATTTCAAAAGTTGACATATTATAAGGTGTTTAGGCTTACCAATAGAATCATAGTGTAGGACCTAGTCTATGTTGCATTTGCCTATACTACCACTATAATCATCCATTTATAATTCATATCTTTTTTTATTTTATTTTATTTCCTATCTTTTATATATCTTACCCTTGTTCATCATTTCCATGTATATGGTTTCCTTAATATATCCTTGATACCCCTTTTATAACCTTTTGATTTACATCATTAACTTTATCATGGGACCTAGTTAGACCCTATATCCCATAACTTAGGCATATGATTTGGAACCCTATACCCATAATATTTAATTTGATATTACCATATACTAGATATAAAACTATGTACACCCCTTGGCTATATCATTTTATTTATAGGTACACAGGCGCTAGTTTAGTCTAGTCTATAGAGAGAAAGGGGATTGTTACCTTGATCATCTTATATCTCAAACACATACTAGAATAATTGGTTCCAATATTGATAACAATATTATTTTTGGGTTTGGAATTCATTTTGAAGCATCTATAGTTGACTATGTTTTTCAATTGTCATGTTTTATTCCTATACTCCTAACTTGCCTTGAGGCATGCATTACCCTTTTCTTCTACTTGAAAAAACAAACTCTATAGAAAAATTAATGTATTTGATTTTTTTAAATTAACATCATACCTGATTTTATCATGAATCTAAATCTTGAACTTAAATATTTTCATCTCTTCATTACATCTATTCTCCATGTAGCATAACAAACTTATGAACTTTGATTCATAATTAGCCATAGAAGTAAAACCCTAATGAAGAAGTTGAAAATTAGATATCCTATTTTCCCTAATCAAAACCAAATTTAAATTTTATATAAATTAAAATTTAAATGTTTTACAAGTGGTATTGGTATCTATGTACTCATTTTTCTCACTCAAGTTGTCCCACTAGAGACTAGCTTAAATTTCTAACTAAAATACCCCAATCTAGCCTTTTTATTTGTGCTCAATGAATTAAGTGAAAAATATTTATGTAAGTTTGTCAACCATTCCTCTATAGTTACTCCATATTATTTTCATGATAATTGATATGGTAGATACCTATGTAGGTCTTGTATAAATGGAATCAATACAGTACCTTGATTCTATTGGTGTTCATTGTGGTCCTAATTTTGTTAATCATTACCATTAATAAGGTTTTAATCATTTTGGTTATGGAAATCAAGTTGGATAGGTGGTATTATTTGGATATAATAATTTATTTGAGGTTATATAGTGAGTTCATAATTCCTTATAGAATTATTGCATTATCTGATAGGAATTCCTTTATGTTTTCCTTGATGATTCGATTATTTTCAACATTATCATTATACTAAATTCTATTGGCATTTTTACCTCTTTAGTTTCCACAATTATTTCCTTTTTTCCTAACTCCATCCAACCTTGTTCTCACCATCTTGATTTTTAAATATTAAAAAAATTAATTAATGAAGTTGAAACAGAAATCAAATTCCCCATAGTTCCTTATAGGTAACCTTGACTCTTATACCAAGTGTAAGATCCCCAAAATAGGAATCTATTTTTTTTAATCTCTTCTTAAGCATTAAAATATACATACACAATTAAATCAAATTTTTGTAATAGTAAATAATGATCTCAAGTCACATTATCTTAATATTTCATCAAGTGATAAATTTTGTTGATTGTATCAACAAAACATGGTGTTCACTACATGTTAACATTAACACAACTAATGTGATTTGGCCCATTCAAGCTTCACTTTAAGGCATATTTATTTTTCAATATATGTATGTTTTAATTTAATTAGGTGTATCATGCAATCTTAATGAAATTCCATTTATATTTATTAACCTAACCCTTACTTCAACAATGCATATACTTAAGATAATTGATATCTTGTTGTAGGCTAGTGCCTTACATATTTTCATTAAGCCACTTAGTTATTTTTAAAACTCTTGTTCATAATTAATATTTAATATACAAGCCCTTTGGGCTAATATACACTTTGATAAGAAGTACAACTCTTATCTTTTTCATTAAAATACTTTTTAATTTAAGATATCTTCATTATTATGTATAAATGAGTGTAGGCCTTGATATTTATCTAAGCACTCTTTTATATTTCATATAAATCACCTTATGTTTAATTAAAAAATCATCCAATTCACTTGGATAAAAATGATGTTTACTAACATAAGTGACTCCTTATTTTACCACTATTTATTGAAATTAAATTACAAGTTATTTATTAATTCATCAATTCCATTCATTATAAATATAAATCTATTTAACATGAATAGACTCTGTGTGTGTTTGTGTACGTGCATGCATGTGTGTGTGTGTTCATGTGTATGTGTGCATTAATGTGTGTGTGCACGTGCGCACATGCATGTGTGCATGTGTGTGTGTGTGTGTGTGTGTGTGTGTGTGTGTGTGTGTGTGTGTGTGTGTGTGTGTGTGTGTGTGCGCGCGCACGCGCGCGTGTGTGTGTATGTCAATTAAATTATTTCAATCAATAATTATTTCATATATTCAATAGGAGTTATAATTTATCACTTAATCCAATAATTATTTTCACATAACCATTGATATATCCAAGATAAGTCTCTAGACTTTTCACATAAACATCTCATGATTACTAACATTAATTTAGATAATACATGTAGGTAATGAATTATGATTTCATTATAATGACAAAAATCTTTCCATTTTAAAGTATTGTCTCTTTTCCAATGTACAAATAATTTATCTGATTATATTTCCAAATTAAATCATAGTTCCATTATGATTTTGATTACAATATGATCTAAAGATATAGTTCAGTGCTTTTTAAAATTGGATTAAAATTTTATAATGGATGTACAACCAAATGGTCAACAGATCAAAAATCATATTAAAACAAGTTCATATTCCACATGGGAAGTTCATAGGCACTAGAAATATAAACTTCCATATGGCACAACCCTCAACTGGTAATATATTTTAACATATGTTCAACTTAAATAGGGTAAGTACCAACAACACATAAAGATAAAGGAAAAACTAGTCAATGTAACCATACATGGACACATACTTATTATTTTCATGTCCACTAGTGTTATCACGTCCCACACTGCTAGTTCTAAGGCCCTCTATAATGCTTTTACTTATATATTCATTATCAACCAATGGTTATATTATAGTTCCCATATTTCCACTAAGTACATCAAGTCCCGTTGCTCCAATTGTACCAGGTCCCTATTCAGTAATGGGCATGCCCTTATTAAACAACCTATATTTAGTTCACTTATTGTAATAGATTATTATTAATGACTTAGTACACTTTGCATTATCTTTTAAATATTATTATATAATAGCTTCTCCAACCATTAAATACTAACATACTTATGAACAGTCTCATCACTAAACTTAAAATTTATTGTTGAAGAGTCATCCTCAGCATCCTTAGTGTTGTGTTCATCATGTGTAAAGTCTATCATATCCAAATTTTAAATCATGTTATTGATATTATCCTTAACTTTTGTTCCTTCCATTTTAAACAACATATAATGAATAACATCTATGATATCAACACATGAATGAGAATCATTAGCCTCCTTAGAGACTTCCTTATAAATATCATCATCTTTGGAACTATTTTCATCTTGATTAGGTTCAATATATAGGAAGTAAGTTTTAATAATGGGGTGTTATCCATGAAAAAAACATCATCATCATCTATAATACCATTTTTCTATTAAGTTAGATGGAGGAACCACCCTAGTGAAACTCCTTGTGCCCCTCAAGTAATCATAATAAATGGAGATGGAACCTAATTACAATAAAAAATTAACTCTTTCATTAAGACATTCATCTACATATTCACCTCCACAACCAAAACATGAAATATGAATTCACTATTGAATTTAGTAACCCCCTAACCTTACCCTATTAAACATCATTATTTTTTACTTTTTATAGGAACCAAAAAATCTTAGTGGACATAAAAAATCATTTTTTTCAAAAAGAAATGAATACGTCTATTAGAACTAATCATTACAAATAAGATATCAGATGACACAATCTTATTTTGATCAATTAAGTTCTAGACATTCAAAAAACTAATCCAAATATAAGCTATAAGAGGATAATTAAAAAAATATGCTTCTTAGTTTACTCACAACCATGCACAAAAAAAAATTTATTCCATTACCAAATTTCTTCATATCAACACCAACATAAATCTTATTTTGGATTAACAACCACCTAAAATAATAATTCTTAGGCTCAATATAATAATACCATAAAACACTAAATAAATCAACCTATCTCTATGGAAATCAAACATTGACCACTTTTTATTTAAGCTAAGGTAGACTCTAGGGGAGAAGGCTAGCTTGTGGCGAGTCTTAACTCTAGGATTTGTGACTCAAAAAGTATAGTAGGAATAATATATGTAGATGGTGACACTATAGTAGATGCCACATGAGATTGAATTATTTTATTTTTATAAATCAATTTAAGTAATGTTCATGTTATTTCTAATGTTGGATAGGTAACATGAAAGGTATATTGTGAATAGTGTATGCTTTATCATTATGCACAAACTTAAGGCAATGATTTAATCTAGAATGGATTAATTTAATTGGATTTATACATGGGCATCTAAGTAATATATTGTGTATCCCACTATACACTAATACATATAACCATATTAACAATGTCTTAGGACATACAGTGATTGATAATGTCATACCAATTATGGGTGTCCATGTAATATTGTCATAACTCTTAAGTACCATGGTTATGCCTAATAAGTCATGTTTATTATCCCTTCAACTAGATAATAATGGCATCATTAATTAGATTCTGACTAAAAAAATTGGTGACCATAATACCATGTGTAATTGATGAATGTGGATCAACAAACCATGTATATAGAGTGGACCATTAATTGAATCACTTTTTATAATATCATCATTATGAAATGTAATACATGGTGATTAGTTTTTCAAATAGGTAATCATACTAATAATACTATCAATAATGTGGTCATTGAAAATTGTTGGTTGATGTTTAGGCACAGTCATGTGAACATCATTTTTTAATCTTATTATTATGATTCAAAAATGGATTGTTGAAAATTTTAAATCATTGATTAGGTGTTGCAACATATTAATTAAACATAGTATTATCACCATCAACTTGAATGAGATTACTATTTATTATATCTTGTAGTTTTTTTTTTTTAGTGCAAAGCATCAATTGGTAGAATGTACAAAAGCTCTATGGTTATCACAATATCGATTAACATCATATCCTCTAGATAAAGTTCAATAAGTATCCAACTAATATGTATAAGGTAAGAATAACATGTTTCATTATATTATTCATTTATTCACTATATTAATATTGTAAATTTGTAAAGGGTCCTATAAGGTGGAAGGACAACCCTATCAGATGGTTGTGAAATTTGTGTTTAATTGTTTCCCCATTCTTAGGTTAAAACTTGGAGCATCATTAGTCTTGGCTTTAAGTTTTAATTTTCCCTAATATTTTGAGGTAATATAGATAGAAGTGTTATATGTATACTTGAGCATATTGGCCTCTAAACTTTTAGTTGCATAGTTGTGAATCATATGGAAAAGATTTTCTAAAGATTGGTAAGTGTTGAGCATAACTTTATCTTTGAGCGATTAAATCAACTATTGGAGAAAATATTTTGTAAATCATTATTATGGATTTTATGAGACATATTTTTAATCATGATCTTAAATCTAATAACATATTCAATAACAATTTCACAAGGTCCATGTTTGAGTTGATAAATTTGACCTTTTAATTAATTTTTACATAAAATTGATCTCATAAATTTTCAACAAATTCATTAAAGTGATACACAGAGCCTATAGGCAAGGTATAAAACCAATCCAAGGAATTATCCTTAATACTTATAAGATAAATATCCATCAATATATTTTCGTGAGCAAAACCAAAGCATGAAGCAAAGTATGAACGGATGGACTTTTGAGATCCTTGAGATAACTGTTGGATTTTTAATCATATATATCTTGAAGTTATTTTTAAAATAATCCATCTTGAGATGTATTAGCACATGTATGATTATAATCATGGTTAGCATTGGTAGGAATAGATTCCTTTTGGTTTGGATCAAGACCAAAAGATTAATTATTAGGAGTGATTTTAAGTGGTGGATTAGAAGTAGGAAGCACCAAAGAAACATTAATTTGTGTAGGAATAATAGGTGTAACTTGAGGAGGTGTGGCACTAGGTGGAATAATATAAGCATAGTATAATCATTAGTAAGAGCATTATGAGCACTAGCCTCACCACCTGATGTAGAAGTAAAATATCCAATATGCATATTAGAAACAATCAAGACAACATTGGTAGAATTCTCAAGTGTAGGTTCCTTATGCATAATTCTCTTATTTTATTCTTTAGTAACAAAAAAACCATAGACTCTATTTTTTTAGTAATTTCTTCAAGATAATTATCAAAATCAATCACATTAATATTTCCAAAGTTTGGTTCAACAATATCATTGAAAGGAACTATATTACAAGCATTATCATTATTATTACAATCATTTTTATCATTAGGAAGAACATAATCATATAAATGAATCATATTCACAACATATG
The DNA here is from genome assembly GCA_037957365.1 of Torreya grandis. Taxonomy (NCBI): domain Eukaryota; kingdom Viridiplantae; phylum Streptophyta; class Pinopsida; order Cupressales; family Taxaceae; genus Torreya; species Torreya grandis. The sequence goes on along the minus strand of JARHVA010001619.1, from coordinate 2,632,371 downwards.
TATATTTGACTTTAATATTTTGATCATTTATATTATAAATAGTATAATTGCCTAGAATTTCATAGAAATTTGTTATTTTTAATAGTAAATAAGCACAAAAAGAAACAAAGGAAGTTGAATCAAATCACGAGTAACACCACTTAATCTATCAATTCACCTTGTAGGGTTTTTAGATCCAGCCTTCCTAGTTTACATAAAATTCAAGCATAAAAAACATGAAGGAAGTTATGGAAAATGATGAAGCATAAAGGAAACAACAACCAAATGTAAATAATATAGATCTAAAAATCATATTTTAAATTTAAAATCAAACCCTATGGATATACTTTAGAAGGTGTAAACATTAAAATAATATAAGGGTTCACCAATTTATGAGAAGTAGATGTAAATTTGAAGAGAAAAAATGAATGGTGAATGGAAACATTAGACTAATACAAAGGGAATAATTAAAATTCCATCACAAAATTATAAAATCAAAGCTTAGTGCGATTAAAGTTGTGAAACCCTACATAAGATTATTGCAAGATCAATTTCACAAAAATGTTTCATTGAAGATAAAAATATTGCATGCACAAATAATTAAAACTATGGTATAATAAATATCTATGATAAAATTATAAATTACATTAATCATAATTGAACTATGCCTAAAATAGAAATTGAAATGATTGAACAAGTAATAGAAAGGATGAAAATTTGAAAAGATCAGGAGAAATGAAAAAAAACACATCTAGGTTTAAATCTAGAAATATAAGACTAAAATCTTGATCTGGAGTTGACTATGCTAACACCCAAAAGTCTTGATCTAAATTATCTTTGGGAAAGAATCAAAAGGATGCCAAATGTGTACAGGAAGGAATCAGTAGGCCATTAATTATGTACCTATGTTATTGTTTATTTTTTATATAGGTATAGATTATGTACCCTATTTTTTTCCCATTCAAAAAAATTCTAATTAGGTGTGCATTATGGTGATAAATAGGGATATGGTTACACTATGTAAAATAAATGAGTAGAATGAACTAAAATGCTTCACTTTCACTCCTTTACCTAACACTCAAATGTAACTCAACAAAATAGTGTGAAATCTATTGGACTCAAGTAACCTGTAGAGGATTTGTAGCTACATATATAGCATGGTTATAATTAGATTCAATTTAGTTATCTTATGCATATGAATGAAATCCCAACCAAAGTGAGAGAAAGAGCTTCACCTCCTCTCCTAAATAATCAAATATAGCTATATGTTCCTAATATAGGTTTCATTTGGCACAAGGTGATGATGGCACAAGATGTAGTTTTAGAACCAATGTCTAAGATTCTTATTAAGTGTAGTAGACCCATCAATAATACATGATGAGTATGTGCTAGGCTAATGGCTTGTAATAGATATGGATTATTGGAGACTTCATTTGGTTTAGGTTTGAGTTTTATAGATAGGTCTCTCTATGACATATCAAATAAAGGTCAACCATATGGAATAATGATAGAAAAATTTAAGGTGTGTGTAATTGGGTTAGGGCTTAATGGACCCACACAAGCACGATGGAAAAAATTAGTAGGTCATCAATTCCATCTAGGATAAAATTAGGATACCGTTGATTATGAACCAAGTGTTATAAATGATAATAATGGAGATAAGACTACTTAGAGAATGGATGACTAATATCCTATAGCTAAAATTCATTAAATGTAACATGAAACTATGGATGTCTAATTGGATCAAGGTCAAGGACATGCTAATGAGGGTATAAATATGTTTGAAAATATTTAAACATATATAAATGAACCTGTTGATTCCTAAATATGTACCACATGTGCCTAGAGTGTTTAAGGAACACTTCTCATTTTACAATTAAAAGATTTCAAAGCATGAGTTGAAGTTTGTGATAATCCTATTATTTGTGGTGGAATAGAGGTAGAACAAGTAACTATTTCACAATATTTATATTAGTTGGTGGTTAGGAGCCATTGTGGCCTACAAATATTTGTAAACAAGAAGATGAGCTATGCTAATTTTTGAATTATGTTCAATTCTAAGCTAAATATTAATCTATATGAATATTTATAGTGGAAACTATGCTAACATGATTCAGTTTAAAAAAAGTAAAAAGGTAAGGTAAGGTAGAGAAGAAAAGTGTTGTTGATCTTCATCTCAAACATCATGACAAAGTTCAAGTGTTTCCTAGATATGCACTTGAAACCAATATATGAATTAAAATATCTTAAGCTCAAATCACAATATATATCAGGCAAACTTCTAAGGAAGATAAGAAATAATGCAAATAAGAACCATGTTTTACTTTAAATATTTACTCCTTTAAGTAGATAGTTGATACACATACAAATGTAGAGAAAATAAAATGAAACAAATTAAGGAACTTTCAATTAACCTAGTATATGCACAAGATAACAATTCTACATTCAAAAGGTATGTGCTAATAATTCAAAAAAACTATTCAAATCTAAGATTTAGAATAAACAATTGAGAGAGAAAACATATAGCAAATGATGCAAACAATTCAGATAATCTTTTCAAAATTATTTGCTTGCATTAATATCTCAAAAGTATACAATTTTTGTCTCAAAACTCCCTCTTCTTTACAATAGACAATACTCCTTATATATAAATAAGGAAGTATGTCAGTTAGTTGCATTAACTTACAAGTGTACAAATGTAAATGATAGTTGTCCTTTCTGTAAAGTTTTTAGAATACACTAGACTTTCCAAAATGAATTGACCTATAGGAAAATGTACTAACAAAATTTACATGATTTTACAAAAGAATATCCCATTTTAAAAATTTACAATGATTCAATAAAAGATAATATTCATAACTAACTGGTGGACCTTGTGCTAATGAAGTCCCTTGGTTCTGCTAAAGTAGCCTTACTACCGTTTGATGTTGTTCATCAATAAGTCTCAAGTTAACTGTAGGTTCAAGGAATATTTCATCCTCTTATTTAGCTAAGTCTTCAAGGTCCTTTTTATTTCTCTCCAAGGCTTCTTTAATGCTTCTAACCTTAGCAATCTTTTCCTATGCCATTAGGATCATATCCATGACCCTGTTATTGTCAATCCCATACCTACCTTGGTTCTTTCTCTTTACCTCTTACATGACCAAAGTGTTCCTATGATTGAATTCATCATCTATAATGATGCCCATGGAGCTAAGTGTTTTAGGTTTGGCAATCATGGTCTTAAATAATTGTTCTATCTTATCCGATAACTCTTCATCATCCCTAAGGAATCTTTCTAACCTTTTGGACCACATGCTCAATCTCTGAATTTTATCTACAATCAATTTGATGACTATGTTGAGATGGGTAAGGTCGATGGTATTGAAACCTATGTATTTATCCCCTATCAGGATGTTATTTAAATCCTTCATCTTATCTTTTGAACTCTACCATTGATTAATTAAACCCCTGGCCACTGCATCTTACTGACCTAATACACCTTGTCTTGCTTTTGTTACCTTCAAATAATTTAACATGTCATAAAAGGATGCCTCAAACATATCTATCATAGGATCTGGAACAGATAAAATAACCTACCTCTCTATATTTTCCCTTTGCTTCTTTAGGGTCTCTATTTATCATTTCATGCTCGTGATGCCAGTTTGAAGTTGGGTTGATTGAGTTTAGGCATCCAAGTATATCTTCTTCAAAGATGGGGTATTCACCTTGATTCTAACCTCCTACTAGAGTTAAACCAATAAATGGTTCCACCTTTTGAAAAATTAATTCTTCACTAACAACCATGGCTCTCTTTTCTATCACCCTCTCCAAACCTACAATTTTTGGATTGAATTGGACTTCAACTGATGATTGAGTTACTTGAGGAGGATCTGGAGTCTCTATTTGGGTGCCACTTGACTCTTTAGGAGAAGTGATTTGAGTGATACTTGACTCCCAAAGGGTATCTATCTTTATTTTTTTCTCATCCTTCTGTAAGGTAATTATCCATGGCTTAATCTCATCATGAACAACTATGTTCATTGACTTGGTCATGGCCGAAGAGTGTTGTAGAGTAGAAATATTTTCCAGATTATCATAGATGAACCATTTATGTATGGTTGGTTATTGTATCAAATTCTCTTCACTAAAGACATTGACCTCACTTAATGGGTGAGTGAAGGTCAGTTTAGGCCTCTTAGGTCTTGTTGGAACTAGTGCAAGCTCAGCTTTTCTCTTTTGTGAGGGAACAACTAGAACTAGACTCAACTAATTCCTTCCCTTTTTGTGTCTCCACATCTTCAATTTAGGGCTAGGTTTCCTCCATATGCATTTATTATTCATCAAATTGATAAGTAATGGATAATATCTACAATGCATCTTCCACTATCTCACCCAGGTCTAATGCCACCACATCAATATACTCAATTGGATATCCTAGTTCATTGGGCTAGATTAAAGATGATGTCCCCTCTCCAAGTCTCCTTTATTTAGGCCTCTATTCAATTTATACTTTAGGCCTTGGTAATTTTGCTTGAGATTATGGCTACATAAGGGGAGGTTTAGAGGATTGACCTCTTAATAAGTGGTATTGCCTTGGACCAAGTTGCCAAATGTCATCACTTCCTTTTTGGTCCCTCATCAATCTAGCTTCTGGGTTGATGCCATGTTTTTTCAACCTTACCAATACTACTGTGAATGATGCAACCTTGGTGTATATTGAGTCATAGGATATTGGCCAATGTTTATAGGTCAAATTTATTTGTTTGGCCTTCAAATGTTTCCCAACTCTATCATTGGGGTCCCACTATCTTAATTCATCATGTTGCAAATTGAAAGATGCTTTATGCCTAGCAACATCTTCAATGTTGTCCCAATACTGGAATATAGTTATGCCAATAGCCAAGGGTGGAATATGTAGCATTCCTTTCCTTTTACCTCTATAAACACCATTAATATCATTATATATTTGGAATGCAACTTCCTGCTTAACCAATTCATTTGGAACATGGACTAGTAGTATAAGTGGAGTGCATTGTGCTCCCTCAATCTTGATGATTATGAAGCATAGATAAAACTAGATGTCCCTAATGGACTCGATGGACTTTTTTCCTAATGGACTGAATCTTGGCATTGGGTTTCCTTTTATAGCCTCATTCAAGGTAGGATAGATAAAATCATAGATAAAATGAATATAGTCCCTATAGTTCAAGATATACAACTTTGAATAGATTGAGACATTGTTTGTGTCTTTTTAGGTGACCATCCTCTAAATTTGGGGATCTCAATTATGGCAAGTAGGGAATCCAAGAGATAAGACATCATATAGAAGTTTTTCCTAGACCCTTTCTTTACTATGAAGATCTGCCTACATAAACATGTGTAGATAACTTCACCAATGGGAGGGGTGAGCTCCTTCTCAATCATAAAGTATACCAGGGGTACCCAAATGCTATCAACATATGTGGTAGTGGGGTTTCCACATAACTTATTCATCAAGGTCATTATCATCTTAATTCCAAGTTAGAATTGGTTGATGGGGATGTTTCCACTAAGGTCAAAAATCACATGATTTTTAGAATACAACCATGGGCCAGGATGGTTTTGAGGTCATTTTTCTTAGCCCATTCATTAAGTGTGGGTACATCTACTTAGGGCTTGGGTAGCTTATAATAGTTTTCAAAATAAATGGGAGACATATAATTAATGTATTTATGAGTATGTTCATTGATTAGCATACCCTTTTCAATTTTACATTCTTTAAAAATAGGGAAGAGGACATCTATATAGTGAAGTACCTTTGATTTTATTACTACATGGTGAAGGCTCATCATCTATGTTGCAACTAGGTCATAATATCTTGTCTTTAAGGATGCAATTTTCTAGTCCTCCTTTGTTATGAGATGTAACTCTTCAATTGCCTAAAAGAGCTTGGACCAATTATTATCTCTGCCACAACATCAAATACTATGTCCTTAAAGACTCTTCCTTCTAAATTTATGGTTAAGTAGAGCTTTGTGTCCTCTTTATGTTGTTTTTATGCCACCATGATTATGAGATTTATAAATTTCTCACTAGTGATCTACAAATTGCCTCTAGATCAATTTACACTTGCTCAAATGATAATTTAGCTCTCTCTAGTTTGACTATGACTAATTTGAGATCAACTTAAGGCTTTGTGGATGCTAGGGTTTCTTTTTAAGTCTTTTTTGGGCTTCAATGGTGATAGTTTTTTGGACTTCAAAGAATATGTTTCCTTGGATTTGATTTGGACCTCTGCCTTTATACCTTTACTTTTTCATGACCATAAAATCTTTGGTTCTATCAATTTTTGCTTAGGTGGCATTTATGTGGCATCTAATTGGCACTTTCATGGCACTTTGTTCATTAATGTTCAAAAATATATCATCACCCTTTGAAAATCCTACTTGGTCTAGCTTCATTGGATCATTTTGCATAGATCAACATGAGTCATCAATCTCGATCCTATGAGTTTCATGCCATTGGCCACTATTTGTACTAGGCCCCATGGTTATTGTTAAGGTGTGGAGCTAAAAGCTTCAACTATTTGCACACACATGAAGGAAGGATGCTAAAGAACTAGAGCCATCGACGTCGACAGTATGACCGACGTCGGTTAGATGCAGTGGAGAAGGAGACCGGCGATGGTAGGGAGTCAGCCGACGTCGGCAGCACCAGACAAGCAGGGACCGACGTCGGTCACCTGTGCGGTCTAGAACTGCTGTTTACGAACAGTCAGTTAGTTAAACCGAGTGTTTGCATGCTAAGGGACTATTTTAAGTTGTGAGCTGTGTGTCTAATTTTAGTAGTTAGATGTCTATTTTTGTAACCATGGGATTCTATTTAAAGACCCATGAGGCATGTATTGTAATTATCAAATTGATCAAGTAAGAGCATTGAAGCAAGCAAGGTCAAGGAGATCTACAGGTGTAAGGTCAAGGAGATCAGCTGAAGCATTCAAGGAGGGATTGTAACTTAGGTTATAGAGTTGGTTTTGTGTTGAGCAAGAGAGAGAGGGAAGAAGGTCTTGAGGTGTGGCAAGCCTTTGAGGTGGAGGAAGAAGTGGCATCTTCCTTATTTGTATTTTCTTCTAGTATTATCCAATACAAGAGTGTGTATTGTCTCTCAAATTCTTTGTTGTCTCATGTTTCTAGTTTCTTAATCATTCTGGTATAATTTATGTGTTCAATTGCTCATATATAAGTAATCAATTGTGCTACCATTGGATAAGGGGCCTCCTAACAGTTGGTATCAGAGCTACGGTTTGCAGGAAGCAGGTTATTATTTTTTTATTACAGGTCATTCACAGGGTTTTCTGATTGAGTGGGAGTTCAGCAATGGCAGAAGAAAGCAAGCTACGAATGGAGAAGTTTAACGGCAAGAATTATCAACACTGGAGGATGCAGATTGAGGACTATCTGTATCAGAAGGATCTGTACTTATCGTTGGGTGGGGTTGCATGCAAGCCCACAGATATGAAGGATGAATAATGGAGTGTTCTTGATCGGAAGGCTCTCAGTTCCATAAGGTTGAGTCTTGGAGCTTCTGTGATTTCCAGCTTATCACAGTGCAAAACAACGGAAGAGTTGATAAAGTCCTTGGCAAATTTATACGAAAAGCCCTCAGCTTCTAATAAGGTATACCTTATGAAGCAGCTATTTACTTTGCAAATGCAGGAAGGAGGTTTGGTACATACTCATCTCAGTGATTTCCATGGTTTGGTAAACCAATTAGCTTTAGTCAACATTGTTTTTGATGATGAGGTAAAGGCTCTCTTGATTTTATGTTCTTTGCCTGAAAGTTGGGACGGTATGGTTATGGCAGTAAGTAACTTTGCATCTGCTTCTAAAATCTTAAAGGTTGATGATGTTGTGAGTGTGATTTTGAATGAAGAAATACGCAGGAGAAGCACAGGTGAATCATCAGGGAACGCTCTAAGTGCGGAAAGTAGAGGAAGGAAAAAGGAGAAGATTGAGCAAGGGAAATCAAGGTCGGGAAGGAGATCCGAGTCCAAAGGTATTACCTACTGGTTTTGTGGAAAGAAAGGACATACAAAGAAGGAGTGTTGGTTGAGAGATAAAGAGAATCAACATACAGGTATTGAAGAAGCAAAGGATGCAAATATTGTGGTATAGGATGCTCTCATACTTTCTTTGGATAGTCACGTAGGATCATGGATATTAGATTTTGGTTCATCTTTTCATGCATCCCCAAACAGAGATTTGTTTCATGAGTATGAACAGGGAGATTTTGGAGTGATCTATTTAGGGGATGGTACGCCTTGTCAGATTGTTGGCAAAGGGAAAGTGCAGCTGAGATTGCAGATTGATAACACATGGGTGTTGAAGGAGGTCATGCATGTTCTAATTCTGAAGCAGAGTTTGATTTCTGTAGGAAGGTTGGGGGATTCTTGGAAGGTTACCAAGGGAGCACTTGTTTTAGCAAGAGGTAAGAAAGTAGGTACTCTTTATCTATCTACTTGTACTACTGATTCCACTTCTTGTACAGATTTGAAGATGTGGTCTAATAGGCAGGGTCACATGAATAAGAAGGGAATGGAAGTTCTTGACTCAAAAGGTATGTGTTCAAATTCAGAAGGCATGGATAGAATTCATTGCAGGAAAAGGAAATTTGAGGCTTTTGACAAGAACAGGGATGTCTTGGTGTTTATGGAGGAGATGAAGGCCAGAGAATAGTTATAGGTAGTAAATAAATCTAAGCAGGGCAGCATGGATAGAGATCTGATCCAAGAAGAGCTCATGGAAGAAGAATTCATCACTCACGGGAACACACAGGCACCAATGTCAGTTACTTGGAACCGACGTCGGTCAGTCAGACACTGACTTCGGTCTTGTGCAGACCAGCAAGGTCGGTAGGTCGGGTAGGAAAAGTTTGACGTCGATCATCAGGACCGATGTCGGCAGGGGGGACACCGGTGTCAGCCAGGGGTAACGACGTCGGCAGTCAGGATCAGTGCAGAGAACCGACATCGGTCGGGAGCAGACTGGGAGTTGGCTGAGATCGGTCACTGGAACGGATGATGGGTGGACAGTTAGTTGTCAAGGAGTCTCAAACACCCATATAGAGGTCAAAAAAGGTATGTGAACCTCATATTCATTGTTCACCTTCTTTATATTGCTTACTGTTAGTCATGAACTAGGAAGATGGAGGAAGCAATGCAGGTAGAATCCAAAAACAGTGGGAGCTTGACATGGATGAGGAGTGTGAGTCCTTGGAGTAGAGCCAAACAGGTACTTGTTGGTGGAGTTGTCATCTGGATAGAGGGATGGATTCTCGTTTTAGAGAAGAGAGTGGATGGACATCTGAGACAGAAGGCTATGGTATATGGTCTTGAGTTAGCTGCAGGGCAATGGAGGTTTGACCATTGTTTTTTATCTTTACCAGGTTGGATAATATTAGCTACATTATCCTGTTACTGTATTGTGTTACTTTTTGCAGGGTTGCATATATAGGGAGTTTTCTGAGCTAAGGGTAGAGTTGGTTCAGATGTATGTCATGAAGAATTTGGGAGCAGCAAAATTCTTGTGGCATAGGTGACAGGTATAGCATCACAGGTTTGCGTGGTGGTTGGTCCTCAAGGGTGATTTTGAAGAGGGATACAGAGCCTAAGGAACAAAATAGATGGTGTATAGGTACAAGTACAAGTTGCAGTTGTTTATCTCCAAGTGGGAGATTGTTAAGGTGTGGAGCTAAAAGCTTCAACTGTTTGCACACACATGAAGGAAGGATGTTGAAGAACCAGAGCCACTGGCGTCGGCAGTATGACCGATGTCAGTCAGATGTAGTGGAGAAGGAGACCGGTGACGGTAGGGAGTTGGCCGACATCGACAGCACCAGACAAGCAGGGACCGGCGTCGGTTGCCTGTGCGGTCTAGAACTGCTGTTTACGAACAGTCAGTTAGTTAAACCGAGTGTTTGCATGCTAAGGGACTATTTTAAGTTGCGAGTTGTGTGTCTAATTTTAGTAGTTAGATGTCTATTTTTGTAACCATGGGATTCTATTTAAAGACCCATGAGGCATGTATTGTAATTATCAAATTGATCAAGTAAGAGCATTGAAGCAAGCAAGGTCAAGGAGATCTATAGGTGTAAGGTCAAGGAGATCAGCTGAAGCATTCAAGGAGGGATTGTAACTTAGGTTATAGAGTTGGTTTTGTGTTGAGCAAGAGAGAGAGGGAAGAAGGTCTTGAGGTGTGGCAAGCCTTTGAGGTGGAGGAAGAAGTGGCATCTTCCTTATTTGTATTTTCTGCTAGTATTATCCAATACAAGAGTGTGTATTATCTCTCAAATTCTTTAATGTCCCATGTTTCTAGTTTCTTAATCATTCTGGTATAATTTCCGTGTTCAATTGCTCATATATAAGTAATCAATTGTGCTACCATTGGATAAGAGGACATCTATATAGTGAAGTACCTCTGATTTTGTTACTACATAGTGAAGGCTCATCATCTATGTTGCAACTAGGTCATAATATCTTGTCTTTAAGGATGCAATTTTCTAGTCCTCCTTTGTTATGAGATGTAACTCTTCAATTTCCTAAAAGAGTTTGGACCAATTATTATCTCTAGTGTTCAATGCCACAACATCAAATACTATGTCCTTAAAGACTCTTCCTTCTAAATTTATGGTTAAGTAGAGCTTTGTGTCCTCTTTATGTTGTTTTTATGCCACCATGATTATGAGATTTATAAATTTCTCACTAGTGATCTACAAATTGCCTCTAGATCAATTTACACTTGCTCAAATGATAATTTAGCTCTCTCTAGTTTGACTATGGCTAATTTGAGATCAACTTAAGGCTTTGTGGATGCTAGGGTTTCTTTTTAAGTCTTTTTTGGGCTTTAATGGTGATAGTTTTTTGGACTTCAGAGAATATGTTTCCTTGGATTTGATTTGGACCTCTACCTTTATACCTTTACTTTTTCATGACCATAAAATCTTTGGTTCTATCAATTTTTGCTTAGGTGGCATTTATGTGGCATCTAATTGGCACTTTCATGGCACTTTGTTCATTAATGTTCAAAAATATATCATCACCCTTTGAAAATCCTACTTGGTCTAGCTTCATTGGATCATTTTGCATAGATCAACATGAGTCATCAATCTCGATCCTATGAGTTTCATGCCATTGTCCACTATTTGTACTAGGCCCCATGGTTATGCCACTTGGTAATCTTACAGGGATTTTTGAGCTCTACACCTTGTCAGCTCCATCAATTAGTGCACGTTAACCACATGGCAGTCTCATAAGTCCTCTAAGGTACTATTGAATAGTCCACAAAAATCTCACCCCATTTGATCATGTTCCTCTGATATCATGCAAGTTGTAGATCTTACAAAGGTGTATGATGTTTAAGTTAGCATCAGGATATATAAGAACTTGGGTTAAAGACTTTAGGATATGGTTTATTTTGTGTCAATAAACATGATATAAATCATAGCTAAAGTATTTAAGCTAAGTCTAGATCATGATAAAAGGGGAACCCTTAATAATAAAGGACCGAGTATAATGTTTTTTAACCTAAGGTTTTATCTTGTTAATAAATATGATAAAACTTTATGGTAAAAATTTCTAAGTTGACTTTTAATAATGGGACCTTCCATTTTTTAGGTTAAGTTGATGAAATAGACTCCAAAAGATCATGGGACATATGGGGACCAAGCATGATATTTTAGACTAAGGTTTATTCAAATGTTTAAAAACATGACCACACTTTAGGATAAAATTTAATCTAGGTGTATGGTGTTTTATAATTATTCCCATGTAATTTTACTTAGTCTATGATAGGTCAAAGGTTAATAAAATATCGATGAATCCTAAGCATGTTTATTTTCCAAATGAGGTCCCATTGATCCTACAACACAAAGATAAGCATATTTATTTATCCAAATGAGATTGGTTCATGAGCTTAAATTTGATGGTCTCATGGATGTCATGATGGCCTCATGTATGTTAATTTATGGTTGTGAGAACATCAAATTTAAGCTTGTATAGTTATTCATAGGGACAAAAAATTGACAGTCTCACAGATGTCAATGATATCCTCATGAACATCAATTAACAGTCATGAAAACATCAATTTTAATCTCACAAAATTAACTGTAGGGAATAAAATTTGATGGACTCATGGATGTCAATTGACAGGTGCAAGAATGTCAAATTTAAATCTCATGAATAGTAGGTCCTAGGGGAAATTTGAATTGATATGTGTCATTCGATTGATCTCACCTGAGTAAACATGGGTTGTTGATTATGATCTAAGTAGTTGGATGTCATTGGCTCATGCAATCACAAACAAATTAACTGAGCTTGAGACCATTTATAATTTAGACCAAAGTATAACATTAGTTTCTTAACTTATGTTAATAAAACATAATAAAATTAAGGCCTTTCAAACAATTGAAGTCATAACATAAGTTTTTTCTTAGGATTTTATTGTATAAATAAATAAAATGAAAACCTTAGGGTAAAACTTAGGCTAAGTCTAAATTATAATAAAAAAGGACCCATTTTGATCCATGATGGTTTCACTCAGTTGGATCTTTAACATCCACGTGAATATAGATCATCAATCCTATAAAGAAGTACATGACTTAAATTAGGGCTCAAAAAAATATAAGACTTAGGATAAAGTCTTAAGACTAAGGTCTTGTTTTTGTTAATAAACATGAATAGGACCTTAGGACTAATACATTTATATAATTTAATAACATATGAAAAGGACCCTGCAAACATTAAAGTTAGACCACATTAAAATAAAAGGGGACAATGGTTGAGGATATAAAAGAGACCTAACGTGTAATTTTTAGACCAAGGTTTGGTCATATTAAAAAACATGACTAAGTCTTGGTATAAAATTTTAACTAAGTCCATAACATTTTAAAATTTCTTGCATAATTTTATTCCCACCAAATTTGAATTCAAATGAGGGGTCTAATCTAGGGTTTGTAAATGAGGGTTTCAAGAAGCTTGAAAATGGATTCAATTCAATTTTTAATAGACAAAAGGATAGTAAAAGGTTATATTAAGATAAAATCATTAAAATTATGAAACCTATACATTGTCTTCCTCCCATGAACATTTCTTAGACCTGTATCCTAAAACAAGAGATCCAAAGTTAGAAAACTTTAGACAAGGCTAAACCAAATCCATGAACAAGCAGACCAACTAGATAATGGGATGGATGATATTCAAATATAAATAATGTGAAAACATATTAATGATAACCTGATCAATTTAATTTTTAGTGTTAAGGTACAAATTGCACAATTTGACATATGGGTCCCCAATTTTCAAAAATAAGGGTATGTTGACCTCAATAGAACCAAGTGTGGAAATGTATGATAAAAATGCAATGGAAAAGGGTTATGAATAAAAATTAGTTGTCTACATAAATTATATAAATGTACAAAATGTTTTAAATTTAATTTTTTATTAGGAGGAAGTAAATGAAAAATATTTTAAATATCAGATAGTTGTTTACAGTACACAATTCTAAATAATGTAGCTTTAAAAGTTTAGTTTATTATATCTTAAATGAAATAAACTATTCAAAATGAAAATCAAAATTCATAGGAGTTTAAAACCATTTGATGAAATTATTTAGAGTATTTATTTATTTATGATAATTTTTTTCTTCAATGGTACCAAATTATCTTTCAAGTTCCATAAGTTAGTTTCTTAAAGAGGAGAGTAAGTGAGAACAAACTTATAACTAAGTTTTTATAAAATGTTTTCTTTTTTGGAAACATCAAAATATATGTTCAATATGATGGAGGTTTATCCTTTCAAGCATAAATGGAATATAAGTTATTATGGTGAAGTGGTTTTGCATTAACAATGCACTGCACTAAACAATAAACCATGTGCAATTAAAATCAAAATACTTTTATGTAAAAAAATAGTAAAAAAAAACTAATTGTAATACATTAAGATTATAGAATAATTAAAATTTTCAAAGAGATGGTTTTGATAATAATAATCAATTTTCATAAATCTATATAATGTTTTAGGTTGAAATCAGATGCAAATTGGTCGATGAACTATGCCTGAAAAACCCATTAAAGTTGAAATAAAATTTGAAATTATGACCAGGAGTGTAATGCTACACAAATGGAATGACTATGTTTCTATCAATATGCTCCATAAAACTATGTTATTTTTTGAAATAAATTTAATGAATCTGATCCTCTATTCTTGGGCTTTGAAAACCTCACTAAGTTTGTCAAAAATCACTACACATGACCTAGAAATGTTTCCCCTTCATTAAAACCTTGATTAACTCACAAAATCTTGTAAAATATTTAAATAGGGATAGTCAATTAGAGTGATCACCTCACTTAAATTCCCATCCTTAGAAAATTTGGAAACTAATACTTTATGCAATTCAAAAATCAATTGTGTGATGCAAGCTCGAATCCTTATGTATTTTCCACTACATGAACAATTAGAAATGATGCAATATGAAGACTCCAAAAAAATTGTACCCTAGGTACTTCAAATTTTTCTCTTGGAATTCTACATATAAATCTTGACCTTTTCTTGGAACTCTTTTTCTTTTAATATCTTATCCTATATCCACTAATGCACTTGTGTATGGAGACTCCTCAAACTTAATTTAGGACTAGATTGGCATGAAATATAATACATAAAGGGTGGAGAGCCAACAAAATAAAGCATAAACATTGTATAAATAAATTCAAGATCAAAGGGACCCACAAAAATTAATGAAACTAGAACATAGAAGTAAGTTACTTATCAAACCAAGGGACCAAGGGTATATTGTTATGTTCCTAATTAACCAAGAGAATAGTAGTACACTAATAGAAAAAACACAGATACATATGGGGAGCTAATAGAATAGGGAGGAGAGATAAAACAAAATTCATGGGAAGTAAAGGAGGCCTAGAACACAAGGAAATAATTCCCATATGAGCCTAATATAGATTAATAATTGATACACACAAGCACCCTTAAAAAATGCAAACATATAAAGCGATCCCTAAACCAAAATTAGGTGTCTACATAATGCCCAAATTCTATTTTTGTGTGTGCATACATATTAGAGTTAAAAAAAAAGTATATCTAGGAGGGATTGTAGCAGATGTTGTGATAAAAAATTATAAGAATTATAAAATTTAATTTATGAAACTATAATAATCTAAAATTAAAATTATTGAGAGAAGTTACTTTATCTTAAAGTCTGAATCCTATAACCTAAAAAATAAAAAGGAACCATGTACTCCTCAAAATATGTGTGAGAATCCTGAATGACACTATGAAAATCCATGAATGTCCTATAACAAGCATCCACATACTTGTTTTTGGAACATGAAACATGGGTACCTACAAACATAAATCAAAAAATTAAAATTGGATCAATGTTTATATAAATTTATACTCAATGAATTGCTTAAAGCAGTGGAATAAATTAAAAATAAAAAAAATACACCTAGTTATGTAGGAACAGTGAAATTGGCTCTGTGAAGTCCATATCTAAAAAATTTATCATCCATAAATATATTTATTATTGAGGAGACCAAAAGGGGCATATCTTATAACTATATATGAATGCTTCCAAATCTAGGTGTAAGAAAAATTATGAGTTATAACTCTCTAGGACTATTATGTAGCATCATGTGACTAAAGGGTAAAATAATTAGATCATGTGCCCACCTCTTGAGGTGTGGGATAAAAATGTGAATTACATATCTCAAACTAAATGTATGAAACATTCAATGTGTATGATTGGAAAAATAAATTATTTTACGTATAACATAATAATATTTCATCAACAAAGAATGTATGTATAAATTTTTTGTTTTAATCATAGAAATATATCATCATGAAATCACATAAAGGGACCTCGACTTAAGTGTGTCTATCCCTAAGTAATTTAAGTAAGATATAATATTTAAATAAATATATAAAAGGACTTTGGCCTAAGTGTATCTAGGTTAAATTCATGTACGTAAGATAGCATTGTGAGAGCACATATACAATGGGTAACTTGACTCATGTGTGTCTGAGTCTATATAATGTAGGAAAAACATAATAATGGTTCACCCATTTATGGTAAATGTATATGAAATATAATACAAATTTATAGGAGGTTTCCCCTATATGGGAAATATATAATCAATGTCGGCATGAAAATAGTATACCCCAATATGGACAAGATATAGGCATGTAAACATAGGAATAACATACCTCGAATGAGAAATGTATAATCAATGAAGCACAATGAATTGTATGTCCTAATATAACCAATGTAGTAGTAGATATATAAAATCAATACATACACATAGATCCTTATCCCAAGAGATGCAATGTATAAACCATGGAAACATAAGAAAATAATCACATATCCAACCAAATAACATTGTGTATGATATAGATCATAGTAATAATAATATATCAACATAGAATAAACAAAGTAAGCAATGAAATCTCACTAAGTACATAACAAGAATACCACACTCAGAGTAAATAAGGAAAAAATGTCATGTATGTAGAGTAGACATTACAATAAATGTCACAAATCAAACAAGCACAATTATGTGACATAAAGTATACAACAAAAGTAATGAGCATACATCACTCATAAGGAAAATAATAGAGACACAAATAAAAAATCATTAGAAAAAATATAGAAAGTATATGGAAAATAAGAGATGGACATAAGATAATAAGCATACAAATAAAACACATCAAGCACTCAAAAATTGAATAAAATCACTCATATAGATAAACAAAAATCAACATTGAAGGCACCACGAGTGATAGAACATGAACATAAGTAGAAGCACTAAGTATGCAAGATATTATATATCAAGATATATAATCACATGAAATCTCCATATGATAAAGGGAAACAAAAAGATAGAACCTAAAGAACTGTTAAGAACCATACTAAAGGATGCCTCAGAGTGAGCATGAAGAATGACCTTAATCAATTATAATCATAAGAATAAACTTTTAGGTCTTACATATAACTCAATATTACCACTAGTATCATGTGCATAAATAATGTATAAACGTTATTAATAGGTATATATTCATAACATGCTAATTTTTGTAGCCATGTATCACTCAAAAATAAAGGAAAATAAATCTCAAAGAACATAAGACAATAAAAAGAATCAAACCAACAAGAAAAACTCCAAGGGATGAAAGTAATAAGATCAAGGAAAGGAGGGATCCCTACTAACCTACAACTTCCCTTATAATTATAAATTTAATGATGTATGTGGCCTTAATACATAATGTGTTGCCATCATGAAAATTTTTGTACAGGATTTTGGTATGAGACATGATAAACAAATGTAAGGGCCATAATAAATTATCACAATCAAACAAATGGAGAGGCTATGAGAATGACACATATGTACATGAAGATACGACCATAAACAATCACATAGAAAAGAGGAATATTGAAGCATGTAAACCATGAGAGTAACTAAAAAAGGAATCCTAAAGTAGAGAACAACCAAAACATGAAGAGGGAAGAAGGTAACCTCAAAATTCAATAAAAGATAAAGAACAATAGAAAATTGGAAAAATCTAAAAAATAAATAAATAACCAATGGGGTGAAGAAATACATAAGAGGTTAAAGAAGAATTTAGTATTCTAAAAATTCATGCACAAAATAAGGAAGAAAAACATACCAAATCCCCACTTGGAAATAAAATAAATCACACAAAGAAAAAGGAAAGTAAATGATGTGAAAGAAAATTAGTTGCTTAAGTGCAACATATGGGGTTAACAAGAAAGGATAACCAATCATATTGGGTGAATCAAAATTATATTGTATGTAAATTGAATTATCCCAATCCTCATGAGCAAGATTTGGATGTATACCTAAATTTGGACTTTGATACTTTAGTGACATAAATTTGACATACTTGGACAATGTACATATATTTGACTCTTGAGCATAATTTCCCTCTATAATTTTACCCATTCATTATCGTAGACACCTTAATTTTCTAGACATATTTATTTAAGATCAACTTGTTTTATACCAGAACACCTTTAGAATCCTAAACATACATTCTCCATACCTCAAATCCTCATTTTCATTCCTTGCAAACTACCAGTAAACTTAAATAATGTTGGATATTGCAAGTGTCTCCCTTTGTTGATAGTGTCTAAGGGCAATCAATACCCATTATTAAAATTGGGAAAACTCCATTAGGTTAACCTACACACATTTCATGGGTAGGTTGTAGTGAAAAATTAATGAAGAGTCACCTATATATACAAATCATTCTTAAGGTTATTATACACATGTGAATAAAATAATAGGACCTTAGATCATCTCTCACTCTCTTGAAACATTATTCAAAAGGTATATACACATCTCAAATATTCAAATATTAGTGTTAGAGTAATCCATAGAATCAAATATGAATATAAATAGGTCAAATTTGCATGGTGCCAAATTTAAATATCCAAGATGGGATTACATTCTAGATTGTTCATAATTTTACACATTCACCTAAGAAAGAGAACTATGTGTGTTTTAAGACTTATTCATCATATTTGAAAGTAGGTAATACTTTACCATTTAATGGGAAGTGGTTGGGGAAGTCTAACCAAAATTACTAACCCATTTTTTAGGTATTTTGTGATAAATCAAGCAAACTTATGGTTTTGGATAAAAGAGATAGATTGTAGGTATTATCATATAGGATTGAAGAGTTTTCATAAACAAAAATATATGGTAGGATAAGGCATAAGGATATTATAAGTTACAAACCCTTATTGTGCATAGAGACGCTATTGGTAAACCTTGATAATGGGAGTTTTCATAGGTGTTTGAATTTTTTGTCAGCATCTAGACATTCTAATAGCTATGATTTCATATCTAAGCCTCTGACAAATCATATATTAGGCATATATAGATTATGTGATATTTTTTATGAGTGATATATAGTCATAATATGTTAAGTAACTCATCTTTTTATTATTTGGTCAATTCTAAATCAATTCATTAAAATACGTATCAACCCATTTCAATTAATATTATTGCATTTATTTTCATTATATTTATAAGTCTGAATCAGAGTGTTGATTTAATTATGTCATATATATTAGGTGTAAGATAATTATAAAAACGTGGTGGACCCCACTATTTATTTAAACACAAAAGACACTAGGTTTCCTTCTACATTAGGGTTTCAAAATTATTTTTCTTAGTTTTTCATATTTTATCCCCTCTTAGAGTTTATTCTTAAATTATTTCTTCTATTAGATTTTTAATTTTTCTTTTTCTTTATACAACCTTTAAAAACCCAAATATGGCTACAATGGAGATACCAATGATGTGAATATTTATAATTTTGGTATGCATATAAAGAAAAATGTGAAAATAATTAACAATGATCATCTTAGATAAATAAGATGACCTCTTTGATGAAACAAACTAGGTATAGCTTAAATAATAACTTAAGATAAATCCCCATATGATAGTTACATTATTTCATGTAACTAGAAATGAAAAGAAAAAGATAGCTAAGGAAATCAAAATTGAGGAACCACATGATAAACATTTGAGATATACTAATATTCCTTCTATAGGCTCATATCCTACATTTTGTGTTTAGACATTTTTCCTAGAGATTTTATTCGTGTGTCTACACCTATGGCTACTCAAGTGATGCCTACACCTAGTATACCTACTATGGGGGTGCAACACTTTACTCCCTGGATATCTACGAGTATCCATATAAAACATACTTATGATTTTGTTCCCTTTAAACCCAAAACTCATGTAATGCCATCTATTTATAATTTATATAATATGATTAACAATACTAGCAACTAAATGTTTATACAACAATATTTAGATCCTCAAACTAAGGTTATTCAAATGAAACAAGGTTCTAATAGAGTGTGTCATAAAAAAAAATTCAAGCATTATTACACAAGCCTTTGGCCCCAAAAATTTCCAACTATCCCCTATTTACATGTATCTTAACACCTTAACTTACACCATTCGATGGTAAAGGTGATATGAAACAACATCTTAGAGCCTTCCATGCAATATGTTTAGATTGTGTTGTTAATGATAGTTTATTAATAGATATTATTTCATAGGATCCTTAAGGAATATGTTTTTAGATGTTTTTAAAACCTTCCTCTTGGATCAATACACACTTTCAATCCTTTGGATGACCAATTATTAACCCATTTCTATATAAACATTAGCAATAAAATATCTTATGCTTACATTTCATAATTAAAACATTAACCTAATGAGCCCATTAGTGACTATGTGATTCACTACAATACTATACTTTCAAAAATGAAAAATCATATGGATGATAAGAAATTATGAGACATAAACAAGCTTATTACCCAACATTTTTTAAAAACCTTTATAATAAAAATTCATCAAAAATAGATGGGATGGAGTGCGATGGGTCTATTAATAGCAATGGTGTCATGAGCTTGGGTGTAGGGATTTATAGTAGCATCAGAGGAAGGGAGAAAAAATGATGGTTGGTAGTGGATCTTTGAGTAATGGTGTTATTTTGGGGAAGCCTTTTAGCAGATGTGGCATTAGGAAAAATGTTGGTCAGAGTGTTAAGAAGAACCAGCAAAAGGAGGACCTTGTTTTAGGTCATACTCTCAAAATCTCTGAGGTGGAAAAGGAAGGGTTAGATCTAGTTGGTGAAAAGGAATCAGAGGGTCAAAAATAATTGAAAGAAGAGGTTTTATTATTTAGGGTTTCTTCTCCCAAATATTTGGTTTATGCAGAATGCAAGAATTTTGTTAATCCCTTTCACTTTTGTGGAGCTATCTACGAAGCAACAACTTTGAATGGAAACACCAATATTGACCCCCTAATGGTTGAAATATGTTCTCTACCTCATAGGGGTATTGTGGGGGAGGAAGTGATTTTTATTACCTTGAAGGGGAGGTTGGTGGTCAAAGGGCAGATGTAGGGCATGGTGGATTTAGTTTTATTTGGGGATATCCCCCTTATTTTTCCTAATGGGCCTCCATTCTTAGAAATTTTGTATGAGGATATTGATACTATTATTAAGGAGATGGGGTGTAAATCTCTTATTGGAATATGTGTGGGGAAAGGCCCAACTTGGGAGGAGCTCTCAATATGGACTAAAACTATTTGGCCTTCCTTTGTTGAAGTTTCACTATCATTTTTCCCTAATGGTTTTTTTATGTTCCTCTTTATTTCAATAGAGGAGTGGGATTTTACGTGGAATAATGGGCATTGGTTTGTTAGTAAGCAAGTGGTATTCATATGCCCTTGGAATCCCTTTTTTGACCCAATGGATACAGTTATTTTGAATGCCCTAATATGGGTAAGATTGTATAATCTCCCTTTGAATTTGCATAATCCAAGGTTGCTTTAACAGTTGGTTAAATTATCAATGTTTTTGTTAAAATTGATCAGGATCTAGTGGTTCAACAAAGGTTTGTGAGGGTTTGTGTTTTGGTATAAATTTCCAAAAAAAATTGCCACTCCATTAATATTAGGTTTTCTCATGGTGTTTTGACTCCATTTATCAATTATGAAGTGTTGCCTTACAAATTGTTCAAGTGTAACCAATTTGGGCATAAAGGGGTGGGGTGTACTTAAAAGTTTTTTGTAGGTTTCGGGCTCTCATTTTCTAAATTTTGGGTTAGAAAGATTGGTTATCCAAAACATGTTATTTTGAAAAAAGGAATGATCTCAAAGGTCGATGGAGGTTGAAAAGATGCAGGATTCAAGTTATGAACTTCAACCTCTGCTCAACAAAAAAGGGAAAGTGGATTGTTAGATTCCTACAAAAAAATCTACTTTAAACGGAGAGTTATTTGATTTTATCAAAGGGGTAGAATTTGCTTCAGTCCTTTCTACTTCTGAGGCATTTGGTTCTTTATATATTGATTTCTTAGAAGAGATTGTAACTTTATCTGAAGAAGATGATGAAGAAAAACTTGCTTCTAGAGTGATTCTTTCTATTGCTAAAATTCCTTATTTGTTGACTAAACTAAACTTTGGTCAAAAAGCTAAAATAGGAAGGAAATATAAAGTAGATAAGTTGAAATTAGATTCAATGAATTCCATCGATGGTGGTACCCAGTGGACAATGTAAGCCTTATTATCTAGCAGAGGAAGGCAAACTTTGGTTTCTTGAGGATGACTCATTAAGTAGGTGGTAGGATTTATCATACAACTTATTTCTTATAGTAGTGTCTTTTTTTTATTATGATTTTTTTAGTTCTTAATGGTCTTTGGGGTTAAGATAGTTCTGGATAAATTGGTTTGTCATAAATCTTGATGTAGAAATGCTCTCTGATTTTAATTTTTGGTGGTCCTTGATTCTTGGATTTTTTATCTTTAGTGAAATGGGCCTCTTTTTGTGTCCTATAACTAGTTATAGCTCTGGTAAAAATCCATTATCTATCCTTAAAAAAATAAATTATGAGACAATTTCAAACAAATCCTACTTTCAACTATTCATGAGTCTATTATGTTCAAAGGTTTTCAATATTTTTATGACATGTACCATACGATCAAATTATGTGAGTTCAAACTTATCACAATGAATAAATATTATTATGGAAACAACCCTCCCTTATTATTACTAAATTTAAAATCAAAGTACCTTTCAAATATAAAGCTCACGATACTAAGAACAAAGCTAAAATAGTATTCAATACCAATTCAAAACTTACTAGAAAGTTTGTCCTTTCTTCTCCTTAATGAAGATAATTTGCATGACTATCAAAACCTCCTAATAATGTGTTGTAAAGGTTATTTGTTTTAAACCTCATACCTTCCTCCACCTTTGGAAGTTGACATGACAAATCCATAATGTAATAATTTTGATATCAATGCATATTGTGATTGGTATGGATGTATAGGACATTCAACTCATAGATGTTTTGGTTTAAGAAATAATATCCAAGATTTAATTATGATTAACACTATTGAGCTTAATAATATTAATCCACCCATTAATGATTTAGTTACAAAACCTAATGCAAATCTTAAGATGTTTATTGATCATTTTATAAAACATGCAACACAATAAATAAAGACTAATAACATGGTACATATCAGTTATAATGTGCATCTTTCTTTGGATTCCTATGTTCTTATATCTAAGTAGTCTCATCATATATATGGACTTATTATTACACTTAAAATTTCACAAATACAATGACCTATAACTAAATTTGATGACCATGAAATTAGTGATGATGATTTTATCAATGCACCTTTGTTTACATGTGTTTTCATTGACTCACATGTTATACATAGAATTATGGTGGATAATGGGTTATGTGAAAAAATATGAACTATGACATTACTTACTATCCTTGGGAAACACATAGATACTTTATTTTTATAACAAACAAAGAAAAAGATTTGATGGAAAATGTTAAAACTATCTTAGGATCATTGTGTTACCACTTATGGAAGGACCTATAACCATCAATACTTAGTTCTTAGTTTTGCCAAACACTGGTACATTTGACATGTTATTGGGATAACCATGGATATACAAGATATGTGCAATGTCATCTTTGTTATATATATGCTTGAAGTATATCCGTAATGATAAATTTGTTGAAATTTTGAATATTCCATGAGTACCCTATTCCATGGAAGCCTATTATGCAAATTGCATAGGGTTTACTTCCATGAAGGATTAAAATTCCATTAAAATGATAATTGATTACTCTTTCTTGATGATAAATTCTCCAACATCTTTTATATCAATGGATTATTCAAGTTCAACATACATTACCTAGTCTATCATATCCTATGATACTCTCACCATAGCCTTGTGAGTGTGTTCCACAAAGAACATCGATGCATTATTCTGACATATAATGGAGTCCATAGGATATTATTATTACTATAGCTACATATCACATACTCTATCATATCTAATATACTAATGATTATAGATATTTTATAGATTGTCATTTTTTATTTAGATAGTGATATTAAAATTACTCTTCACTCACTACGTGTGACATTTGTACTAATAAATATAAAGCCTACACTTGATAATCCTTTATATGGGATCATATGTTAGCACTCCTAACCTATATTCATATGGGGACTCAAACATAATTTACTATGCATAGTTTATTATTAATTGTAATAACCCTCTTTTAATATGATTAATTGATTCTTCCATTATTCTATTTTGACATGGACATGAAAATATGCTTTTGAATTGATTATTATTTATCCCATGGGTTTGGATTCATCATTGTCTTTCACTAGCCCTTTCCTTTTGATTATTTATCTTGATATATCAATTCATGCTAGCCATCCAATGATGACATGTGCATACACACCATTTTGTGGATACTAAAATTTTGTCTTCAATACTTGACAATGACAAGATTGACATACATTTACCATGCATGACTTAAGTGCATAAACAAGGTCATAATCTACCATTATCTCATGCTTGCATGTTATCTTATGAGTTGACCCATTGGTTCTATTTTTACACACCTATAGGAACCTCACTATATTTTTTAAACTTGTTAAATATCTTGCATAGACATCTCTAGACATGAAATTTAGTCTGCCTATACATAGGTTAGTTCTACCAGATTTGGTTGGTATTACTAGTTAATATTGGAGTGATTTGGTCACTCTTAACCCTCTCTCAGCAATTGCTACTCTTAAAAACTAAACCTTTCCTTAGGGTCACCAAATTTTCTTAGTGTGTTGGTGGTGTTGTGCCTAATATACCCCCATTACTTTTAGAATAGGGGCCCACCTTTAAAACATTAAAATGTGGACTTAGTATTTTATAGATTTATTATTTGAAAACTAAATTCATTTTGCATTAATCATCATTTGCATATGTTGTGCATCAAAATCCAATTTAAATTTATTTCTAATATTTAGATCAATCAAACTTTAAGACTCTTTCTAGCCTTTACAGCTCTTTGTGGCATTTTGTAATCCTTCACTACTCTCTAGATCCCTATGTAGCATTTGGATAACTTGGTGACACTGTGGAATTCAACCTTCTTCCTAGCTTCCTATGTAATTTATATTATTTCAAATTGTTTATGGCACTTTGTAATCTATATGTCACTTTACAATCCCTCATGAATGCTACCCTTTAAAGTGGTTTGTTGCATTCTCAATTGTTTTGGGGCATTTGCATCTCCCCATAGCATTTAGCCTTAGTCACAACACTCTATTCTATTTCATATCATCTAGTTTTAAGGCATGTCATATTATAAGGGCGTAAAACAATAAATCTAAATGGTTATGGCAATCCCCATAGAAAATATTTACCAATTCATTATGTATCTGAGTGGCTCTAGTAAGAGGGAGTATTTGATTATGATCTCATGTGCCCACTCCTACTTTTGTCATTTTTGTGCATGATTTTGTGTTGTAACAAACTTTACCATCATGACAACAACTAAGTAGGCTCCCTTGATCTATATATAAATATATAAAACATTGTAAAATTAGAACTCTCTAGCTTAATGGTCAGACTACATTGCTAGTTGGTTTACTTGTTGGTCTACTACCAAGAGAATGGATATATTAATAGAATTCAATGAGATAAATTCAAAATTATATCATATTGTTCATGATTTTTTCATTGTATATTATGTTTTCTTCATTTTAAATCTCAAAATGATGCTAAATTTTTTACCTTTACATAATTATTGTAGATGTTCATATGCTTTATTGTGAGTAGGTTAGAATGTGAAGATTAGTTATTTTAATCATCTTATATTATTTAGTCTTTTACCTTTCTTCATTGTGTTTAAATTTATTGTTGTTATTTTATGATGTAGACTGGGTCTTTGTAAAGTCATTACAGTATGATGTGTTATAGTTATTAGTTGTAATCAATATATTGTGGAAAGAGACACTTTTGAGATTGACTCATGATCATAGTTACTATCCTCACATTTTTGCTCTACATTTATTTATGTTTGAGCACTCAGCTATATCTGATTGAAGGTTGATTACCTTACATTGAATCTTCGAAGGTGTTGCTTGAGCAAAATAACTACCTAGGTAAAGTATAAACTCTCTTTTATGCCTTACCCTTCCCTCCTTTCAATCATTTTTTATATGAGGTTTCGGATCACGTATCCTAACACCATTACATATATCATTTTGGGTGTCATTCTGATCATTTAGGCAAACTTCCCTTGTGGATTTGGAGATCACACATTGATTTTCCCACTTTCATCTAAACACCTTGGAACATATTTGCATACTAATCTAATATCTATTCCACCAAGTGGATATACACAAAGTTGAATACCTATAACTCATGCCTTGGGCTACCTTCCATTAGCCCTAAAATGAGAGGGTGAAAACATGTTAGTCAGTTTGTTGTGTGTCATATAGTACACACATGATATTGTATGCCACATAATACACAAACATGCACTAATATATTGGTGTTAGAAGGAGTTTTGATTAATTTGTTGGTTTTTGATATGCAGTCTATCACATAACTCCATCCTTTATGTTTCATTTCTTTTTTGTCCCTAAAACACACATCAACAAAAAGTGGAGCTAAAGGAGGATGCCTTATGATTAGTTTTCTTCTCTATTTTCTTTTCAAATTTTGTCAAATATGTCAAAAATCTCTAAAAATTTATAAAACAATAAAATCAATAAGATGTAAATCATGTCTTGGATTGGTGAAATAGCCATTAACATCCCTAAAATTCAGCATGAAATTATAAGTGATTTCAAATACATTCCAAAATTCTAGAGTAATGAAATGGAGAAAAAACATGTTCACACTTTCAAAAGTGCTATTGGATTCTTAAATATTCAATATGAGGATGTAATATGTATATTATTTCCATTTACATTAAATGGTCTGGAGTATGACTAGTTTTATAATATGATGCCTAGTGTAGTTAATTGCTGGAGGAATTAGAAGATGTATTTCTTTTATACTTTAGATAACTAGTTGACCATTTTATTTTGTTAAATCAGTTTCTCACACTCAAGAGTAAACATAGTGAGCTAATCATGGACTTAAATCTTATATTTCAAGATATCTATAGTGCCATTCAATAGTTATATACCTCAAGAGGTTTCCATCTTGGACACATATATTAATGTTTTAGATCCCCTCATAACTATGTTTTTTAAAACATTTACAATAAATACTTTAGTTCTTGCATATGTAGAGGTGATCAAGTTAGATATGGATTTATCTTCCAAGACAATGATTAACTATGCTTATTTTCATTCATATGAAAGTGAATCTGATACTAAATAATATGTTGAACATGAAAAAAACTATGCATATTCTAAATTTGAGAGTGATGTTGTCATGCCCATTTTTTTATTAAAAAAAATAAACACAACAAAAAAATAAAATTTCAAAACACTTGTGAACATTAATACAAAACTGATCCATTCCAAACATAAAATATTACAAGGAAAATCTTTTTATTGCCAATAAACCCAATCAGAGCAGGCCATAATACAAGGTCCATAGTCCTGATTTATTTGGCCAGCACTCATAATTATCCATGAGTTTATGCCCAATGATAATTGTTCATAAGATGTTTATATGGACATAAATTTAAACCTAATTCAAATCTAACACAATTAGCATCCATGTGGCAACTTCAGCAACTCCAAGGCCATGCTAGTTTTTATTTGTGGTCCCAAGGACCTTTCTTACCATGTGATGTCCTACCACTTACCTGTTAGTTTGAAAAGATTTTGTGTTACACCTATAGCCTCAAGAATACAAACCATTAGTATGATGACATGTGGAAACATCCCACTATCCTAGAGGATTTACCCTTAGTAAAGGCTTCGATGGGACTGTAAACTATCGAGATGATACCATGTGATAACATTATGATAGCCCACTATCTTAGAGGCAAGTTCCATGTACATTTAATGTTAGAGCCTAAGAGAACCCAATAAAATGAAGGAACACCACATGGATCATGTCATAATTATCAGTTTATCAAACCTTTTAAAGACATCAGAGCTTAAGAGAGCCTAACTGAATAAAGGAACACCACATGAATTATGTCAAAACATGTTAGTCTCTTAGACCTATCAGAGCTCGAGAGGGCTTAACCAAATGAAGGAGTGTCATGTGGATTATGCTAGAGTATGTCACTCTCTTATACTTATCAGAGATGTCAGATCCCAAAAGAGCCCTACTTACTAGACCATACCACATGACACTTCTGTATAGATTATTTGAAGACACCCAAGGAGCCCCAAATGGTCAGAGTGGGGAATAGTTAGATTTAAAAGGATAATCAAAGGATTTAATATATCACCTCTCTCCTCCATCTAGTATCTCATACTCTTAATAGTCTAAAGGTGAGGTACCAGGTCATACCTAGGTAGTAGTCATTATAGAGCCTGACCAATTGGTAATAGACACGTGACATAAGCTAAAGTCTACCTAATATGTCATAGGGGTAGCATATCCATGTGCCTACCACACTCCCAACATTAACTAAAAGGGAAAATGATCCCTGATTGGAAAATTTAAAATCACATCCTAATCACCAAATCTATTAGGTGGCACACATTTAGATAGCTTGACCTAACTCTAAATTGGTAAATAAATGGAAAGATCAAGTCACCACCTTGAATTTGAATTCGTAATGGGTGAGCTACCAAGTGCCATCAATGCAAGATATTTTTATAGATCCCTATAAGTGTTGGAGAGAAAACCCATTTACAATTATTACCCCTTCCCATATTTTCCTCCTCACTTTTAGTTCATTCTCAATCCCTCCACATTCTCCCTACTCAAAATTCAATATCACATAGATCTATTCCTTCCCTCCATTGATGCTTCATCTTTTAACCCCAAAGTTGAGCCCAAATATAGAGACACCACTTTCCAAGAGGTCTTAACCCATTTAAAACACTATAATGAGATATTTAAATAAATTAATATGGTTCCCAATCCTAGATCCAATGATGATGAGGATGAGGCCAAGTTCAAAAATACCCTTTAAGCATACAAAAAGTCTGGGTTACACATAGCCACTTCTAAGTTAGAATTTTTGCCTTACACGAACCTCTTCATCACATTATTTCTCACTATAAGTGAGTATAATATGGAATTCATGATCTAGTGTGCTCTACAAGCTCCCAACATAAGATCATGGATATTTTTAGGAGTGTTTATTGAATTTTGTCTACATACCAAAAATGTGCCTAGTCCAAGAGTCTAGTGGAAAAAGTAGGATCCTAATTGAAGAGTGACCCAATGTCACAAGGGAAAAGTCTAAATTATTTTAAAGACTCTAAAATATGTCAAGAGTGCTTGGCATGAGTGTAGAAATGTAGATCATTCATTTTGTTCTTCTTTGTTTTCATCTAGACATCTTGAGTCTAGTGGCATAAATTTTGAGTAGGCACTTTTCTGACATCATAATTACCACATGTGAACAAGTCAAGGATAATTGATCATATGGGTTTGTTTAGATTGGTCCCTATTTGCTACATGATAATTTTTATATCATCCACCAAAGCATAATATAAGTTGTGTATGTTCAAATTTGGTTCCTTAGTCAGATTTCGCTAAGTTTCCCATACTTAGCCAAATGAACTAGACCATCATCAGGACATCATATGGTAATTAATAGACCAGTCAACTTGAGAATTTTGTAGACACACTTAAAAATCTCCTAGAACTAGTGAATCAAATGGGTTCATCCCTTTCAGTCTCAAGAACATCTCCAACAAATTTTACCCCTCCATGATTCTAGTGCTTCAATATATGAATCTTCAAAGTTGATCAAATAATGAGAGATGTTTGCACTAACATCAAAATAAAGACACTACAAAAAAAAAATCTATGATTAAATTTGATGGTCTATGAAACAACAAATACGTCTATAGGGATTTCAAATATGTTCCATAAGATGTCAAGTTTAAGCTCCATAAACTAACCATTTAGGTTCAAACAGTGGGTCCTAGTCGATATAATGGTATGCATGATATCATACATTCATATATAATGGTCGCAGAGATCAAAGAGATTCAAAGACCTAAGAATTAAATATGTGCATGACAAGTGACACAAGTGCATTTAATTGGTATAAGATCTATGGCTCATGGGCATCCATGCATAGGCATATTAATGGAATGAGGTAGATTCAATAATTCATTATATTTATGGAACCAATAAGCATAAGGATAGTTGGGCACAATGTAAATGGTCCAAGTTGGAAATAAATAGCCAATAAACAAAAATGAGATCGAGGCATTTTCTATAAAATTTGAAGAAGTTATTTTGGACCCAGGTAAAGCAAATGTTAAAGAGCTGAGTTCGAAGGCAACCCAGTGTTGAATCAGGGTCATATTTCAGAGACCAAGAATCATCATTAAAGCTCCATCTAGGTAAAATAGATATTTTGGGTATAATGTAGAGGTTAAAGATAAACTAGTGATTGTGAAGCAAAGTCAAGCATTTTTTAGGTTTTTATGAATATTGTGACTATGTGAAAACCAATGGTCTAAGATTGGTTTTCACCTATAGTGGATCTGTGTTTGATATAGTAGTAAATATAGACCATAAAGATGTGTCTCACCTATCATCATGGTCACATTTTCTATAATCAGGTTTAGATGGCCACCTAATGTAGATGTGGCACAATTCAGTTAATTCCAAGACATGATCCTCATCAATAGATCAATTAGATGATATCATGGAGTTCCAAAAAGAGACCTTATGGTTGCATAAGGGCAATGGACATTTCATTATTTTACAAAAAAAATCCTTGTTGATAAGGTCATGAGTCATTATCTTCGAGAGTGTTAATCCATCAAAATTGGTTGGGCCTTTTCCAATGCACATCTCTCTCTCTCTTTCTCTTTTTTATATATATAAGCTTATAAGCCTTGAAATGGATCCCTTTATCCATCTTTTTTGGTAGACTAGACTCTGCTAAAATTTATACTGTGACACATCTTTGATGTAATAAAGACTAAATTCCATCATTTTCTAAGCTAGATTAAAGTGTGTTCCATGAATTCATGTACTGTGGTTAAGTGAATGTATGTTCATTGCTTATGTTTGAGTTTTTCTCGCCTTCAAGAAGTGCTTAGTAGTTCTTATAGGTCATTATAAGCGTAATTTATAGTTTATTGTCTAGCTTGAAAGTGGATATTTTCCCTCTCTTACTAATTTGATGACTGATTAATGCCTTATTCTAAAATATTTATGTGACATTGAAGTTATTTGGTATTGAAAGTGTCTCATAGTGTGTATTATGTGAGTTTGAGTGATCAAATCATTGGTTCATCACCTTTTTTACATACTTTTATAAGTTATTATCAAAATCTCTCTCCCTATAGATCCATAAGGAAGCTAAACTTCTCTGGAAGTCTGATCCATTATTAGGATACCCACAATCTAGTATCAATCCCATGTTTTACTATATTTGAGTAAAAGACATGAACAATCTTCTTCTCAACTAGGGTGCAAATGTATAACACCAATACGGAGTGCTTTCAAAGATTACTACAACTTTCTTGAATACATAGTCTACTATGATGTTACTATAATTGATGTGTGGACCAATCCATATCTATATTTATGATGTCTTGAAGGACTGAGTAGAGAACCCAGATGTCAAATGGGTTAACAAGGTGGACATAGACTCCTACATGGTCCACACCTTCAAAGAAGGGATTCATTTAAGGATGATGTTTTTGTATTGAATGTTCATGGAAAATGACTATGTCCACATCAATATATTTTGGATACCCCTACTGCATATAATCCTCAAGGGTGATCAGGGCCTAAACCTTTGGGGCATGATCAACTTTAACATTTTCAAAGTGGTATCAGATGCTTAGAGTAGAGGTAATTTTTATATGATGAACTACTTGGTGACATTGTTTGTGCCACCATCATGTTTAATCCCACTACCTTTCCACCATGGATTCTTAGAGGTGTAGTGGTCTATTTGGTCTTGTATAAACTATATGGCCACCATTATCAGAACCATATCTAGGAGATATGTGAGTCCTTCTACCTAGTGGTTTATATGGTGATCGATGAGGCAACCATGCCTCAACTTTCTAAGTAAATAATGGAGTATATCACCCCCATTGGTGACTAATAGTATTACAAGGATGACACCATCATCTTATTTTTCAAAATCCTTAGATCTCCCCTTCACCTACCCTACCAAGTTCCAGACTAGTTGGCAGAACAAAAAACCACTTATCAACTAGTCGAGGGCATCTTCAGTCATTATATCAACTACCAATAAAAGGCTTGCCCTTCCCCATCACCATCAGGCATCATATGTCTTAGAATCTACCCATATTATTTAAAATGGTTATAGGCAAAGATTCTTATGCCCTAGTTAGGGCAATATATATATATATATATATAGGGACCCACATGGCATCATTAGGGCCCATGTGGTAAAATACCAAGCTTGGATCAACATCAAGTATGGCCACCAGTGAAATGATGAATATTATTTATACCTTAACCATATGGATAAGAAGGAGGTCCTCACCAGACTTGATTCCAAGAAGAAGAAGAAGAAGAAGAAAAAATGAAAGTAGGTTCATCATGGGCCATTAGCCCAAGCTAGCCCTCTTTTACTTATGTCAGCCCAGGATAGAGGATATGTTTAGGTGACTCATCCTCAAATTTCAAGGAGGATATTAAAATTTATCCCATCCCCTTATCCTCATTGGCCCTATCCTCTATGATATTTTCCTTCCCATCCCTTATCTCTAGTTCTGCCACCACCTGTGGCTCAAGCAACTCAAGGTCAAACAACTCAATCCCTTGACCTCACATTATGAAAGTTCTAAGATTTAACATCAATAACAACCTAGAGATGATCCCAAATCATGATCAAATATTATCATCCATGGGTATCCCTTCCCCTACTCCCATAATCCCTGAACAACCTAGTAGATCAACCCTATAGTCCCTTCCCCTCAATGACCCACTTAGGTGGTGCCTCTCTTATTTCCCATTACACCCCCTCCATAATTTACCCATGTACCTCTAGATTTATCTATTCATATCATCCCTACATCCCAATTTACCTCCACTCAATCCATTCCATTATCAAGGATCCCCATAGCTCATCCCAAAATTCCAAGTGCTCCATTTTCCTATCACTTTGCACTCCTATTAATTCTTTCATAGGTCCAACCACCTTTAAGTGTACCCACTTTAGCAGGCTTGGATCTAGACCCAATATTAAGTGTACCTATATGCACATGTCAATCAACCCTATCCATATCAATGGATCTTATAGTCACCCAACTCCTTAATTGGCCCCTATTGCCTTTGTCATTATAGTTCTTTCCATGACAATAGTGCAAGTTGACCCAAGAAAGAAGCCCAGGAAGAAGCAAAAGGTACCTCCTATTCTTTAACCCTGTGTTATTCCTCATATCACTCATAGGCCTCAATTTTCCAATATACTAGGTACATATGGATTTGGATTTAACTAACTAATTTCCTCCTTATTGAATGCCTCTCTCCCTGGTGTCATTTCACCACAAGTTAATTTGACTTAGAGTTAATGGTAGGACTAGATGTTACCATGGGATTCTTGTTTCATCATGCCTCCTTTCTCCCAATGCTTCCTCTTCCTCTATTATTCTCATCCTTCACTCCCTCTACCTCATCCATTCCTTCTCCACATAGGCCCCTTATCACCTCCATCTCTACCACCCCACTAGCATCCCCTTCTACCTTGGGAGTAGCTTTGGTGTCGTAAGCACCCAATATGATTATATAGGGAGATCTATAAGTGAAATAGGAGTTTTATAAGACCTTAGGGACATGAGGAGGATCCTCACATATAAATTCATCTAGGGAAGAGACCCTATGATCTGGCAGACTTAACAAAACCTCTTCTCACTCACTAAAATGAGGACATCCATAGGAAAAGAGAGAGTGGCAGAGGATCTAGTCTTTGTGCTCTAGACCACACATAATATGTTATAGAAACTCATGGAATACATTTAGGAGAAATTTTAGGCACTTGAAAAATAGGTTAATAATTTCTTCCCTATGGAATTGATCAAACAAATTAAGGATGCCCTCATGTAAATTTTATCAATCCTAGGTGAGGTGATCAAAACACTAACTGATAGTAGACCACTATCCTAAGGGCACATGTGTATTTATAATGAAATGCTCTAATGAAGAGAAAGTGTATAAATATCATTGTGTTCATACATAATGGCATGTTCCTAAAGATGAAACTCATGCCCATCTTGGACCTGAGCCTTTATCAAATGTATGTTGGGAGTATGAGGACTTCAATTGAGGAGTGGATGGCCTTGGAAAAAATGGTCATGTAAATTATATAATAAAGCAAGGAAAATATGTTGGACTAATTTAGAGAGTTTAACATCATTGTTTTGTTCCACTTAGATGGTGCCCTATGAGATAGAGGTGAGTTTGGAGTTCACCTAGGTCACTTCAACTAGTCCATGAGGAGGAAGGTAGTGAAATTAAACAAAGTTAGAGCCAAGCTAGTGTTGGAAATCAATCTAATGCAAGAATAAACCAAGTCTTAAAATTAAAAGTGTACATGGAGGCCCCAATCCAAGTGTATAAAATATTAATAGAATAATCAGAGGTGATATCTCGGGAGTCATTAATGAATTTGGGCAAGCTGGACTATATTTTTGACCTAGTGGCAGTCGTGTTGGTGGTCAAAGAATTATAACCCAAATAGTTGGGAGGCATATATTCTCCATATCATCAATAGATCAACTAAGGAGGGCCCCCCAAGGCATCTTTTAGGAGAGTAGAGAATTTTTTTTTTTGTTTTGAATCTTAGTAGTTGTAATAACTCTAAGTGGCTATTGTGGCAAAGGATGAGAATATCATGTTATTTTTAGGTGAGCCCCATCCTCTATATATTGTGAATTAAAATCCTTTGTAAAGGTCAAAAATTTATGTAAAGGAACTCTATTCAAATAAATAAAAAGATTTTATTTATTTTGATCTAGTTATATTCTCATGAAGTGTAGTCCATGGTTTCTAAGTTTTAAGTGAATGTTTATGAAATAGGAGTGATTTTATGCTTACGTTGTAGAGATGAATATGGTGTTTAGGTCATGCATATGCTAGTCTAACCCTTTGTATGTTATTTTTAGTATTTCATGAACAAATTATGATTTATGTAATTTCAGTTATAAAGTGTTTCAAAAGCTTTGTGTGTTAATCACTACAAATATTTTGAGTGTTTACATTATGTAGAGGACTTGTAAGTATCATACTCATATTGATGTCCCTTTGAACCTTAACTATTGGGCCCCTTATTTTGGTAAATATAATATTTGCACCATCATGACATCCACATCAACATGATGTAATAATTTTGCATGATGATTACATTTTGGCATCTTAGCACCAGTTGGAGGTTTAACCACATACCTTGCACTAGTTGAAAGATGGTTAACAAGTTCCCAAATCTTTAGGGAATCTTCTAGATTAGGTGATATGTGGTGACTTCAGTGTAGAATTTACAAGGCAATGGATCTATAATGATCACCAAGGCTCCATCTCAGCACTCAATGTTTGCATTACACCCTAGTGAAGTTGTTCCTAAAGTGATATAAAAGGAGCTTGAACTAGTTGATGTAGAGATACAAAAATAGTGTAGTGAAGCTCTAACAAATTGAATTTGCTCTGTATGAATGCCACCAATAGCCATTAGTCTTAGGATTATCATGGACACCATTAGGAATCCATTTATAATCACCCAAGCTTGCCTGTGAGCCTCTAGGTCACTAAGTAGCATAATCTAGGCATACTCTATTTTACATGCCATAAACTATATACTCTATTTTAAATCTATTAAATAATGAAGGTTGTTGCACTTACATAATGTTTCTTGTTATACATCTTTGGTATTACATGCACAATGATTATAATATTGTAATTTCAATACATTATGTTAAGAATTTTATTTATGAGCTTATGGATTACATCATTAATAGAGTCCTTACAATAATTGATGACATCAGCATAATTTGTATATAGACTAAGTATATAAATCTTGTGCCAAGTGTTTCTACCCTTACTAGAAGTGTGAGCCTAGAATGAGTACTTGAAATGAAGTATCCCTTTGACCCTTCAAACACTTATATGACAATGAGAATAGTTTAACAAAGGCTTGTGCTCATATGAATCTAGAATTAGTCTACCAAAAGGCTTGCACCTATAGGCCATCAGTCTTAGCCCATGAAAGGCTTGAACCTATGAATCTATCTAAATCCTTATCTCAAATGACCAAGTCCCATAATTAATGTCTTACACCATGGCACAACTAGCCCAACATGGGCCTCGATTCCTTCTTATTTGTGTTTTAGGTGAGTGCATAAGACTTATGCCCTATGTGAATTGATGTTGGCATAATTGAGTGTAAAATGTTGAGCATAAAGGGTATATCCCATGTTTTTTTCCTGGTTGTGAGAAACCAAGAACCAACTAAAATAACCTTGAGCGCCCTTTTTAACAACATTTTGGTTTCATTATCGGGACCCATGTTAAATTTTGTTGTTTCAATGGTGTGAAATAATGATGTACTGAATCTCCCTCAAAAACATCAAGCATTAGATACAACATGTGGAAGATAGATTTGTAATGAAGCATCTAACCTATAAAGGACAAGAGTTGATAAAATGGATTCAGAACAACCTATTTGATGCTCTATATAAAGTCTTTTTTTTTGAGCTACCTAAGCATGTATACCATTGGTTGGCTACATATTCAACCCATCGAATAAGGATCTATGGACAACATTATGAATGGATGAAGGAGCACCTAGAGAGAATTGAGACCATAGATGTCATTTAGACTAGAGTATTAGATAAATGGTGGCAAGGAGTGTTGAATAGCTACATACTTGAGTTTATAATCTCAACATACTTATGCCCTAAGGAAGTAGAGTACCAATTTTTGCATGACCCTAGAGGCATGTTTATGAAATAATTTGGTACAGAGCTCAAAAATCTAATGGTTGATTACAGTTTTGAAACTTTAGGAATGGAAGGCTAAAGTCATTTCATATATGATCACTAAAAAGGGGGATAAGGGGATGTGTAGGTGAGGCATAATGGAAGGGGATGAGTATATTGACACTGGAGAGATCAGAAGATAGACCTATAATAAGATATGGCATAGACTAATGGAATATCTAGAACTTGGTAGTGTTAAGAGAACTCATAATGAGTTAGAAGGGCATGGGGAAGGATCTCTTGGAATATATCAGTGTGAGGATGAGATATATAATGAAGTCATGGATCGATCTCAACACTTAAAAGGTGTAGAATTTTTTATGTTCCTATAGGATTTGGTGATTAAAGATACATTTAGCACACCTACCCACTTTGACCTCATATCACATGCTTACGTGTTGGATCCCCCACTTGAAAAAATTATAGAAGTAATAATTGACCCTATTATTGATATATATCTTAAACATTTTGTAGACTTGGAGTGAAATTTCATGATTGAACATATTATTCCATACGAGCAGGTGAGTGCAACTACCTATAGACCATTGGGAGTTATTCACCATAATAAAACTTGAGTTTAAGAATACTAACTCAATCGATGTTAGCAACACAAAGTTAGTAATATCCCATAAGAAGTGTTCTAATACCATAAGTAAGTATTACAGTGCCATTGACATCAACAGTGCTAGTAGTAATAATGGAATTAGCACCTAACCTAGTGGCTAGAGGCATCAGAGTATCTCCACCAAGATAGTCATCAAGGGGACAAGAGCCTCAGATCCTAACTACCCCCCATAGCAAATCTACTATGAAATTTCCGTGCACTTTCTAGATTATCATGGCATAGAGAATTCCACAAAATATGTGTTGAAGTGTGAACTATAGTGGCGTGCACGAGGCATAACTTAATCAAAGCATAAGACTACCCAATTTATGACCACTCTACTTTATCATGCCCATACCTGGTACAAGAAATTTGACCCTAATCAAGCCATGGTTGATTATGATACCCTAAAGGAGGCATTCTTGAAGGAATTTGACATTCCAGAGTTTAAACAATAGAGCATCATTGTACTCAAAGAGATTACCCAATGGCTCTCCAAAAGTATGCACCTATATGATGCAAGGTTCAAAACTCTCCTATAAAATCTCCCCTATTATATTCACCTTTCTCATCATGTGTAGTGGTTCATTGGAGGGTTATTAGTGTCATTCCAAAGAGCACTTTCCATGAAGACTTTTACAAACCCTCACAAAGCAATTGAATCCACGCTTAGAGTTGAGGTATTCAAAAGTGTAGATACTAAGATCAGACCATTTATAGAGGCATAGATTGCATCTATGGCCTCCTAACTCAAAAATCTTACTGCTAGCTCATTGTAAGATGCTTGAAGTGGATTATGGTGTACTGACTATGAAGCAAAAGGCCATAATATGAGTAAATACCCATGTAGAATGTGTGCATCCTACTTCTAAGTTGGGAAGTCTATCAAGAGCAACATGATGTTTGAAACTACCCTTTATTGAAAGGTACCAGTCAAGTCAACACAAACATCTATTGTTAGTTGTGGGATGCATATACCCATACCACTATTGATTACTAGGTGATTGATAAGATGTATGATAACATGGAAAGAGATGCATGGAAAGCCACTATAGCAATCGAAGGATAGGATAAAAAAGGTAATGAAGGATATAGTCAATAGAATATAGTATTTGGGATACAATAAGGCACTAGAGGGTGAGGTGGAGGATACAGTGGTGGAAGGTTCCCACCATGTTCATGTTATAAGTGTGGCTCGACAGAGTATTATTAGTGTGACTAATCTACACATCCCATATGTGGGTATTTGTTGAGGGTCCTATAAGGTAAATGAATGCCCTAACTTGTAAAAAAAAATTGCCCAAGTAAGGCTTAGATTAGACAAGGGTATATAAATGATCAAGTACAAGACAAAAATGGAAAAATAGACCCTGAAGGCATAATCAACCTATACAAAGACATTTAAAGTGCAAAAAACTACTCATAATAGATTCATCACTTAGATACCAGTTGTGCCAATACTAGAGTTACATTTAGAATATGGGGGTAAGGGTTGGACTAATTGCATAACATAGTTTAAACCCAAAGTTGCACCTTACCCACACCCACCATTCCAAAATATGTATTGCAGCATGTTATGAGTGTAATCTAAAACTTATAAGGGGGGCTTCAAATAGCACAAGATATCAAAGCATAGGTTTTTGCCTCTTGAAAGAAGAAATATAGATAGAAAGTTGAGATACAAGAATTAACAGAGGTTTTACACCTCCTACAAATAGAGGAAATGTTTCCCCTATTGAATAGCTTGTTCTTAGAACATGTAGGTCAAAAACTAGTTGAAGTCACTACACCATGCATGGAGAGGGTGCAATAATTATGGCATACACAGAATGTAGAGTAAAACTAAGAACTCTTTTTTAATTCCACTATTGATGGATGGTCTATATGTAAGGTCCTTAAAGACATAAGCATCAAGGTCAACATCTTGACCAAGAATGCCTGGGAGAAAATGGGTAGGCCAGCCTTAAGACCTTCCCCTCATGTACTTTTCATGGCTAATAAGACCCAAGTGCAATTGATAAAATTTTTGAAGAGTGAAATTGTAGATATCATGGGTGATGAATTCTATGTTGACTTCAAAGTGATCAAACTAGCAAAATAGGACAAATATTCGGTCCTTCTAGGAAGGCCATGATGTTATGTAAATAATACATATATACACTTTAAAGGCATTATATGACATTTGAGAATGGAAAGGAGAGGGTAGTTATACCCCTCTCATAGGACCAAAGACCCTGTTATGCCTATTTTATACACCCCCTAATTTTTTCAAAATCTATACTTGTTGCCATAGAGATGACTATGTCATGAAACCTAAAACTATGATGGGGACCCTATTGATTGATAGTATTTTAGATACATATTTGATTATGAAGGGTTAATGATTGGTTGATGAATTTTATTTATGTTTCTAAGTGGATTTGAAAATCATGGTGTACTAATGAAAAATATGCATATATAGTTATAAATGTGATTAGATGTTTTGATACTCAGTTTAGTTCAGTTTTGATAGTTTCAGTGGGTAAATGGACATTCAATTTTTTTGTCACTTTAGTAGATTTGTGATGTTACTTTGATCTTCATAGTTGATTTGATTCATGGTGTTGGGTTAATATTTTGTCACCAACTAATTGATGGGAAAAATAGGCCATTTCAACCACAGCATAAGGAGATTGGTCGGCCAAATGTGTAGGTTTACCACATCAGAAGGGGACAAATCTCTCCTCTCATCAAGGGGAGGTTCCCTATAAAATATGATGAGCTATATACTATATATATTTGCAAAAAATAACACTTAGGGTAGGATAACACCATCCATCTCTCTTTTTTTAGAGATGATGTTCACAAACAAAGGAGAAATCTAGGTGAAAACACTGAAGGCACTTCTCTTCTTTCAGAAGTGGTCTTGCAGCAAATAGCAAGAGTTCTTTCTAATAGGTAACAAGTAACTAGTAATAGGGGATGTAGTAACCAACAAACTGAGATATAGCACAAAGTATCCACCTCGACTACCCAAGAGTGAGATACAAAGGACAATGAGGGCACAAAGTCATCCCAAGGTCCTTTACACAGAAATAGAAAATAGACAAACACACTAAAGGCAATTGTGACAGCACAAAGTCTCCCACAGTTGGCTTCAGGACACCTTCTTGATTACTTCCACTAGTTCTACTTATTTCATTAAAATGGACAAGAACACATTCAGGAAATAGACATAAGAACAATCTCCTAAATGACACAAGCTATTATAGCACAAAGTCTGAAAGTAACTTGCTTTCTCATTCAAAACAAAGAAATATGATTAATAATCTGAGCTCAAAGTCTCAATAATAACCTCTCAATTTTGATAGAGTTTTACTTCTATAATAGAGAGATCTCCCTTGCATAAAATAAGAGATTACAATATATAGTAGCCAAGAAAGGCTTGGTGCTTTGTTTCATAGAACGACCCATGTTGCATTCAATGCCTTGAATGCATTTTCAATTTTGGTCAAAGAGGGCCATGTTGGAACAAGGTGTCTGCCTTAACTGTGGCATGTCGATTCATCTCAAATATCTTCTCCTAGGCTTGGGTCATCTAGTCTATCACCAAATATGTACACGGTTATCCCCTCGCTTTTATTCCAAGGGATAAAAATAGGCCATGCCTTTAATGTTTGCAAGCTCAAATATCTACTTGGTGGACTGTTCCACCTACTGGAATAACTCTTGCATAGATATTTCTAGTATTTCCCTCTTTCTTGTTTCAATTTGAGCTCTCAGGCTATCTTTTCCCTTTCTGCTGGCTTTTTGGATTCTTCTTCAGCTGGTCGCTGAGTTGGTTTTCAAGTTTCACACCACATTTGAAAATCAATAGATATTTCATTACCTAAATTTGACGTCCATAGGGATGTCATTGGTTCATTGTTTCAATAGTTTAGGTGGCCTTCTCAACTCCTTGGTTTCATCAATTCTTTGGTTCATTCACTTGAACCTTCTCCCTAAATTGGTCTCTAGAATCTTCCACTTCTTTCCTTTGCTCAAAGCTTTCTTTGAACCATTGAACTCATTGAACCTGTGAACCATTTTGGTTTAAGGTTCAATGGTTCATCTTCTTCCTTAGAAGCCTTTATTTTCTTTAAGTCTCTCAAATTTTGAAAGAGTCCATAGAAATAAGTCTGTAGAATTCAAGCTATGGAGTCCATAGAAATGAGCCTACGGAGTCCATAGAAATGAGCCTGTGAAGTTCGTAGAAACCAGTCCATAGAAATAGGTCTACAAAGTCCATAGAAACTAGCCTATGGGCCTTTTATCATTCCTTCAATTTTATATCTTTGGAACCTCCCAAAGGGAAGGTGTCCCTTTGGGCCTTGAGAAGGTCCATTTCCTGGTCGCTAAGAGCCCCCCCGCAAGGGTACCTGCCCTTCAGGGTCCTTTGGAGTCCTTCAAACGGTCTTCTCCTTCAATTCTTTCAGACAAAATGTCTAAAGGAATTCCCTCAGACATTTTGTCTGAAGGAAACCTTCCCATTACCTTAGATACTTTCTGTCAGGCTTTTGATCATTCCTTCAGACATTTTGTCTGAAGGATTTGCCTTATAAAACTTTATTGCATAAAATCTTTCTGAAAGATGTCTTTTTGTTCACTTTTGCTCACTTCCCTCTGTAAGGGTACTTGCCTTTGGTTCACTACCCTCTGCAAGGGCACTTGGATTTTGGGCTTTGGGGCACTCCTTTAAACCGTTTGATTGAACCGACCGATTGAACCAACTTTGGTTCAATGGTTCAACGGTTCAATCTTGTGTTCTGCTCCTTTAATTGACTGCTTGAACCAACCAATTTAAACCTTTGAACCTATTGAACCTTTTTTGGTTCAAGGTTTAATGGTTTCATGGTTTAAGCTTTCTTCTTTTTGTTAAGTCTTTTGAAGCCATTGAACTTGTCGAAGCAGTTGAACTTTGAACTTTTGCTGAAGTGCTTAACTCTTTAAGCTTGTCAATGTCATTGAACCTTTGAACCCATTGAACCTTTGAACCTATTGGAAGTGAGGTTCAATGGTTCAATGGTTCAATTCTGTTTTTGAAGCTTGCTAATGAACCTTTTGGTTGAACCTCGATGTTGAACCAACCTTGAAATCGCCTAAGTGTTGGGAACTTGTTTCTTTGAGAGAGATCGCTTGTTAAAGTCATTGAACTTGTTGAACCTACTAGTCCCTTAACTAAAAAAGATTGAATAATGAAGAATTTGAATGCTTAGAACAATTTTTGAGAAGGGAAGAGAGAATTTTGGCCTACAGGACCAAAATAGTTCATATGTTGTCCCAAAAAATGAGTGACAAATTTTGGGAACAATAGCTAGCTCCAGTTGGGGAACTTCCTTTAGTTGAAATTTTACAATTACTGAGGGGAGTAGAAACCAAAATCTTCAGTGCCTTCAAGTATGCCATTGGGCTACAGAGTCATGCTACCAAAAAAATAAAGGCACCAAAAATGAAAATGAAAAGCACAAAACAAAACTAAAGACTATATAAATATACATATATACAGATGATCTTATCTGATACTTGAAGAATTGAAGTGTTTCAAGTGCTGCCCAATGTGAGATAATAAAAATGGTGTCCCATTCTGATAAACCAGTAAGAAACTATTTTCTCCTCAAAATTGGTGATGGGTGAATGGAACTCTCCACCAGGAATCACATTTTCTATGCACTCCTTTTGGTTCTCTCTTCTTGCCCCATGGCAAGACGTGGTCTCCAATCTAAAAACCATAAATCCTTGCTCTCTTGGCAAATATTTCCTTTTCCTAACTTTGGCATGCAATAGTATGGTCCATTACCATAATTCACTATTCTTCTAGTTTAGTCCAGCACATGATTTGATTGTCAGCATCAAACACCTGCCAATGATTGGCATTATCAAGTACACTTGGTCAAAAGACCTATTTGATGGTGTATTGTGCTCTTCAAATTCTTTGTGAGGAACCATGAGGGTTGCAGAGACAACCAATGAATCTACATGACTATGAAGCTCTCTAGGCACTGTAGATATATTGAAAGCATCAAAACTTTCAAGGCAATCCCATACTAGATTGTGGTAATGGCACAATCTTTTGTTCTTGGTTTGACATAGGTTCCTCACCTAACAAACATTTAGTTCAACATCTCCTTTGGTGTGAAGGAGCTTGACACCTTTGTCTTGAGCAACCTTCAATCCAAGCAGCAGTGATTCATACTCGGTAGTGTTGTTGGTGTTGTTGAACTACAACTTGTATGAAGAAGGAAAAATATCTCCTTTAAGAGATATCAACATGGTCCTAGCTCCAGCACCGGTAGGAGAATTGTTGCCATCAAATTCTAGGATCCAAACATCATCAAAAACTAATCCTTTCTCAGATTTTCCTTCGTTTGGAGGGGAGGGTCCTTTTGCACCTGCATTGTGCTCTATTAACTCTTCTGTTGTCTCACCTGAATCAATTCCTAGATCACCACCTATAGGAATTTCATCTATTGAAACATAAATATCCTCTATAGATAAAAAAAAGTTACCCATTCTTGAAGACTCAAACAGAATTTGAGCTTAAGGTGTTGATGTCTGAGTGACAACATATTTTGCCTCATTTTCAGGGAGCAGCCTCTTCATGACACCTTTCACAGGGATCTTCACCTCAGATAGGTCCATGTTCAATTCTCCTCCAACATCCTTGTATAAATTTCATCCAAGCAGAATGCCATATAAAGTTGGGATGTCAGCCACCAGGACTGTCATCTTTATTCTCTTTTTTGGGTATGCTGCAAATGCAAATTGGGTGTCCTTGATTTGTCCCAGTAGTGGCACTTATTTTTTCTCCATGGAGAAACATCTCCCAAATGTCTTGGTTAGTGTGAGACCAAGAGATTCTACCACTTTGGCAAGCATGATGTTGTCAGATGCACTTGATCTATGATGCAATTATTCAACTAGTGTCCATTTATCAGCAGGGAGACATAAAGTGGCTCTGTCCTCCTGGGAGTAGTAAGAGGAGTAATCACAAGGTTATTCCAAGTGGAT
This sequence comes from Torreya grandis, assembly GCA_037957365.1. Taxonomy (NCBI): domain Eukaryota; kingdom Viridiplantae; phylum Streptophyta; class Pinopsida; order Cupressales; family Taxaceae; genus Torreya; species Torreya grandis. Next base: position 2,587,736 of record JARHVA010001619.1, on the reverse strand, counting down.
GTGTTCTTGGAGGGACCAGGAATTACTTTTAGAATAGCTAGTCTTACAAGGATGGTTTTATTCCTCACACATTCCACTAACTTATCCAACTACTCAGGGTTGGATTGCAAGAATTCAAATTCAGTCAATTGAATTCTAGTTTTCTTGACATGGTCAACTATGTCAAACATCTGAAATGAATTGGGAACAAGGAAAGGTAGTTCATCCTTTTGATTTTTAAGGCAAGAAGGATTGATCTATGAAATTGAAGTTGAAGGTGTAGCAATGTTTGAGGTACTTACTTTTTTAGCAATCACCGGGTCCTTTGGCTGGAAAGGTAGAGAAGTTCCTCATTTGGCAATTAAAATTGTAGGGTGAGCTCACTCCCCTAATTTTTTATTTATTAGCTTGCTGGGTTGATTAGTTCTTAGACTAGGTGAAAATAGCATATGATCCTTCAACTGCTTTACCTTCACTTCTAGGTTCATCTTGGTAATTCAGGAAACCAATGTTGGAGTCACCAACTAATTCTTCTTGGTTTACTGCAAAGAGATTAGCATCATTTTCTTGATCAAACTCAGGTTAGAAAGAGAAATCATGTTCTATTTACAAATATCCAACTGCTGAGTTGGCTAGTGATACTTCAATGGCAAGTTTCCCCTATGGGGGAGGCAGACGATTTGGTTGCCCTTGACTTTTGGCAGCATTACCTTGATATGACTAGTTCTAAAATGTCCTCCTTGGCATATCCTAATAAAGAGGAGCAAACATACCTTAGGCCACTTGTCTTTTCAAGGCTAGCAGTTCAGTTGCTAGCTTTTGCACCATTTGATCAGTGGTGCTTGTAGATGAATTCTCAGAAGATGAAGAAGATTTGCCTCTGTTAAGATCTCTTCTTATCTTTCCTACCAAGATAAGGTCATCTTCTACCTTAGTATCCAAGTTCTGAGTAGTAGTAAGGTCTATGTGGCTAGCACATCTCAGTAGAAAACTCACTTCAGGCAGTTGTGAGTTGATGAAGAAATATTTAAGGTTCTTAGTTGTTGGCTGAGCAATGGTAGGAATCTTATTTCTCAAATTGTCAAACTTGGCTACGAAGTCCCTCATAGGTTCATGAGGATCTTTCTTCATTTGTGTGAGCTGAGCTAACAGGGCATGCACATCTTTTACAGGCTTGAACCTTGCTTCAAATTTGGCTTTGAGAGTGTCCCAATCAGTCATTGACTGAGCCTGCAGATGGTAGAACCAGTCTGCAGTAATGCCTTGTAGTGTTTCCACAAACAGCTTAACTGCTACATCCTCATACTCCATGCCTATCACACCACAGGCTATGCTAAAGGCTGTAATATGTTCATTAGGATGTACTCTCCCATCACCAAAAAATTTGGGGAAATTCTTCCTTGAACTACATGGTAGCTCATGTAGAGGTGGAGTTAAATTGAGTGGGCCAAAATAGTTACCCCATGGGCCTTGAACTGCCATGATTTGATTATGGGAAGTGGGGATAACAAATCTGGGTGGAGTATGTATAGGCAAAGCTCTACTAACAATAAAAAAAGAAGCTCTGCCTTGTAGTGATGACTTGGTATTAGTAGGAGGAAGACTCCTATTTTGTTGAACTTGAAGTTGTAGAGGAAACAAATCAAAATTGCCCTGATGCACCAACTCAAAGACAAGGTCAACAACACCTTGGGCTCTTTAGCTTCTAGTTTAACATGGAGTTACTAGATTATAAAATAAAAATGGAAAAGAACTAGCCCTACTTCAGCTTAAATCTTGAGGCTTCAAACTGCACGCTCTTCCCCAGTGGCTCTGGTTTCACAGACCAGATTATATAATGGAAATGGATAAGGCTATAATGATAAAGGATAAGACACAGGTGATGCTTCAATCTGAAGCTTGAGGCTTCAAATTGCATAAAATTGTTGTGTCCCCAATGGAGTCACCAAAAACTATTGGGTGAATATTTTGTCACCAGCTAATTGATGGAAAAAATAGGTCATTTCAACCATAGCATATGGATATTGATCGGCCAAATGTGCAGGTTTACCACATCAGAAGGGGATAAATCTCTCCTCTCATCAAGGGGAGGTTCCCTATAAAATATGAGGAGCTATATAGTATATATATGTGTATAAAATAACACTCAGGGTAGGATAACACCATCCATCTCTCTTTTTTTAAAGATGATGTTCACAAACAAAGGAGAAATCTAGGTAAAAACATTGAAGGCACTTCTCTTCTTTCAAAAGCAGCAAATAGCAAGAGTTCTTTCTAATAGGTAGCAAGTAACTAGTAACAGGGGACGTAGTAACTAGTAGACTAAGATGTAGCACAAAGTCTCCACCTCAACTTCCCAAGAGTGAGATACGAAGGACAATGAGGGCACAAAGTCATCCCAAGGTCCTTTACACAAAAATAGAAACTAGACAAACACACTAAAGGCAATTGTGGCAGCACAAAGTCTCCCACAGTTGGCTTTAGGACACCTTCCTAATTACTTCCACTAGTTCTATTTATTTCATTAAAATGGAAAAGAACACATTCAATAAATAGACATAAGAACAATCTCTTAAATGACACAAGCTATTACAGCACAAAGTCTGAAAGTAACTTGCTTTCTCATTCAAAATAAAGAAATATGTTTAACAATCTGGGCTCAAAGTCTCAGTAATCACCTCTCAATTTTGGTAGAGTTTTACTTCTATAATAGAGAGATCTCCCTTGCATAAAATAAGAGACTACAATATATAGTATCTAGGAAAAGCTTGGCACTTTGTTTTATGGAACAACCCATGCTACATTCAATGCTTTGAATGCATTTCAATTTTTGTCAAAGAGGGCCATGTTGGAATAGGGCATCTACCTTAACTGTAGCATGTCAATTCATCTCAAATGTCTTCTCCTAGGCTTGGGTCATCTGATTTATCACCAAATATATACATGACTGTCCCCTCACTTTTATTCCAAGGGAGAAAAATAGGCTACGCCTTTAATGTTTACAATCTCAAATATCTGCTTGGTGGACTGTTCCACCTATTGGAATAACTCCTGCACATATATTTTTGGTCTTTCCCTCTTTCTTATTGCAATTAAAGCTCTCAGGATATCTTTTCCCTTTTTGCTAGCTTTTCAACTCCTTTAGCTAGTCACTGAGTTGGTTTTCAAGTTCCGCACCACATTTGAAAATCAACGGATATTTCATTACCCTAAATTTGATGTCTATGGGGATGTCATTGGTTCACTATTTCAATAGTTCTGGTGGCCTTCTCGGATCCTTGGTTCCATCACTTTTTTGGTTCATTCACTTGAACCTTCTCCTTGAATTGGTCTCTGGAATCTTCCACTTCTTTCCTTTGCTCAGAGCTTTCTTTGAACCGTTGAACCCATTGAACCTGTGAACCATTTTTGTTCAAGGTTTAATTATTCATCTTCTTCCTTAGAAGCCTTTATTTTCTCTAAGTCTCTCAAGCTTTGAAAGATTCTGTAGAAATAAGTTCATAGAATTTAACCTATAGAGTTCGTAGAAGTGAGCTTATGGAGTCTGTAGAAACCAGTCCATAGAAATAGTACTGTAGAGTCTATAGAAACCATCCTGTAGGCTTTTGATCATTCCTTCAGCTTTATATCTTTGGAACCTCCCAAAGGGAATGTATCCCTTCGGGCCTTGAGAAGGTCCATTTCTTGGTCGCTAAGAGCCCCCCCACAAGGGTACCTGCCCTTTGGGGTCCATCAGGTGGTCTTCGGGCGGTCTTCTCCTTCAATTCCTTCAGACAAAATGTCTAAAGGAATTCTTTTAGACATTTTGTCCGAAGGAAACCTTCCCATTGCCTTAGACACTTTCTGTCAGGCTTTTGATCATTCCTTTAGACAAAATGTTCGAACGAATTCCTTTGGACATTTTATCTGAAGGATTTGCCTTGTAAAACTTTGCCACAGAAAATCTTTCTAAAAAATGTCTTTTTGTTCACTTTTGCTCACTGCCCTCTACAAGGGCACTTGCCTTTGGTTCACTGCCCTCCACAAGTGCACTTGGATTTTGGGCTTTGGGGCACTCCTTTGAACCGTTCAATTGAATTGACTGATTGAACCAACTTTGGTTCAATGGTTCAACAATTCAATCTTATGTTCCACTCATTCAATTGACTACTTGAACCAACCACTATGAGCCTTTGAACCGTTGAACCCGTTGATCCTTTTTGGGTTCAAGGTTCAACGGTTCAATGGTTCAAGCTTTCTTCTTTTCGTTAAGTCTTTTGAAGCTGTTGAACTTGTTGAAGTGGTTGAACTTTGAACTTTTGCTGAAGAACTTAACTCTTTAAGCTTGCTGATGTCATTGAACCTTTGAACCCATTGAACCTTTAAACCTATTGGAAGTGGGGTTCAATGGTTCAATGGTTCAATTCTTTGTTTGAAGTTTGCTGATGAACCTTTTGGTTAAACCTCAGTGTTGAACCAACATTGAAATCACCTAAGTGTTGGGAACTTGTTTCTTTGAGAGAGCTCGCCTGTTAAATTCGTTGAACTTGTTGAATGTGCTAGTCCCTTAACTGAAAAAGCTTGAATAATGAATAATTTGAATGCTTAGAACAATTTTTTAGAAGGGAAGAGAGAATTTTGGCCTATAGGACCAAAATAGTTCATATGTTGTCTTAAAAAATGAGTGACAAATTTTGGGAACAACAAATGGTTCAAAACAAATAATGGTGATACACATTTTAAAAAACATTGCATTTGAAATTTAATGCATTTAAAAGCTATACTGAAGGTATAAATTCAATTTATGGCTCAGTTTATTTCACTATTGATGTTAATATGGATATTTAAATGTATGTATGGTCATAAAGTTTCAAAGGATTAAAACCCTAATTTTATATCTTGGATCACATACTTAAGGTCTTTGAAATAATTCAAAACCTATCATAATATACATGGCATAATTTAAAATCATGGTGTCAAAGTCATTGGCAATTATGAACATTACAGGGTATCTTGAAGTTTGTTTTCCTAAGCCTTAATGTCTTTGGTTTGATCATGAAACATATTCAATATATTATTGATTTGGGTGAGTTGGTATTTAGCTAGCATTTTGATCCATTGTGGCAATGTGAGTTGGCATGAAAATTCAATGTGAAGATATGGTCTTGAAGTTTCAAGATTGGAAAATAAATTTGGCAGTAAGGGAATTAATGTGAATGATCTTTTCCTCAAAACATGGTAATTATCTGATGGTATAGTGTAAATAAATAGTTGTGGCTAACTTTGTCAATGATGATAAATGACTTGGTGGGATTAATAAGAATGTTTTGAGTAAATGCAAGCCAATAGAAAGTGAACACATCACTCAGTTAGTTATGAACTCGGGTTGGCAGATATAACTTGTAAAATTCTTGGTTTTTGGATCATTTTCACAAGCTCATTTTTAGAAGTGGATCTTTGGTTCCTTGAGATTATGGAGAGTTTTGGAGGTTGGCAGTCAAATTTTTTAAGAGAAAATGACATCTAGGTATGTTTTGAATAAATTTGAAGAGATTTGGAAGAATTATTATGGTTCTTTGAGAAAATTTAAAATATGTGAAATAAATATCTATTTAAATTCATGAACAAAATACTCCAAGTCTGCATGAGCATTGTTTAAAGTTCTATCTATTTCTTGAATGGTTTTCTTTGAAGGATGTAAACTATAATATGAAAGTATGAGATTTTAACTACATATAATGGGGTTTCTATTTTTTTATTATGATCAATTGTAAATACTTTTTTGAGCATTCATATTTTAGAGGAACAACACAGGTACTAAAGACTTATACACTTTTTAAATCAATTATTTATCTCTCTCTTATATGTAATTTCTCTGAGATAGCATGACTTTTACAGATAGGCCACTGGTACGTTCTCTGACATTTGAGTATACTACTTAGACAACATAGGTATATCCAATTGTATATTATCATTTATAACTGATTATTTAAATATTATCAAGTTTAATACCTTTCGATGATTGCAGCTTGTAGTCTTATGTGCAGAATCTGAGTATTCAACCTGAACAATAATGAAAACATCACTTTTATGATAGATTGTTGATCTAATTGATTGTAAAAGTTATCTTTTGAAGATATTTTGTATGAAAGATGTTGATTTTTCAAATAAAATTGACCTAATTTGCTAAGACAAATCTTATTTATTAAGACTCACAAAATTTGTGTTTTATAATGTATTCTATTTATTTGAGTTTGTTTTCTAGTTTAGTTTTTGTTAACATTAGTTACTTTCTTCGATAATTTCTTGTTTATTTCTGATTTCTTTCTTTATTTTGCATTAGTGTTAGTATTAGTTAATTTTATTAGTTTAATTACTATTAGATTATTTTATATTTTAATTTAGATTATATTTCTTTATTTTAGTGTTAGTTGTTAATTTAGTTTCTTAATTAGTTGTTGTTTGCCATTGTCTCTTTAGGTTGTTGAGCTATATTAATCTTTTATGTTTTCTTATTTACTATATTTGATGATAATTTATGAGCATGGACATAAGATATACTTTTCATCAATCTAAATTTTTTGTCCTTCAAGAGATTGTCTAATTCATAGACTTTATTTTGTTGGATAGGTTAGATGACAATTTATAACAGATTTGAGATTGAATTATATGATATTGAAGTAATGATTAGCTTCTTGAATAAAAGCATTGTTTATGAGTAATTTTAGAAATAATTGATTTTCATGTTATGTTTGATCAACTTAGTGAATGTTTGTACACTTGATTTAGATTTATTATTGAACATATTAGAGCCCCATAACTTTAAAAGACCCTTTGCACACATTAGGACTGATTTTCAGCCATAGGTCCTTTACAATTAGACTAGTACGATTCCATCTTGACCTTCATGATAGGCAAATAGGTTAATTTGTTGACATAACATTTTTCACCATAAAAAAATTTGATGACCCCATTAGGGAGTTTAAATAAAGTGATTTTTATTTATTCATTCGTATCTTCAATGATTCACATTACCATAACTGGTCGCCAGTTTTCAGTTTATAGTTATCATAATTGATCGCTCAAATTTTGATTCTAATTTAGTGACTGTTTCTTGCCCAATTATGTAAATTTCAAATGAGCTCACTCAATAATGGATTTACATCAAAATATTAATTGAAAATCAAGTATATTAATGTCTAATAGCTTGGTTCACGCTTTATTTGAAAGAAAAAGAGTCTATAAGAGAATATTTGTTGTATTTTCTTTCTTAATTAAATGAATTCCTATTTCTTTTTGACCAATTGGTGATATTTTCTTTCTTTATTTGAAGAATAACTTACCTAAGAATTATATTCAGATTATTCAAAAAATTGGTATTTTTTATTTTAGCTTAGCTTTAAAATTTGCTTGCATTCGAAGACAAAATCAATATTTCTATAAGCTTCACTTGCTCAATCATGATATGTTCAAATGAAAAATATTTTCTATGTTAATGTTATAGGTTGAACATGAATTTCTCAAAGAATTTTTAATATTTTTTCTTTATGATCAAATCATGGCATGGTATACTGGAAATACTTCTCAAGAATTAGATTACAGTTTAGATACTTCATCAAAATTTTCTAATTTAGATTTTTCATTAGATTCAAAATTAGAGCAATTTAATTCATTTGATCAATTTGATCAATAATCTAATAACATATTTTAGCTTAATTCAAATTTATTTTTTAGTAATTACTCTTTGTCAAATAAAGTTACTCCTAGTTTTCTTCCAAATATATCTAATGAAGAAGATAATGTTGTTTTAAAAAATCTTGAATTAGAAACTCTTGACTTTGATATGAAAATTTCTTTAGATTTTGAATCTGATTATTTTCCCAACAAAAATTACTCATCTACTTATGATTTTATCACTATTTATAACAATATCAAATCTAATTCAAATCCTTCTGATAGTTGTCCTATCACTTTTGATTCAAAAGATCAACCTAATAATGAAAATTATGATGTTGGATTTTACAACAATAGAAAAAATTGTTCGTGATGTTATAGACACTGAGACGAGCAATCAATTGACTAAAGTTGAGTATGGAAAGTTTGATTTTCTAAATTAGTTATATCATGATACAAAATAAACAAGTTAGTATGATATTTCTTATAAGGTTTCTTCTACATAATTAAAATCACAAGACTTGTTTAATATGATTGATTATGAATGTTTCAAATTTTATGACCCTTTAGAGTTAAAAATAATAGATCTTATTGAATATGTTAAATTAGAAAATATTCAAAATTATTTAGAGATACATAAATAGTCAAGTTCATTTATTGATCAAGACTTTCTTTATCTAAACCTTAAAAATATTCATCTTACTCAAAATCAAATAATCTTTTGTATACAACTAAGAAGTGATTAAAAGAATGCACAATCATGATTTAATTATATTTATTCAAGGTTATTTAATGTGTTTATCATGTTGTCTTGCTGATTTTAAATCATATAGCTAGACTTATTATGAATATATGCATGCTGAAAATAATGTCTTATATTATAGTTATATTAGAGGAGATCTCTTATCATTTATTAAATTTTATTTATTTGCTTTTATTAGTTTCCAGTTATGGTGTATCCTTTGTTTTGTCCCACAGTGGATTATTTTTGATGTCGGTTAATATTTTTTTTTAATCTATAGATATTTTGTCAATTTTGGTTTGATGTTTTGCTTTTCTATTCCTTTTTGGATTGTGTTCTTTCTTTTTCTTGTTGTTTATTTGTTTTCTTGCATTGTTTGACTTTTACTTTTAAAAATATCAACAAGTGTTTCAAATGGATAAATTTTTCACATTATGAAGGAAGAATGTGAGGATGTTGCAATTTTGTTGTAAGTATCAATTATTTTTAGATATTATTCTTTATAAGCTCAATTTTTTTATGGACAAATAATATATACTGAGTTATAATGGTTACAAGTAATACTTTATTTTTAGATATTGTATTTGAGGCTTTTACATTTGTGTGTGCATCCATCCTGAACTTCCCTATTATTCATTTCCCTTTCTTCATGCCATGATAGCCAAACAATCTATCCCTTGAAAAAATTCATTATTTAAGATGTTCATGCTTAGCTACTTGAGAAATGATTTTCCTGGATCACACTCTCAAAATAATTTTTTTATATATAATAGGCCATTTATTTCTACTCAAATTTATTACACAAAGTTGACTAGCAAGGTCGCTAGTGCTATGCCTATTTTCTACACCCACTATTTTTTTCAAAATCTATACTTGTTTCTATAGAAATAACTCTGTTATGAAACCTAAAACTATGATGGGCACCCTATTGATTAATAGTATTTTAGATGCATTTTTTATTATGAACAGATAATGATTGGTTGATGAATTTTATTTATGTTTCTAAGTGGTTTAAAAAGCATGGTGGACTAATGAATAAAATTTGCATATATAGTTATAGATAGGATCAGATGTTTTGATACTTAGTTTAGTTTAGTTTTGACAATTTCAATGGGTAAATGGGCATTCAATTTTTTTGGTCACTTTAGTAGATTTATGATGTTACTTTGATCTTCATAGTTTATTTGATTCATGGTTCAAAATAGATAATGGTGATAAGACATTTTGAAAACATTACATAATTTTAATGCATTTGAAAGCTATTATGAAGGTATAAATTCAATTTATGGCTCAGTTTATTTCATTATTAATGTTCATATGGATATTTAAATGTATCTATGGTCATAAAGTTTCAAAGTATTAAAACCCTAAGTTTATATCTTGGATCACATACTTAAGGTCTTTGAAATACTGCAAAAACCTATCATAATATACATGGCATAATTTAAAATCATGGTGTCAAAGTCATTGGCAGTTATGAACATTACATGGTATCATGAAGTTTATTTTCCTAAGCCTTAAAGTCTTTGGTTTGAACATGAAACATATTCAATGCATTGTTGATTTGGTTGAGTTGGTATTTAGCTAGCATTTTGATCCATTGTGGAAATGTGAGTTGGCATAAAAATTCAATGTGAAGATATGATCTTGAAGTTTCAAGATTGACAAACAAATTTGGTAGTAAGGGAATTAATGTGAATGGTCTTTTCCTCAAAACATGGTAAATAGTTGATGGTATAGTGTAAAAAAATAGTTGTGGTTAACTTTGTCGATGTTGATAAATGACCTGGTGGGATTACTAAGAACGTGTTGAGTAAATGCAAGCCAATAGAAAGTGAACACATCACTCAGTTAGTTATGGACTCGGGTTGGTACATATAACTTGTAATATTCTTGGTTTTTGGTTTATTTTCACAAGCTCATTTATGGAAGTGGATCTCTGGTTCCTTGAGATCGTGGAGAGTTTTGGAGGTTGGCAGTCAAAAAAAATTTGTGAAAATGACATCCAGATATGCTTCAAATAAATTTCAAGAGATTTAGAAGAATTATTATGATTCTTTGAGAAAATTTATAGTATGTGAAAGAAATATCTCTTTAAATGCATGAACGAAATACTTTGGGTCTGCATGAGCATTGTTCAAATTTCTAGCTATTCCTTGAATGGTTTTCTTTGAAGGATGTAAACTATAATATGAAAGTATGAGAGTTTGACTACATGCAATGGGGTTTCTATTTGTTTATTATGATCAAGTATAAATAATTTTCTAAGTGTTCATATTTTAGAGGAACAACATAGGTACTAAAGACTTATACGCTTGTGAAGTCAACCATTTATATCTCTCTCTTCTATGTAATTTCTCTAAGATAGCATGACTTTTGTAGATAGACCAATGGTACTTTCTCTAATGATTGAGTATGTTACTTAGATAATTCATGTATATCCAATTTTATATTATCATTTATAGCTAATTATCTAAATATTGTCAAGTTTAATATCTTTTAATGATTGCATCTTGCAATTCTATGTGTAGAATCTGAGTATTCAACTCTGAATAATAATGAAAACATCACTTTTGCGATAGATTGTTGATCTAATTGATTGTAAAAGTTGTCTTTTAAAGATATTTTGTATGAAGGATGTTGATTTCTCAAATAAAATTGATCTAATTTACTAAGATGACTCTTATTTATTAAGACTCACAAAATTTATGTTTTATAATGTATTCTATTTATTTGAGTTGGTTTTCTAGTTTAGTTTTTGTTAATATTAGTTTACTTTCTTTTTTAGTTTCTTGTTTATTTTTTATTTCTTTATTTATTTTGCATTAATGTTAGTATTAGTTAATTTTCTTAGTTTAGTTAATGTTAGATTATTTTATATTTTAATTTAGATTAGATTTTTTTATTTTAGTGTTAGTTGTTAGTTTAGTTTCTTAGTTAATCATTGTTGTTTGCCATTGTCTCTTTAGGTTGTTGAGCTATATTTATTTTTTATGTTTTCTTGTTTATTATTTTTGTTGATTATTTATGAGCATGGACATAAGATATACTTTTCAACAATCTAAATTTTTTGTCCTTCAAGACATTGTCTAATTCATAGACCTTATTTTGTCAGATAGGTTAGATGAAAGTTTATAACAAATTTGAGATTGAATTATATGATATTAAAGGAATGATTAGCTTCTTGAATAAAAGCATTTTTTATGAGTAATTTTTGACATAATTGATTTTCATGTTGTGTTTGATCAACTTAGTGAATGTTTTTACACTTGATTTAGATTTATTATTAAACATATTCGATCCTCAAAACTTTTAAAGACTCTTTACACACCTTAAGACTGATTTTTAGCCATATGTCCTTTACGATTAAACTGGTACAATTCCATCTTGACCTTCATGATAGACAAATAATTTGATTCATTAACATGATATTTTTCACCTTTAACAAACCCCCCTATGTCTAAAATATAGACCTAGAGGATGAGATTGACCACATGTATACCATCACATCACAAGGCGCTAAGATGTTAGATCCCAATGATCAAGGAGTTATTTCTTGGGAAGACAATCAATCAACCTCAGACACCACCGATGTTGGTTGTGACTGATGGGTCAAGGAAGTATATGAGACCACTAGTCAAAGGTTTTGCTTGGTGCGTGCAAAGTCCCCAAAACTAGTAAAAATAAAATGGGTACAAATTGATTGTACTTCTAAAAGGTGGGTCCCTTACACCAAAAAGAAGAGAAAGAGAGTGTTTCACCTTAGTAAGGGAAAACTTGTAGTGCTATTGATATATGTAGGGAGTAATCCATTGGAAGACTATGTCCATGACCTTGAATCATGCATGGGCAGATTAGTGTATACCTTAAAGAGCATTATTGCCCATTGGTGAGTAGCATAAAGGCCTAACTTTTCAACTTAGCAAGATGTGAAGGCAACCATTTACACTAGATTCAGGAAGAGTAATGAGGACTTAGACATCTCATCCTACTCTAGTGACTCTGATCCTATATATCATGTTTGTCTTTGTGAATAAACATGGACTGTCTATGATAAAAATGCCCTAAGGAACCTATGGGTGTATGTCTTCTATAGGACCTTAAAGACTTGGGTGAAAGTATGATACATTATCAATAAGATATGCTATGAGATAGCCAATTGGGATGAACTTAAGGAGTGTTTTATCCACACCTTCTCCTTTTTTTACAAAAATTTGAATTGATTGAGCTACTACAAATAGTTCAAATGTTAGTGTTTAAGGACACTATAATATTGGAGGAATGCCTAAAAGACATGTTCAGTGAAAAAGGGTTGGTACTCCTAACTTTATTTAAAGATCAAACCCTCAATAATGACTCTATTGATGAGGATGATGAAACATGGAAGGCATGCAACTGGAAGAATCTGATAGGTAAAAGAAAGTACATCAAGTTAAGGATAGCACTGCAAAATAAGAAGGCATTGTCTACCTTTGGATAGAAACAATTTAGGATAATAGAAAGGTTGAGGATTCACACCAAGAGAAGAATAAACCCTACCACACACCATTAAAAACTACAAAGGTAGATATCAGCTTAGAAAGGGAACCAAAGATTACTATTATGGGCACCTACTAGTTTGACATAGAGCTGACACATATTATTAATCTCTTAAAAGAGTTTCAAGACTTATTCCCTCAGAAATATAGAGACATGAAAGGCACACACCCATCCCTCAATAAGATGAACATCATTCTAGTTGATGGTGTAAGACCTATCAAGAAGTGACCTTATAGGATGAACCCAAATGTTTATGCCAAGGTCAAGATGGAGATTGATGGAATGCTAGCCATAAGTGTCATCTACCTGATATAAGAATATAAATGTATTAGCCTGATGGTCATTAGCATCAAGAAGGATAGGCACATATATATTTGTGTTGACTATTTATTATTTAATTTCACCTACATAATCAACCCATTTCTAACTCCATTCACTGATGAAGTCTTGGATGGCATCATAGGTTATGAGATATACACTTTTATGGATGGGTTCTATAGATACCATCAAGCCTAGATTGAGGAGGAGGACAATACCAAGACTACCTTTATGATATAATGGGGTTGCTTCACATACAATGTGATGCCTTTTGGACTAAATAATGCACCAACCATATTCTCTCAAGTGGTGATCACCACTTTCAAGGACTTCATTCAAAAATTCCTCCAAGTGTACTTAGATGATTGGACTATGTATGGGTTAGTGATGGATCATTATGATAACTTTAACCTTATGTTTTAAAGGTGTAGGTAATTAAAAAATTATCTAAACCTCAAGAAGGGTGTCTTCACAATTCCATTTGGCACTTTTATTAAGCACATCATCTGTAAGGATGGTCTGCTCATTAATCCAGTGAAGATTGCAATCATCCTTCAGCTCTAAACCCCATCAATGTAGAAATATGTTTGTCCCTTCTTGGCCATTATGGGTAATATATGAACTTAATAAGGAACTATTCTAAGATTATAGTGCTTCTAGAAGATCTCTTGTGAAAGGATGGCCCATTATATTGGGTTACAATGTAAGAAGATGTCAGGGAAACCCCAGAACAATAAACATGCTCCAATCCCTACTGAGTCAGGATCTTGCTCTACCAAATTAGAACACATGTGATTACTTCTTGTATTAGCAACTAAACATAGAATTATACCAGAATCAATAAGTAACTAGAAATATGAAACAACACAGGAATTAAGAGACAATACACAATGGTATTATATACATGGAAGAATATACAATAAGGAAGATGCCACTTCTTCCTCCACCTCAAAGGTTTGCCACACCTCAAGACCTTCTTCCCTCTCTCTCTCGGTCCCAAAAATCAACTCTAATATAGAATTGATGTTCACCTCTCCAACCAGTCAGTAACACCCTACCAGTTCGCCAAGTACACAACCATACTCCAAGTAGATCCCCTGCTCTCTGCTACCTACAAATCACTAGACCTTACTTACCATGTAGACATCTCTACACCCCTGAAGAACCCTTGTCCTTGCCTCACCAAGTCCTTATGATTCTTCAACCAGTACTCCAATGGATCAGCTCCTTGACCTTGCAGACCTTGCAACTCTCCCTGATCATACACACTCAGCACGCCTTTGGAACTAGGAGGAGCTACACTAGCTCTCTCTAAAAGCTCTCTGGCTTTCTAGCACACATTTACAATACAGCCCATGAGTCCATATATAGATCTCATGCTTACAATAATTAGACTCACAACTCAAGACTACGACTAGCCTTCAACATGCAAACTAACAGTCTCAAAATAGACTCTCCCAGATTCGTCATGCAAACTGCCTATTCTCGCACAGGCTACCGACGTCAGCACCTCCAAGATCGATGTCAGCCGACTGGTAACCGACGCCAGTTGCTTCATCTTGCTATCTGACCGACGTCGACTAATCAGACCGATGCCATTTCTCTTGCAACTGATTCTGCAACACTGCATCCTCTGTAACTTCTCCTGTTTGCATCCTGGTGAAGCTTTTAGCTCCACAACCTAACAATCTCCCACTTGGAGATAAAAATTTGCACCTATACCTGTACCTGTACACCATATAAATTATTCCCTAGCTTGTATCCCTCTTCAAAATCCATCCTGAAGACCAACCACCATGCAACCGTGATGCTATACCTGTCATTCAAGTAACCTGCCACATCCAAACCTACACATCCATGTAGTGAAGAACTTGACCCTGCATAACAAGAAACCCTGCTGCTAGTCCCACTGAACTGCCCTCCAGTACTCCTTCCCCGAATTGGCTCTATACTTTCTGACAACCCCCACTGCTTGGGAAAATTCAGGCCTACACTGGACCTCCTGTGATTTCGAACCCTATTTCAAGCTAAGCTTGAACTATCCAGCCATTGGTGTGCTTACCGATTCTGCATCCTACGTTTGCTGAACCTCGCCAACACCGTCTTCACACCAGCTCCCACTGAAGATAAAATCTCCATGTCTCTTATGCCAAAGAATTTCGCTGCTCCAAATTCTTCATGACACACCTCTGAACTAACCTTACCCTTAGCTCAGCAAATACCTGTATGTACAAACCTACTAGTAAGTCACCCACATACAGTAACAAGATGATGTTGCAACCATCATCTACCTGGTAAGATAAACACAATAGTTACACTGACATTGACTAAAGCCATGCTTAGTCATCCACCTGTCAAAACCTGTACCACTATCCTGCAGCTTCCTCAAGACCATATGCCTTGGCCTTCTGTCTCTTGTGTCCATCCACTCTCTTCTCTAAAATGGGAATCCGTCTCTCAGTGCTTTCTTCTAGCTGACAACTCTACCAACAAATACCTATTTGGTTTTTGTCCAAGGATTCACACTCCTCATCCATGCCAAGCTCCCACTGTATCTGGACTCTACCTGCATTGCCTCTTCACATCCTCCTGGTTCTTGACCATCAGTAAGCAATATAAAGAAGGTGAACAATGAATATGAGGTTCACTTACCCTTTCCTGACCTCCACATGAGTGTTTGAGACTTGTTTTCCGCCCAATATCCATTCCAGTGACCGATCTCGGCCATCTCCTAGTCTGCTCCCGACCGATGTCGGTTCCCTGCACTGACGCTGACTGCCGATGTTGTTTCCCTGGCCAACACCGGTATCCATTCTATCGATGTCAGTTACCTCATGACCGACGTTGGTCTTCCTATTGCTGATGTCGGTTACTGTGTGACTGACGCCGGTACCTGTGTTCACCTGTGAGTGATAACTTTTTACCCGCGAGCTCTCCATGGATCAAAATCCTGATCAAATCAACCCTACTCTGCTCAAAATAATTTAGTCCTCTCACCTGATCTCTGTCTGTCATCTCCTCCATGAACACCAAGGCTTTCTAATTCTTTAGCTTGTCAAAAACCTCTGTCTTCTGCTTCAGAACCTGCATTCTCCTTCTACATATGTGACTAAGCCTATGAAGCCACATCTCTGCAACAGAAGGTGAATCAGTAATATAAGTAGATAGATAAAGGATACCTACTTTCTTACCACCATCTAATTCAAGTGTATCTACTGTGAGAGTTACAGTACATCTCCCATCACCCAAATTTCCTGAAGAAATTAGACTCATCTCCAAGACCGGTCCCTGCATGACTTCCTTCAACCACTGTGTGTCGTCCATCTGCAATTTCAGCTTCACTTCCCCTTTGCCAATTCTTTGGCAAGGCTCACCAGCTCCTCTCCCTGGGGCTGCATGGAAAGAGGCAACATAATCTATTATCCAAGATTCAACTTTATCCAAGAAACCTTCCAAAGCATCCTGTGCATCAACACCTGCAACATCTGCATCTTCAGTTCCTTCATGCTGATCTGCTACCAACCAACAATATCTTTTTCTCTGCTCTTTCTTTCCATCAATCAGACCATTCATGCTATTTAGTTTCTCCATTCGTATCTTACTTCCTTCTGCCATTGCTATACTCCCACTCAATCAGAAACCCCTGTGAGCAACCTATAATCAACAAACACTACCAGATCTGAAACCACCTATTAGTAACCCAACCTGAAGCTCTGATACCACTTGTCAGGGAAACCCCAGAACAATAAACATGCTCCAATCCCTACTGAGTCAGGATCTTGCTCTACCAAATTAGAACACATGTGATTACTTCTTGTATTAGCAACTAAACACGGAATTATACCAGAATCAATAAGTAACTAGAAATATGAAACAACACAGGAATTAAGAGACAATACACAATGGTATTATATACATGGAAGAATATACAATAAGGAAGATGCCACTTCTTCCTCCACCTCAAAGGTTCGCCACACCTCAAGACCTTCTTCCCTCTCTCTCTCGGTCCCAACAATCAACTCCAATACAGAATTGATGTTCACCTCTCCAACCAGTCAGTAACACGCTGCCAGTTCACCAAGTACACAACCATACTCCAAGTAGATCCCCTGCTCTCTGCTACCTGCAAATCACTAGACCTTACTTACCATGTAGACATCTCTACACCCCTGAAGAACCCTTATCCTTGCCTCACCAAGTCCTTATGATTCTTCAACCAGTACTCCAGTGGATCAGCTCCTTGGCCTTGCAGACCTTGCAACTCTCCCTGATCATACACACTCAGCACCCCTTTGGAACTAGGAGGAGCTACACTAGCTCTCTCTAAAAGCTCTCTGGCTTTCTAGCACACAATACAGCCCATGAGTCCATATATAGATCTCATGCTTACAATAATTAGACTAACCTAATTACAATAATTAGACTCGCAACTCAAGACTACGACTAGCCTTCAACATGCAAACTAACAGTCTCAAAATAGACTCTCCCAGATTCGTCATGCAAACTGCCTATTCTCGCACAGGCTGCCGACGTCGGCACCTCCAAGACCGATGTTGGCCGACTGGTAACCGACGCTAGTTGCTTCCTCTTGCTATTTGACCGACGTCAGCTGATCAGACTGATGCCATTTCTCTTGCAACTGATTCTGCAACACTGCATCCTCCGTAACTTCTCCTGTTTACATCCTGGTGAAGCTTTTAGCTCCACAACCTAACAGAAGATGCATTTGAGACCTTGAAGTTTAAACCAATAAGTGTGTTAATATTACAATTTCCTAACTAGATGACTCCCTTCCATGTCCATGTTGATGCATATATTGCTACAATCAATACCATTCTATCACAAATAGGTGAAGGTAAAAGGGATCATCCCATTTATTTTTCAAGATAAAAACTAACCAAGGCATAGTAAAACTATACCACAATTGAATGCGAGGTGATTTTCATGGTCTATGCCCTACAGAAGTTTTGGAAATATTTGTTGGTGACCCCCTTCATCTTCTTCATTGATCATGAGGCACTTAAATACCTAGTGACTAATCCCATTCTCCATGGGTGCATTTGCTGATGGATTGTTTTTTTTCAAGAATTCCAATTCTCTATTATAGTAAAACTTGGAAAACAAAACTCAAGCATGGACCATCTATCCCACATCAACTTTGGTGATGTAGAAATACCTATTGAAGATTATATACTTGACATGTAACTTTATAAGGTCCACCACATCCCAAAATATTTGGTAGAGATCATTGCATTTCTAACATCTAGATCTATGCCCTAGACCATGATGACTAAGGAAAAGAAACATCTCACTTCATATTGCCCCTTTTCAACTCATAGATGGGGAACTATACAAGTTGAACCATGATGAATATATGTGCTAATGTTTCCTTGAGCATGAATGGGACTCAATCTTATAAGAGGAACATGAGTGGATTATTGGAGTCCATTGTACTAGAGATGCTACAGTGCACAAGGTACTATACCCAAGCTTATGGTGGTCAAATTTGTTCTAGGATGATAAAGAATGTGCCAAAACATGTGACATCTACCAGTTTACCAAAAAACCTAACCACTAGGATGAGATGGTCAACTTTATTATAGAATTCTAAAGAATATACCAAAACATGCGACATCTACCAATTTACCAAAAAACACAACCACTAAGATGAGATGCCTCTCATCCCCATCCTTGCCCAAATGCCATTTGAAAAATGGGCCATTGACTTCATTGGGATTATTACTCCTATTATGAGGCACATAAGTGCATGATATATTTTGGTAGTCATAGATTATTTCACTAAATGGGCTGAGGTAGTGCCAACCAAAGATTGCATAGCTACCACCACATCAAAGTTCATCTAGGAGAATATCATCATTTGATATAGATGTCCACTTAGTTTTAATAAAAACCATGGCACATACTTCATCAAAAAAACTATGAAGATCCTACTAACTAAATATATGTTGGCATACCATAATATGAAACCTTATCATCCCCAAGAAAATTTCACCATTGAGGCATTTAATAAGATATTGGGAACATGCCTCACAAAAATATGTGATGTTGCTCGCAAAGTTTAGGAGGATCATGTGTCAATAGTATTGTGGGCTTATCACACTACATATAAGTTCCTAAACAAGGTTACACCATTTCAACTGGTGTTTGGAGTAAAGGCTATTTTACCCATGGAATTTATATTTCCCTCATTGTGCATCATGTGTATTAGTTGATTAGATGACCAAAATTCTTTGAGCACATGCCTAGAATAATTGGAGTGCTTAGATGAGACACATGCCCAAGCAAGATAGATCTAATAAATAGAAAAGGCACACTAGAATATATGGCATGATAATCACATCAAGTGTAAGGTACTTACTAAAGGAGTACTTGTCTTGCTATATGACTCAAAATAACTTAAACACCCAGGCAAACTAATATGGGACCTTATATCATCCATAGTATATTAGAAACTAGCACATACAAGTTGTGCACATTAATGGGTGAAATCCTCCCTAGGAATTCAATGGTAATAGATTAAATCCATATAGTCACTAGGATGGTGATTTTTCCATCAAATACCAACTTCCTAGTCACAAGTTGGTTGTTTTGTGTTGACCATAATAAAATTTGGTACAAGCTAAATATTTCCTTGTGTTTTTTTCATTTGTGTTAGAAGCGTGGCACTTTCAGGCCCATAGGAGAACTCTTCTAGCACTTAAATACATAAATCTAATTGAGTGAATCAAGTATGGACACTTTTTAAGTACTTGAGGCTAGACACCTAAGTTTTTGGTCATGTGAAGTTTGATAGATTTAGAAAGATGAATACCAAGTTGACAAAAGGAGGTGCAAAAGATGTTTATGCATAAGAAATCAAGGAGAGAATGAAGTATTGGAATACTAACACAAGGATTTGTATAGGTTAGGGAAGGCTAAAGAAAGATACATGAAAGTGTATAAAATTTAACCAAGAAATAGAGGCACTCTTGAAAGGAAGTGCAGCACTAAGAAAAAATGAAACCAAGGAGGTTGAATCACGTGCATGTGAAGCACTACACCAAGTTAACATAATAAGGATGAAGGTCACATCAAGGTGAACAAAGTGAAAGAGAAAGTTCATCTAGATATTTGGCACCCACCCAATGGTTGATGGGAGGTGACCATTTGAATCACTTGTCACTTCACTAAATGAACCATTAAAAACATTTAATGCTATGATGTTAGAGGCACAAATATCTACAATAAATGAGAATATGGTGGTATATTTTCATGTATTTCATGGGTTTAGTATATTTCAATAAATTCATGTACCACCATCTCATTAATCAATATCCATTAATGAGGTAATTGAAACTACGATATAAAGAGGTGAATGGAAAAATTTGAAAGGTTACAAACCTTTTGAAAATTTAAACTAGAACACATAGTCAAACTAGAGTCAAAGCCACCCACAAACTAGAAAATGCTACTATAGGAAGAACCAGAGCATCCATAGCCCCCAAGTGAGAATGGTTGAAAAAATACAGAGATTCTATTCCACTTCAAATTGGAAAGGAGGCAAGTGGAGAAGAATTGAGTGAGAATAGGGTAGTAGAAATTTTATAAAAGATCGAGGCCACCATTAATGGTGCACAAAGCTCAAGAGCCAAAGACAATCATAATTCTCACAACCATATAAGAAGCAACAAGCAAGATTAAGGGCTTTGGAAAGATCAACCAACCATGTTTTAATAGAAGTCAATTCAATTTGGGAAAAAAGAGGTTAAATATAGGTCCACCATAGTCACAGAAGGATGCCAAGAAAGTGTAGATGGTGAAGGAATAAGCTACTATAAAATGAGAGGCATAGTTGGTAGAAGGTTTTAGCATCATTGTGATTAACCTATAAGTAAGTACAAAGATTGATTACAAAGAGATGCAGTTCTCCCTAGAGGTCATAGTGGGGAAGAAATGGGTATCCTTTGCACACATGTATAGATTGAAGGAGTATAACCATCAAACACCTAGAAACATGTAGAAACTCAACCAGGACTAGATGGTTGACATAAGAAAGAAGATGAAGGTAGGCATTGCACTCTTTGACATCTCCATCAGAGATAATCTAAGGAACCATCAATGCAACCCAATTATTTGAGTTACCAAGATTTGGAAATTTGGAGGAATTAGTGTAATTCCTCATCTTGCATGTCCATGGTAATAGGTTTTATTTCATAGGGAGGTGCATGTGGATCTCAGTTCACCTTATCAGTAAGATCACAGGGATCCCAAGTGCAAGGGTAGACATCCACCAGATGATGAAGGATGATGTAAAGTTGGAAATGGTCACAAAGCTCCTTGACTACTATAAGTTAGGGTTTACATTCCCTATAAAGGATATCTAGGACCCAAGTACAAGGGCCATTACATACCTACTTAGTTCCAAACTATGCCCTGGCGACTGATGGTCTGACATCAATAATACCTACTTGTGCATATTCCACCACATGGCACAAGGGGTAAAGTTTAACATCTACAAATTTATTACTAAGGAGATTATGAAGAACATGCTAGAGTGCCACAAAGTGTATGAGACATTTAGATGGGGATACATGTTGATCTTGATCATGATAGAGGAGATCGGTGTTCTAGACAAAGATGATGGCAACCTTTAGGTGTTCCCACCCCATAATGACTCCCCTGTGATGAAATTTTAAGACTTTATCTACCAACCCAAGTTTTTTAAAAATTAAAGACAAGAATCTAAGGGTGGTGTGATCAATATATCGAGGCCTTTGGGATTGAATGCACATCCCTCAAGAGTTCCCCTAATGTATGATATGAATGGTAAACTTCACCATAATTTAGAATATCTATTTAGTGCACTTGGTGCACATAGATAGTAACCTATATGGCTGGCTTAAGTTGCCTTATGAATTTTCCACTAAATATTTCATGGTAGTGCTAAGGAGGATTCTCAATGCACAAAAATTGGAGATCATGTTGAAGACTATGGATCAAGATAGGAGTAGGTTAAGGTGCCAATTTGTGTACCCTAGAGCCAAGGCCATAAAGGATGAGGAGGATGAATCTGATAGAATGGACCTTCATCCCCTCTAGAGGGAGATAATAAATAGTCATATATTTAACCTCTATTATGAGATGAAGCCATGAAATAAGGGCATCAATCCTAAAAAAGATGATGATCTCCCCCTCCTAATTGGTGATGAAGGAAAGCCAACACTAAGATGCAAGAGAATACCCTTTAGAATAATCAAGGGGAGAAACTTGAGGAGATCATGGAGTGCATCAAGATGAAGATTACCTTTAGAGAATAAATTACCCCAAGATCCTAAGAAGTGCATAACCTTAGCAAGAAGCAAAAAAATAAAAATACTAAGGGACCAATTGTGTTCCCTATAATAAATCTAGAATAAATGGAGAAAGAGGCAACTATCATGCCCAGAATGGAGGAGGAGATAGAAGAAGAAAGCATAGGGACATCTATCCTATAGGAAGAAGAAGAGGAAGAGGATCTAAGTGCTAAGGATGTGTAGGAGGCCCTCTAAAGTGACATAACCACCATGCTTGAAAAAGCATAGGATCTAGTGAGCTCTTCATCCAATAAAATAACCTTCCACACTAACTCTTCAAATATAAGAGGAGAAGAGAAGGGTGTGGAAGAAAATTTACCTAAGCAAGGAAGAAATAGAGATGGCACTGGTGCTTGAAAAGAAGCTTAGACTAGCCAAGGAAAAAGAAGTAGCCAAGGTATAAAATGTAAAGAAGGTTATCAAAAGCATAGGACCAATCATAGAAGAAATCAATAAAGTTCCTAATGCCCCCACCAAGAAGGTAGAAGAATATTCTCAAGAGGCACACCCAAGTAGTGAAGGGGCACCTTAAGAAAAATAAGGTGATACTAGCACCTTAGAAAAATAAATAGAGATAGCAAAAGAACCCCAGCAGTAATAAGGTGACACTAAACCAAAGGTATTAACTTGGAGGTGAGCATTAAGAAACCCTAATAGGAAGTAATAGACAAGGGGGATAAGTCTAAAGAATAAACCCCCAAGGAATAGATAAATGAGTCCTTTGAGGAAAGCATCAAAGAAAGCGATGGCACCAACGAAGAGGAAGAAAAATAAATGGAGATGGTAATTTTCAAGAAGGATGATGTAGAACTGAACATAATGGAAAAGGTACATAAGTTATGGTAGGATGAAGACCTTTACATGTTTGACACTATGACCCCCAAGCCACCACAACTAGGATGTGTAAATAACTTGTATTTTCATTTGATCACTATATGGATGAGCCTCACTTTGAGGTGCCTAAAATGGCTACTTCAAGCTTAGAAGAGCCTGAAGAGGGGTAAGAATCCCTCATCATAAACCCTTGTACCACAAACCTAGTGTAATCTACAAATGCACTAATTAGGATGGTCACTGAGGTTGTGTGCTAGAATATAATCAATGATGGCAAAGTGAGAAAATGGAAGCAAATTCATGAAGAATCCTTGGAGGAAGTGTAGACCACTAAGTTCAAACTTTAGAAGTCATTTGAGGTCATAGAGATGGCCAAACCATCCCTTTTGGTTGGTTTCAATAATTTGAACCTCTTTGATGTTGATTAAATCTATGTGTTAGTGTATCAAATGTTCCCAAGGTTAAAACCTTAGCCAACATAAGAAGAAGAAGAAGACCCCTGAATCATACTAAAGAAGGAACTTGTTTTTAAGCTCAAATAGGTAGAATACCTCTTTTTTAAACTCTAAGAGAGCATAGATGCAGTCGATGCCATCTTCTTGAGCTTCTCAAACCAAGCATTAGTCACAAATGTGTGCCTCAAATAGGTAAAAGAGGAGAAGGAGAAGTTGATGGCATAAGTATACTCAATGAGCACATCAGAGTGGGTGTAGATCATGGGGAATGTCAATGCACTAAGAACCCAAATCAAGGACCAAGATCAAAACTTAAAATCACTCTTCCACACTCTATAGACTAAGGCTTGTGAGGAAGGAGCAATCCTAGAAAGGAATGTGAATAAGGCTGAGGCAAATGTAAAGGCCTTTCAAAAGGAGATGGAAAAGACTGACATGTTCATGCTTAGTGTTGCCTCCACCAAAATAGATAACATCACTGAATAAATTAATCTTGCCATTATGGGTTTCACAGACTTCAACACTGAGCATAAAGAGAGTGCACCTAAGTTTTATGCCATAAAGAGATTAATAGCCTAGTCCAAGTAGGGACTAGAAATTTTATATGGGGTAATGTTGGGCCCCTTATTTTGGTAATTACATGATTCATGCTACCACAACATCCAAATTTACACAAGGTAATCATTTGGCATGATTATTGACATTTTGGCATCTTAGCCCTAGTTGGATATTTTAGTGCATACCTTATGCCAATTGGTAGATGGTTAATAGGTTTTCAAATATTTAGGGCATCTTTAAGATTAGGTGATATGTGGTGACTACATCATATATTTTTCAATGTGATGGAGCTAGTGGGAATGATCACCAAGGCTCTATCGTAGCACTCGGTGTGTTCATTCCACTCTAGGGAAGTTGTTCCTAAAGTGATATAAAAGGATCTCAAACGAGTTGATGAAAAAATGTGAAAATAGTGTAGCAAAGCTATGGCATATTTAATTTACTCTATTTTAATACCACTAGTATCTTTTAGTCTTAGGCTTAGTATAGACACTATTGGGGCTCCATTTATAATCACCCAAGCTTACATGTGAGCCTTTGGGTCTCTATATAACATAAGTTAGGCATACTTTGTTTTACATGCCATGAACTATATATCTATTTTAAATCTAATGAATGATGAAGGTTGTTTCACTTACACAATGTTTCTAGTTATACATCTTTGGTATTTTTATTTGAGTGCGCAAGGATTATAATGTTGTAATTTCAATACATTAATGTTAAGAATGTTATTTATGAGCTTATGGATTGTGTCGTTAATGGAGTCCCTACAATAATTGATGACATCAACATAACTTGTATATAGACTAAGTATATAGATCCTATACCAAGTGTTTCTACCCTTAATGGAAGTGTGAGCCTAGAATGAGTACTTGAAAGGAAGTGGCCCTTTGACCCTTCAAGCACTTATATGACACTGGGCCTAGTTTAACAAAGGTGTATGGCTGTATGACTCTAGAACTAGTCCACCAAAAGGCTTATGCCTATAGGCCATTAGTATTAGCCCATGAAAGTCTTGCACCTATGAATATATCTATAAGCCTTCTCTCAAATGACCATGTCCCATAATTAATGTTTTATGCCATGGCACAACTAGCCCAACACGAGCCCCAGTTCTTTCCCAACTACACTTCATGTGAGTATATAAGGCATGTGCCCTATGTGAATTGATTATGGTGTAGTAAAGTGTAAAATGTCGAGTGCAAAGGGTATATCCCATGTTTGCACCTATTTGTGAGAAACCAATAACTGACTAAAATAACCTTAAGTGCCCTTTTTTACAACATTTACCACTAAGTGGCTAAAGTTTTTATGAATGTTGAACTAGTCACATGGTGGCATAACTATGACTTGGCATGTTTCATTTCTTTGAGTGTCAACATTCTTTGAACTAGAAACTTCCCTTTTCTACCTTACCTTGCTCTCTATTTTTATGTTTATTTTGGAAATCACTCTCTTCCTCATGTTTTAAAATCAATAAGATTCAGGTTAGTAGCAATAATTATTAAGGGTTTCTCTAATAGGTAATGAATTCTAAGTGTAACATCACACATCTTGAGACTTCAATGGTAATAAATGCTAATCTTTAAGTAAAATGAGGTTAAACTACTTGGTCTTTGGACTAAACCAACATCATTCCTAAAATTAATGGGGGGATATCTTTATCACATGCATTTTACCTGCTTCCCTCTCTGAAACACTCAATTTCAAGAGTGCCTTCAGACCCAAAGATCTCAAGTGCAATAATAGTTATCCCTAAAAAGATGGTGAATATTTGTTTTATTTAGTCTTACCACCTTCACTTACACTTTCCCTATTATTGTGTGCTTTAAACACACATAATAAAAGCTACATAAGAAGGCAAGCCTTGATAAAAAAAAGTTTTAACCCACTCATTTACCCCTAAGAAAATATGGATCCTACTCCTTGAATTACTAGATCTAAGTCTAGGTGAGGTAGACTAATTATTTCACCCCTACAAGTGCATCAGAGAGCATAGTTTTATGGAAATAGACCTAGACCTATCCTTTATTCCACTAGCACATTCTCCCATTCTCCCCTAAATAGACCACCCATAATGGATCTCTCAATATCCTGGTTAGTCATGTCAAATATCAACATTCTTGGAGTCATCAATGGCCTTCCTATACCTTCAACATTTCAATCCTGATGTGGGGTGAACAGCCAAAGAACATGTGACCTTATGCAAAGCCACTCTAAAACTTGAACACAAAATTGTAGCCTATAAGCTAATTCCATTCACTTTGATTGATATAGCCTATGACTAATTCCTTAATCTCCCTAAGAACTATATTACAAGGTAGGAATAGTTTATCAATACATTTATTACTCAATTTGGGAAAGTCATTGACCCTAGCATTCTCTACTAGTAGTTTATCTGCATCAAGAGAGAACCAAATGAACCCATTAGAAATTTTAATGTTATTTTTCAAAAAATGTATAGCTAGGTCATCATGCTCTATCAACCAAATGCCCAACTAGCCCTTGAAATGTATAAGAACACCTTAGACCCCTAGATAGTCATGTTCCTATGACAATACCCCCTCATAATAGACCTACCCTTGGCTTATGTGGAGGACATAAAGGTTGATATAAAAATATACCCCCAAGGTCAAATGATGGCTCCCATTCCTAATGCCCTACCAAACATGTTGGCCCTAAACCTTATCCCCAATGTAAATTAGAACTTGTCTCTATCTCAGCCACTACTTATAACCAACTATTTCCCTTTGAGACACATTTCCCCTAATGAGCACTTGAATTTTGTTAACCCAATGAACAATGAGATGGTTCCCTAGCTACAACACCAAACCATGTTGGTGGCTATGAACAATGCACAAGTCATACCCCAAGAGTCAACAAAAAATGAATTGGATGCCATCCAGTGGATGGTACAAAATCTAAGTAACAACTTCTTTAGATTTTCAAGGTAGATGGGTAGTGCTAATTTTGAAAGTCCAAATAATAACTTTACTACCAAAGGAAAAATAGAAATTATCATCCCCATAGTCAACTAGAGCTTTCCCTAAAAAGGTTTCCTAAAATTAACATTTTTGAGATATCCTTTCCAAATTGGTGTCATGTGCATAACATGGCCCAACACAGTGATATTGACTACATATATTTTTGTATCACCTTTAACATATTCTAGAGATAAATGGAAGAATGTGAGGTGGTTTTGAACCAGCCAGAATCATCTAACATGGGTAGGGCCCCTAGTATTACCATGGTATTATAAACCATGGATTTTCTTAAATACAAATAAAATGAGTTATATGAAAGCATTAATGAGTTACATGCCTTTAAATAGTTTCAAAGGATCAATTATGCCCTTAGAAATAGGCAATAATAACTACCCCTCACTACTTTAACTCCTCCCAATAATGGTGCAACCCCACCAGATCATAATGTTAGGAATGACCCACTACCTCTAAAACCTCAAGAACCAAAGGTCCCAATGGAGGCCCAATGAAACCAAATAAAGGCAAGATATATTATAGTATAATATACAAATAATATTAAATCAAATATCACTCTTCATGAACTTACTCAAATCACTAAGCAATATGATCTTCTACTAAAATCATTGACCAAAAATCCCACCAAGCCAAGCCAAATGAAGCAAAAGGATGCTCACACTAATTTACTTGTTCAAAAGAACAATTTGTAGGTTATTCCCTTTATTTTAACTATTATACTATTTATAAATAATATACATAATTGTTTGGTAACTCAAGATCTTCTGCCAATGCAATTCTTATAGGAATTTATGAAAACTAGGTTTAGTTCTCATAAAATAAGACAAATTCATAGTCCAAATCGATAAGTTTTAGGTTAATATATTTAAATATCTCATCAAATTACACATTTATCTATAGATATAATGTTAGATCTAACAATTCATGGACATTCAGGTTGTGGATATTCTTGAAGCCTATGCGATGCTCCTCAGTCAGTATTGGTCAAAATCTTTGAATGGATATATGGCTGTGGATTTATAACATATATGGTTGCCTTGGAGAGGTTTATCCAATAAAATAAAAGTGCATATGGAACCTTTTATAACACATATGATAATTGATTACAACATGATCAATGAAAAGGTGAACCTAGTATCTTTTGACTTAGGGATTTATACACTAAGAATGAAACATGCTAAAAACAAAGCCGATAAATAATATGAATTATTAGGATTGTGGTCCCTATACTTTGATGGGTAACATTCCAAATAAGGTAGTGGATTAGGTGTTATACTAATAAACCCATAAGGTAAGAGATACCTAGCTTCATATAGGTTATAATTCCCCTGCACTACAACCTGGCAGAGTATGAAGCATTAATCCTCATACTATAGTTTGCATTAAAAAAAGACTAGAGAACTAATAGTTTTTAGAGACTCTAAGTTGGTCATAAACCAATTTAAGATTAAATTTTAGTGTAAACTATCATACCTCAGGAATTAAAAACATAGGGCATGGGACCAAAATGAAATTTTTGATGCATTTAATTTCATCCCTATCCCTAAGGAAGAAAATCTAGTTACCAACTCACTAAGATCCTCGATTATGAGCTTAGCTCCCTTGGATGACACTAAGATTCAATAATTTACTATTTAATTTGTCCCTTTCCCCTTTTTTCCCAATTACATCATGAATTTCCAAGTCTTTGAATATGACGAGCACATCATCCAACTCCTTAACAGTGTTGGGGCATTTGAGGCTTAAATAATAGATGAAGAAGAAAGGGAGAGTCCTAAAGTTAAAATCAATAAAGATGGAATTCTTAATATCCAAGGAAATCAAATCCAAAATGGGATGATTTATTTATAAAATGTGTTCAACACATTCTTCCCTATGCCCCAAATTAAGAAACCCAAATTTATAGATCAGAAATGTTGAACTATCAATTAAGGTTCTTTGGAAAGACCTCAAACTATCATCATAGGGCTTGATTGGACGGACATGGAAATTTAGAAACTCCAAAATTTTATGTTGATTTATAGATATATATAATTGCTTTGGCCTATGGATACCTCAAAATATTCAACCCAAGAGTGATCACCCACACCATCCCACTCAATCCAAGCTAAATATAATCCTGGTAGAAGAGAAGACCTATGAACTCGATCCTTAGACCTTTGATAGACAAATAAATTCATAAACTCTTGTTTGCTGGAATAATATTACCATTTCACCATTCCACTTGGGTGGTGAACTTAGTACCAATCCAAAATAGAAATGGTGAAATTAGGTTGTGCATAGACTTTTAAAACCTGAACAAAGCTTCAGATAAAGATAATTACCCATTGTCTTCCCTTGATGAAGTGATTCAAATGGTTAATAGATCCCAGATGATGTATTTTTTGGATGGATTCTTAGGCTATAATCAAATTTTAGTGAATTTTGATGACCAAGATGAGACTACATTCACCACGAAGTGGGGCACATTTACCTAAAAATAAATGTTGTTTAGACCAATCAACACTAGAGCAACCTTTCAAAGAGAGATGTATTTTACATTTGAAGGTCTAATTGGTAAATTAATAATAATCTACATGGATGATTTAACTATGTTTTCAAAATGTATATCAGATCATGTCTACCATATGTAGAAGGTCTTTGAAAGGCGCAGACAATATGACATTTCCTTGAAACCTAAAAAGAGGGTGTTCAGTGTCACTAAAGGCAAGCTTATCGGTCATATCATCATGAAGTAAAGTTTTACTATCAATCTTGAAAGAGATAATGTAATTTATAAATTACCTAAACCCAATATCAAAAGAGAACTAAAATATTTCCTTGGAAAAATCAATTTTGTCCACAAATTCATTTCTAGATTTGTTGAAATTGTGAAGCCCTTTAAATATATGTTGAACTAAGAAGCAAGATGAAGTAGCATGATGGATCAAATAAATCATTTTAGGACATAAAATATGCCATCATGAAATCACCCATATTGATTAGTCTAGACTATGCAAAGTATTTATACATATATCCTCTTACCTCCAAGCACATCATCACTACCCCATCTCATGCAAATATTGGATGAAGAAGAACTCCCTATTACTTTTATGAGCACCAATCTTAAGGATGTAGAACTGAGATATTCCACATTAGACAATCATGCCTATACATTGGTGAAGGTTGTAAAATAGTTTAAGCACTACATTCTTAGGAATAAAGTGTATGCAATCATGACAGACTTGGTTATCAAATAAATGTTGGGTCAAAATAAATTACATAAATGTAGATGTAGATGGATTACCAAACTATAGGAGTATGACTTGGAAATAAAACCTATAATTTTGGTTAGGGGAAAGGTCTTACTCAAATGATAACTAATATTGATCAAAGAATCATTGTGTATCAGTTAGATCAGGAGCTAGTGCTACAACAATATTGGTACACCCCAATCATATATTTCCTACTCTATGGGAACACACCTCATAGACTTAATAAAACATATAAAATATCCCTCAAACTAAAATTAGCATAATTTATGTTGAATAAAGGAGTTATCTTCAGGAAAAATCATGAAGTCATCTATCTTATATGCTTATTAGAGGCTAAAACTAAGGAAGTAATGGAAAAATTCCATGAGAAGCTAGGCATTGGTTACCCTATAGCCAAGGAAATGACATAAAAAAAACTTTGGGAGGGATAGTATTGGCCAACCCTCTTCAAAGAAATCCATGCACATGTCAAGGCATGTCATCAGTGTCCAACCTTCACCAAAATAGAAACCCACATTGTGATGCCTTTATAACTAGTTATATAAATGACACCATTTTCCCAATGGGGGATAGATTTTGTGGGGTCATTAACCCCAACTCCTTGGTAGGCCATAATTTTGTTCTTATAGCTAAATATTACTATATAAGATGGACAGAGGTAGTGAAAATAAAGAAAATCATTACAATTAAAGTCATAAAATTCATTGAAAATAATATGATCACTCTATTTGAGACTCCTATCTCATTAGTATGTGATAATGACCATGCATTCCATCCATGGATTTCACTGAATGAGCATATGATAATGGGATCACTTTAATATTATCATCCAATTACTACTCATAAGGGAATGGGTTTGTAGAATCAACCAACAAGAACCTGATTGAGGCCATTAATAAATCTGTAGAGAAGAAACCCTAAGAGTAGCATTCATTACTAAAGTTTGATCTAAGGGTTAACCACACCAGGCATAAATAGTCACTCAAGAGATGATTCTTTCTAATATTCCATAGATTAGATCTAATTCTACCAATCATGTTCAATTTTCCCACCTACAAGTTTATGCATCAATTCATGGATCAAAATGACAAAGTGAACTCAAGGTTATTGGCATTGTTCAATTGGAAGAAGCTTGGGATGAAGCCTTATTAAACTTCTACAAACATTAGAGCATTATCAAGTGATGGTTTGACAAGAAATCCAAGATCAAGTCCTTTGGGATTGCATATCTAGTGTTATTATGGGATAAAGCCAATTAAAATAAGGGTCAACATTCCAATTTTGATCCACTTTGGATCGAGCCATACTAGATAGTTGAGTTAGTCAAGTATAATGTTTTCTACCTCAAGGATATTGAGGGAACTGACCTGCTACTACCTATGAATGGTTAGCTCCTAAAGCATTAATTCTTAATTGTCCCTTCCAATGCAATTTTACAGTATCATATACAAAGGTGGTAATGTATATATTTGTTTAGTTATATAAAATTTTATTTTTGTTGCATATTTGCTCATGTTTTTTTGTTGTTATTATTTGTTTCTTATGTTTGATGCCTTGTGTTTGTTCTACCAACCTTGCAGTAGTTTTGTAACCCTAGGTCTCCCTTCCCAAACAAGCTTATGACCCCATGATTCATAAATAAATTTTGAGCTTCTATAAAGTAATGACTACTCCAATGGACCACCAAGCAAGTGAAAACTAGTACCATGATTGGTAAATAGAAGGTGGACCTTTGGTATTAAACATAATGATAGGTAAGGAAATTTTCCAAGAGGTACTAAGAGAATTAAAATCCACTAATTCATCACCAACCAAGTGAATTAAATAAATGTTCCAACTCTAACCAAGGTCATCATAGGCACCTCAATGAAAATAATAAGGATATTATAAATTGATGAATGAGCAAAAGCTCTCTTGGATATTGGAAGACTACTGAAGTTACCATACACATTGGTTATACTGGTATCCAACCCTCATGGATCAAACATCAAATTTCAAATCAAAGAAATTCTAAATTTCATACCCCTTTATATATATAATATATATATATATATATATATATGTTAATTTTATTCCTTTGAAATGGTAATTTTTTCAACCTCCATCACTAGCTTTCTGGCTTGGCTAGTAATGGATGAAGGCCAAAAGTGAGACCAAAAGCATCTAAGTCAAGCTACATATGCCTAGTTGGTAGAAGATCAATGCTTGAACATTCCTTCCTCAACCAAATTTTTTTAAAAATGCATACCCCTTTAGAAATGTTTTGATATCCCATATGAACCTATGCTTATTGAAGTAATCCATACTATTAGTAATGCACAAAGTGACCTTGGAAGGAATTATAGCCTAGTATGTTACTTGTTGGAATAGACTTGAGCACTTTTTATCTTTAAAGTGTATCAAATAGAGATTGCCTTGATTATCTATATGTTTAATATTGGATGATTACAGTCTGGGTTCTAAAATTTGGGATAGCATCTTC
The DNA here is from genome assembly GCA_037957365.1 of Torreya grandis. NCBI lineage: Eukaryota > Viridiplantae > Streptophyta > Pinopsida > Cupressales > Taxaceae > Torreya > Torreya grandis. The sequence goes on along the minus strand of JARHVA010001619.1, from coordinate 2,554,570 downwards.
CCCACAAAGTTGTCATTTGTTATGGCCAACAAAACCCCTTCTTCAAAAAATTAGGGGAACCCTCTAAAAATTACTCAATTAAATGTTCCTAGACCTTTAGTCTCCTTTTGATTATCATATTTCTTCATAAACCCTCAAAAATTTGTTTTACCCTAGTTTTATTGAGCATCTAATGTAGTTATAATGATAATTTGGCCTTCTATGTAAGTGTCTAAGTTTAAGCACAGTCGAATCCTACTATGTTTTAGAAAAACATAACAATTTCATACTTACAATAGTTTTTTTCACTAACTATTTTTCTACAGATTTTGGACTTATATTGAAGTTCATATAATCATAGTTCTTAGAGCCTATCTCTCAAAGTCATATGTGGCACCTTGTGAATCCCCATTAGTAGGCAAGTGAGCATATTAAATGATTATGTGGGTTCCCTTTCTTAGTCTCTTTTTCATGAATTTTTATACGTGGAATGACTAAATGAGGAAGTGCCATGTGGACCTACTATTAGAGATGTCAATCTCCTCGACCTATCAAAGATGTCAAAACCTAGGAGAGCTTGATTGAATGAAGGAACACCATGTGGATTCCATTATAGCATGTTAGTCTCCTAGACTTATAAGAGATGTCAAAACTTGAGACAGTCTGACTAAATGAATGAGTGTCATATGGATTCCATCATAGCATGTCAGTCTCCTAGACTTGCTAGAAATGTCAGATCTTGAGAGAGCTAAACCGAATGAAGAAGCACCATGTGGATCCTATCATAGCTATCAGTCTCCTAGATCTGTTAGAGATGTTAGAGCCTATGAGACCTGGACTAAATGAAGGAGAACCATGTGGATTCTATCAAAACATGTTAGTTTCTTAGACCTATCAAAGATATCAGATCCAAAGAGAGCTTGATCAAATGATCACCATGTGGATTCTTTCAAAGCATGTTAGTCTCTCGGACTTATTAGAGATGTCAAAGCTCGAGAGAGACTGACCTACTAGAACATGCCATAAGCTACTTCCGTACATACTAATAGAAGAATCATGAGGATCCCTAATTAGTTAAAATGAGTTACAATCAAATTTAAAAGGTTAATCAAAAGATGCCACATTCCACCTCACTCCTCTAGCTGGAACTCCTACTCCTAAAAGAGTAAAGGTGAGGTACTAGGTCACACTTAGTGACAGTCATTATTAAACCCAACCAATTGGTAATAGATGCATGGCATAAGTTAAAGGCTACCTAGGATGACATAGGTGAAACATATTCATGTGCCTACCACAATCCCAGCTTTAACTAAATGGGAAAATGGACCATGATTAGATAAATTAAAACATCACATTCCAATCACCAAATCTAGCAGGCAGTGCACATTTGAAATCCTTGAGCTAACTCCAAATTGGGAAATAAATGGAAAGATCAAACCACCAAATTGAATTTAAATTTGTAATGGGTGATCCATCAAGCACCATCAATGTAGGATATTATTGTAGATCCCTATATGTTCCATAGAGAAAACTCTTTTACTTTTATTACCCCATCTTTCCATATTTACCTCCTCACTTTTAGTTCATTATCAAACCCTCCATGTTCTCCATACTTAAAATTCATTATCATAGAGATCTATTTCTTCTTTACATGGTCGATTCATCCTCTAACCCCAAATTTGAGGATGAATATAGATATAACACTTTACCATAGGGCCTAACACATTTCAAACACTATAATGAGATATTAAAATTAATTGAGATGCTTCCCAAGCATGGCTTCAATGATGGCAAGGATGAGGCCAAGTTTTAAGATGCCCTTCAGGTATATAAAAAGTGTAGGTTAGATAAAGCTACTACCAAGCTAGAATTTTTCCCTTGCATGGACCTCTTCAACAAGTTGTTTCTCATTTCCAAGTAAGTATAGGCTGATGTTCATGATCCAGTGTCCTCTATGAGCTCCCAATATAGGATCATGGATATTTCAAGGAATGCGTTCAAAGCTTACTAAAACCTCCCTGAATACATAGTCTCCTACACCACTACTACAATTGATGCATGGAGTAACACATCAAATTTATGATGTCTTGAAGTATTATACATATAACCCAAATGTAAAATGGGTTAATAAGGTTTACATAGACTCCTACATAATCTATACATTTAAGGAAGGGATCCGCATAAGGATGATACTATTAGATCGATTGTTTAGGGCAACTAAAGTTACATCTACATCAATCTCTTGTGGGTGCCCCTGTTTCATATAATCCTTAAGGATCATCAAGTCTCAGACCTTTGGGTGTGATCAACTTCAACCTTGTCAAGGTAGTATCATATGCTTAGATTAGAGCCACTTTTTATATGATGAGATACTTGGTGGATGTCTTTGCCACCATCATGTTCAATTATTTTACCTTTATACCATGAGTTCTTGGAGGTGAAGTCATCCATATGGTCTTATATAAACTATATGTCCACCATTACCAAAACCACATCTGAGAGATATGTGAGTCCTTCTACCCAATGGTATATATGGCCATCAATGAGGTAGCCATGTCTCGACTCTCCAAGGAAATAAGGGAGTCTCTTACCCCATTAGTGAATACTAGTATTATAGGTATGACACCATCATCTGAGTTGCCAACTTTCTCAGAGCTTTCCTCCACCTACACTACTAAGTTTTAGACCAATTTATGGAATAAGAGATCACTATCAGCTAGTCGATGGCATCTTCATTCATTATATCAGCTACCAATAGAAGGCTTGCCTAGCCTTATTCATCACCATATAGATTAACATGTATGTAAGTCTTCCCCCATTTTATAAAATGGATATATACATAGATTCATATGCCCTGGGTAGGGTATATCATAAATCTTGATAACTACATGGCATCATCAAGGCCCATGTGGAAAAATATCAAGCTCCACTCAACATCGGTTATGGCCACCAACCTAGTGATGAGGAGAGTTCCATCTTAACCTTATGGATTAAAAATAGGTCCTCTCTAAACTCAATACCAAAAAGAAGAAGAAAAAAATAGGTTTATCTTGGTCCATCAGCTCAAGCTATCCCTGCTTACCCTACGTTAGCTTAGGCCAAAGGAGATATTTAGGTGACTCCTTAAATTTTTAAGAAGGAAATTATAAGGGTTCCCAGCCCTTTATCTTCCTCAACCCTCTCCTCCATAAGATTCTCCTCCCCATGCCTCAACTCCATCTCTACCAATTCTTTTGGCTTAGGTAGTTCAAGTTTAGGTAACTCAACCCCAAGTAGTTTAACCTTAGGCTATGAAAGGAATAAGATTTGACATTAATAGTAACCTAGGGATGAGACCAAATCATGGCTAGACATAATCATCTATGGAAATCCCTTACCCTACTCCCATAGTCCCTCAACAACCTGATCGATCACCCCTAGTTTCCCTTTCCCTCAATGACCCACTCAAATGGTGCCTCCCTTATTTCCCATTACACCCCCTCCATAATTTACCCAAGTGCATCAGGGTTTGGCTATTCATAGCATCCTTACATCTTAATTTCCTTTATCTCAATCCATTACATTAGTAGGGATCCCCATGACTTATCTTAGACCTTCAAGTGCTCTAGTTTCCCAACCTTTATGCCTCCATTGGTTCTTCTATAATTCTAGCCACCTCTAGGCATGCCCACTTCATTGGGCTTAGATCTACCCCCAAAAATAAGTGCATTTATGTGCACATCTAAATTAGCTTCGACCACATTAGCATCACTTGTATTCACCCAAAAATCTCCTCAATCAGCCCCTATTGCCTTTTTAGCTTTAGCTCTTTCTATGATAATAGTGTAAGCTAACCCAAGCAAGAGCCCTATAAAGAAGTAGAAGGTACCTCTTATTATTTAACCTAATGTTATTCCCCATATCACTCCTAAGCCTTTATTTTCCATTATCCTAGGCACCTAATGATTTGGATTTAACCAACCAATTTCCTCATTCCTTATGAATGCCTCTCTCCCTGGTGTCATTAACCTAAAACTCAATTTAACCTAGAGTTAATGGTAGGCCCAAATGTTCCCATGGGCTTCCCCTTTCATTTTACCTCATTTTTCCCCCATGCATCCTCCTCCTCCATTTATATCATCCTTCACTTCATCTACCTCATCCATTAATCCTTCACCTAGGCCCTCCCCTGTCACCTCCATCTCTACCACCCCATCAGCATCCCATTCTACACTAGGAATAACTTTGATGTTGTAAGCACCCGAGATGATTTTACAGGGATATCTTGAAGTGCAATGGGAGTTTTATATGACCTAAAAGGACATGAAGAGGATCTTAACATATAAATGCATTTAGGGAGGAGACCCTATGATCTGGTAGACTCAGTTAAACCTAATTTCACTTAAGAAATGAGGACATCCATAGAACAAGAGAGAGTAGCAGAAGATCTAGTCGTTATACTCTAGACCACACATGATATATCAAATAAACTTATGGAAGAAATGTAGAAGTAGGTCTAATAACTTGAAGCATAGGTGAAGAGATATTTTCCTATTTAAATGATCAGATGGGTTGAGGATTCCCTCATGTATCTTTTCTCAGCCTTAGGTGAGGTGGTCAAAACATTGACTAATAGTAGGATACATCTCCTAAGGGCATGGGTATATTTAAAAATAATTATTCTCATGGATATAAAGTGTAGAAATTTCATCGTGTTCATACAAAATGGCATGTTCCTAGAGCTAAAACTCATGCCCATCTTAAACCTGAGCCTTTATTAAATGTACATAGGGAGAGTGAGGACTTTAATTGAGTGGTCAACCTTAGCAAAAATGGTCATGGAACATCTAGAATAAAGTAGGTGAAATATATTGGCCGAATTCAAGGAGGTGATCATCACTATGTTGTTACACCCAAATGGTACCCTTCTAGATAGATGTGAGTTTTGGAGTTCACCTAGGTCACTTCAACCAGGCCATAAGGAGGAAGGTAGTGAAAGTAAATAGACTTGGAGCTAAGGTAGTGATGAAACTCTCAATTCAGTCTAATACAAGTGTCATCTAAGTCTTAGAATTAAAATTTTCCTTGGAGGCCCCACTCTAGTATACCAAATATTGATGGCCCAATCAGAGGTGGTCTTTCAGTAGCCACCAATGAATTTGGCCAAGTTGGATTGAGAGTTTGACCTAGTGGCAGTTGCACTAATGGCCATGGAATCACAACCCAAACAACTAGGAGGTGGATCTTCTCCAACATGGATAAATTAAGTGGGGCCCTCGAGGCATCTTTTATGAGAGTGGAAAATCTTTTGTTTGTTTTGAATCTTGGCAGTTGTAATAACTTTGAGTGGCCATCATTATCAAGGATGGGAATTTTTTGATACTTGGAGGTGAGCCCCATCCTATATATATATTAAATTGTAATCCTTTTTAAATGTCAATAATTTATGTAAAATAACTTTTTTTAAATTAATAGAAAAAAATTATTTGTTTTGATCTAGCTACCTACTTATGAAGTGTACTCCATGATTTCTAAGTTTTAAGTGAATATTTATGTTAATCATTGAAAATATTTTGATTATTTACATTATATGGAGGACCTGCAAGTAACATACTCATATTTTTGTCCCTTTGAAACTTTCCCACTAAGTGGCCAAAGTTTGTGTGAGCATTGAACCAGGCACATAGTGGTATAACTATGAGTTGGCAAGTTTCATTTCTCTAAGCATCAATATTATTTGAACTAGAAACCCCCCTTTTCTACCTTACCCTACTCTCCCATTTTATGTTTATTTTGGAAATTACACTCTTCCCCTTGTTTTAAAAATCAATAAGATTTGGGTCAACAATAATGATGATTAAGGGTTTCTCCAGTTGGTAATGAATTCCAAGTGTAATAACACACATTTTAAGCCTCTTGTGGTAATAAATACTACTCTTTGAATAAATTGAGATTAAATTAAGTATCCCTTAGATTTAATGAGCATCAATCTTAAAATTAACAAGGGGATATCTTTATCCCATGCATTTTCCCCACTTCCCCCTTTGAAACACTCAATCTCATGAGTGCCTTTGGACCCAAGGTTCTCAGTTGTGATAACAAAGGTAAAGGATATTAACTTATGTATTTGTACATTTCATTAATTTTTTAAATTACAAACATAGAGCAATCAAAGACACACATAGATGAATATACTATCATTGTGCCCTACTTTCACATAGGTTATTATTGACTATAATATTAACCCAATATTGTATAACTGGCCCAATATAGATATCAAATTAATTTTAGAACTGAATGAACCATGGGCTTGCTTATCCCTAATTTTCAATTCTATAATAAATCATAGTCAAATGGTTAGCTAGAAAATCTAATTATCTTGATCTCCATAGTACTTTCTATATTTAGCATATGCCACTTTTCAAATCAAAAGAATTAATATTAGTCTTTTACATTCAAATGTATACTTTATTTCCATATCTTAATATCTAAATTACATTTCAAATTTATATCTTAATTATATTAAATTTACCCATTTATCCAAATTAGGGTTAAACACATTCCAACTATACCTGTGAATGCCAAGTGTGATTATCATAGGTACCAAATTTATTTATTTTATACTTTTAGTTTAGTATTTATAGCACTAGATTGGAAGTGGGGAATTTTTATACACCTAAATTTTATCTTTGATACTTTGGAAACATCAATTTTACATACTTGGACAATGTACATATATCTCACTCTTAATAACACTTTCCCTATATTAGTCTAGCCATCCATTGTCTTAGCCACCTTTAGCTACTAGACATATTTATTTAGGATTAACTTGGTATATAAATAACACCTTTAAAATAATATACAAGCATTCACCATACCTTAGATCCTCATTTTTACTCCCAAGACACTATCGATAAACCTAAATAGTGTAATCTACTGCAGGTGTCAACTTGTACCAGTTGTGTCCAAGGGCCTTCAATGGCTATTTTTCAAACTAGTAAATATCCATTAGGTCACTCCAAACATGTTTCATGGGTTTGATGTTGTGATAAATTAATGAATATTTTCCTATGTATACAAATCATCCCTAAGGTTATTATACACCTTAGAATCACCTAATAAAACGCTATATCATCTTTCACTCTCTTGAAACATTTTTCAAAAGGCATATACACATCTCAAATATTCATGGATTATCCTTAAAGTAGTCCATAGAGATAAATATGAATACAAAGAGGTCAAATTTATATGGTGCCAAATGTCAGAGATCAAAGATAGGACTACATTCTAGATTATTCATGATTTGACACATTCACACACTCACCTAAGTGGGAGAACTATGTGAATTTTATGTCCTCTTTGGAGTATTTTAATTTAGATTTTAAACAAAAGAGATAAAATATGCATTATCAAATGGGATAGAAGATTTTGCCTCTACATAATTAGATTATAGGCAAAGGGCTCCCAAAATTTGTAGACCCCTACTATGTATAGAGACACTTTTGGAAAACCCTGATAGTGTCAATTGCCATGGGCATCTAATTTCTCCAATAGTGTCCATATAGTTTGTCAACTCCTATATTAGATTTTAAAACTTGATGAATCACATGAGAATTTATAAATCTCATGACATCTTATATGAGTGACAAATAGTTATAATTAATTGTTTAAATCATTTTTATATTTTTGGTCAATTTTAAATCAATTGGTTACAATATTTATTAGCCTCTTTAAATTCAAATTATTGTTTTTATTGTCATTATTTTTGTAATCTTAAACGTTTCATAGTTTAAATTATTTTATATCTCATAGGTGTAAAATAATCAAAATAGTACCCATGAGTCTCAAAAAGACTATACATTATCATTATCAGCATAACCATTGTCACTATAGGAATCATCAATGTAATCATGGTCATTAAAATTATTGTCATTGTATTTATTGTTCTTAGTGTCGATAAGTGTGTTAGATTTTGAATCCTCTTGTGAAGTAACATGTTTCTTTATCTGAATGTTATCTTGGTAAATTAGATCCTATATAGGTGTAGATACTTAATTTTTATACAAGTCTAGTTACTTGATCTAGTATTAGAGTTTTTATGTGTTTATAAATAATTGGTTTAGATTAGGCTCTTATTGGCACATTTTATTATCTCTTGTAATACTTGCACCAACTCTATTTCTACTTGTCCACCTTATGACTCTCTATTATTATTTATTGTGCCATGTTTCCCCTCTATTATTATTATTTTATCTCTCATAATTTTATCCCTCTTCATTTCCCTATCTTCCCCTTTCCTCCTTCAAATTTAATTGTTCATAGGTTTTCTTCCATGAATAGTAAAATTTGGCTCTCTACTAGTTGACTAGGAGAGTCTTGGTATGTTGTTGGACATGTTGGCTCATTATTGGTTGGCCAAGAGTGTGGTATCCCATTCTTGGCCATGTGGGCCAACTCTTGGTTGATAACAATCATGCTAGCATCCTTCTGGTATTTTGATTTTGTGGGCCGCTTTTGGCCTCCTCTTCACTTTTTTGGTGTTTTATCCATTTTTGTTGACTTTTATTGCCAATAATTTGTCATCTTGCATATTGTTAGGGTCGTGATTTGAATTCATGAAGTCTAAAAATACATGATTATGTTAGTATCTTTAAGGATAGGAGATACACATATAGATATATATTTCTATTGAAGTTACAAACGATAAAGGATTTTATTGATTATAAAATCACCCCATACCAAAAGATGATGTCTTGCATTAATGAGAAAGTATATGACATCCAATATTTTTTTACATCTCATTGATAATGACAAGGGTTGGGATCTTTATATTTCACTGGATTACTAGTTGATTTGTTTATATGCATATGTATTTTCTTTGAAACTTATGTTGAGTACATGCTTATAGTGGGGGGTGAATTAGTATAAGGTAATATTTTACTTTTTCAAATTGATAATCATAATAATATCAATCACACAACATCAAAAATTAAGAACACAATATTTATGTGGAAACCCTTTTGGGAGAATACCATAGATAAAAGGACTACTTGGATCTATTGTCCAAATCCAACCACAAATAAAATTCTTTTTACAAAATTTGTAGGCACTAACCTATTGGAGACACCGATCCCCACTACTAAGCAACAACTTATCAAGAGATACCAATCTCTTCCTTCTAAGGCACCGACCTCTGATGAAACAATCTTCTACTTACTATTATTTCTTCATCAATGAATTATGCCAAATTCAATTTCCTCTTCTTCTTTTCCAAAAAAATATGCTTATGATTGAATGATAGAAAGAATTAATTCCATTATTCAAGTATGTATGTGTTTGTATGATATATATTTTTATTATCCACACACTTGCTTCCTTCTCTTCTTTATTAATATTCACATATCTCACACTTCAACTTCCATTTATTTCTTAACATTTATCCACCTTATATAGCCTTCAAAGGCTCTTCACAAAGGAGGCACCCCATCCAAGAGGTACCTCTTCACCAAAAAATGTGATCATTTTTCCATTGACATTTATGTCATCCATTGACATTTATGTCAACATTTTCATTGACATTTTAGTCATCCATCATCATTTCCATTAATAATTCTATCGATATTACCATTGATAATTTGGTGATAATTCCATTGGTAATTCTTTTGACATCAATTATAGTTCCTTTCACATCAATGACAATATTCCAACAATCTCCCCTTTTATCATTGATGGAAAATCTATAAAGAAACTCCTTGTTGTGGTTATCCTCCTTTGCTCCCACTTTCATTAATTCTCCCCCTTTGACATCAATGGCAAAGGGATGTTCATTAAACTTTTGTCCATAAATAAATCATGGGAAACATCCATGTTATCTTATTCAACATCACCATAATTGAATGATTGTATTTTTGCTCTTCCCTATCCTTTTGCATAAGGACTTATTCTTTTCTCATTTGATCTCCTTGAATTTGAACAAATTTGGGAGTTTTGACATCATCTACATCCATCTAGATTATATCTAGTTGATCAAGTGGTAACCCCTCTTTTCCACTTCCATTTCTATTTACATATCATGATCCATATGCTCATTAAAATTCCCAACTTGACCACTTGTTGGATCTAAGTTACCTTATGCAATCTACACTTGACATTAACCTATGCCTATTGTAAGATGTTCTACACCTTGACTGAATTCATTCTAATTTGTTCCTACTTCTCTAATTTGTTTCTAATAATAGTACCATCACTTGCATCATCACTCTCATAAATAATATTCATTGGTTTATATTTCTCTTTGTCTTCTAAATGCATATCACCAAAGAATCTATAGAGTTGAAAGATAATGCAATGGTTATCTCCCCCTGAATTTATGCTTCTTATGATCTTAGTGATACCTCTTATGCATGAAATGTATTTTGCATAAGCATAGGTCTCTTCTTTTCTTATTCATACTTATTTTTCCATACTTTTGAAGTTTCTTCCTTTTGTTTACTCATGGCTTCCACTTTCTTATTCTGCCTAGGAGGTTTCATAAAACCACTTATATAGAATCATGATGTATGTCCAAATTTATTGCCCTTATATCCTCTTATATTGTAATCTACCAAAGGATCAAATGGATTTTAGTTTCTATTTGAAGACCCATAAGAACTGTTATTTTTCCAAACAAAATCATTTCTTGCTCGTACCCTGCAATCTCTTGATTTATGACCAAAATGATTATAAAAATAGCAATAACCATAAAAGAACTCTAGAACCTGGTCGTATGTGCCTACCTTTGAGGAAATGACTTTATAAATTTGTGCTTGTTATTTTTTAGAGAAGTTTCATGCTATTTCTTCTTGTCACTTCCACCATTCACGGACCCCTTGAGTACATATGCATAGCTCTAGGGTTTCTTTACATATAATTTCTTTAGTGGTTGTATAGTTTTTAAATTTTGACCTTCTTTAATGATCTTTTGGTTTCCTTCAAAATGAATACCATTCTTATTGAATTTTTACTTTGGTAATTGATGATTTCATCTCATATATTGGTACTCTTCTCAAATTTGAGGCTTCTATTCAACTTAGTGGTTGTCTTCTCCAGTTCCTTCCTCAAGGAAACAATTTTAGATACTAGCCTCTCAAAATTTTATTTTTTTGTATTTAATTATATTCTCACCTCTTTTTCTATCCTTTTTTATTCTTCTATTTGATTTTTAAGGCTAATGATAGTCTTTTTTGATTCCTTGGTACTTTTTGACATTCTTGTTTTTAAAACATAATTCTCTTCTTCATATTTTTGAAGCTATAATTTTTGTTTTAGATTATTGTTCTTAAGCTTCTTGATAACTCTTAAGGCACAAATGAGTTATCCTTCAAGATTCACTTCTCCTTCATTTTCATCATATTCTTCTTCTAAAACCATATCTTCTTTTCCTTCACTCCTAAAGTTATCTTCATCTGCGATGGCATCACTCTTTATTTCTATTTCCATGAACAAAGTTTTTTCTCTATCACTATCTGATATGCTCTCATTACTCTCCTCAACTGAGCTACTATCTTTTTTGTAATAAAGGATTTTCTTGTGCTTACCAAAAAATTTCTTAAATTCATTTTGTTTGAAGCTTTTATTGTATTGAGGTTTGCTTTCCTTCTCATTCCTTTCCTCATTATGTTTTTCCTCATCATCATTATCATCCTTAAGTGGACATTTATCAAAAAAATCTCCTATTTTACCATAATTCAAACACTTAAAAGGTAGCTTACCTTTATATTTTTACAGATCCATTTTTAATCTTTCTAACAAATAGAGCCTCTTTTTCATTTAGTTCATCACTAGTTTCATCATTTGATTCAGGTTCTCTATTCTTTGCATTCTTTAAATCTTTAAAAGTTGCTTCCTTCTTAGATGGATTTTCCTTTTCATTTTTCATTTCATATGTTGTGAGAATCCCATGCAACTCATCCATTGTTAATGAGTCTAAGTCCTTTATTTCTTAAATAGCTAAAACTTTTGCATCAAATCTCAAGGGAAGTGACCTTAGCACTTTTTGAATGATCATGGATTTTTCAACCTTTTCACTAAGTCCTCTGATGGTGTTAATAATCTCATTCACATGAAGAAGATATGTCACAACATTTTCTTCATCTTTCATTTTCAATCTCTCAAGTTGTCTCCTATGAGTTTGAAGTTTTGTTTTCTTCACCTTGTCATCTCCTTCATAGATGTTCTTTAGTTTATCCCAAATCTCTTTTGCCCATTCACAATGTTTTAATTTGACAACATCCAATTTTGATATACCACACAAAATTAAATTCATATCTTTTTCATTATTTTCACTTGCCTTATTTCCTGATGGATCTATTAGAGGAGATGATGGAGCTACATATCTACTCACAAATAATTGCCAAATATCAAATCTAAGATCCATTAGGTAAGTGCACATCCTTATGCTCTACTAGTCATAGTTTGTTCCATCAAACAATGGATTCTTATTTGAGTAAAATCCTTCTTGATCAACTAAGTGTGCTCTTAAGATCTATCTTTTAGTGGTTATACTATTTTTGAAGGAACCCACTTTGATATTAATTGTTGAGCACACTTTTATACTAAGAGGGGGGTGAATCAATATAAGGTAATCTTCTAATTTTTTAAATTGATAATCATAATAATATCAATCACACAACATCAATAATTAAGAACATAAGAACAACACAATATTTACATAGAAACCCTTTCGGGAGAAAACCACAGAGAAAAGGACTGCTTGGATATACTATCCAAATTTAGCCATAAATAAAATTCTTATTACAAAATTTGTAGGCACCAACCTACTAGAGACACTAATCTCCATAGATAAATAATTTGTAGGCACTAACCTACTAGATAAACCAATTCCCACTGCTAAGCACCAACTTATTAAGAGACACCAATCTCTTTTTTCTAAGGCACCAACCTGTACTGAAACAATATTCCACCTTACTATTGTTGCTTCATCAATGAATGATAGAAAATTTAATTTCCTCTTCTCTACAAAAATGTGCTTATGCTTAATGATAAAAATAATTAATTCGATTGTTTAAATCTACATGTGTTTATATGATATATATTTTTATTCTCCACACACTTGCTTCCTTCTCTTATTTATTAATCTTTGAATATCTCACACTTCAACTTCCATATCTTTCTCAACCTTCATCTACCTTATATAGCCTTCAAAGGCTCTTCACAAAGGATGTGTCCCATCCAAGAGGAACCTCTTCACCAAAATATGTGACCATTGACATTTTCATCAACATTTTTTTTGACATTTCCATCATCCATTAACATTTTTTTCGACATTTATGTTGACATTTCTATCATCCATCGATAATTACGGTTATATTTCCATTGACAATTTCATTGACAAAATTATATAGACATCAATTACAATTCCTTTGACATCAATGACAATTTTTCAACAAACTATTACCTAAATGGGGTATGACTAAAAGAGGCTCTCAAATCCACCCATTTTTAGTGGTTTTGTAGGGTGTTGAAGGTGAATTACAATTTCAAAAAATGAAAAGGATTTTTGGATGATCTATAGTGGATTTTGACAAACCAAGCAAGGACTTTTTAGTAAAAAAGTTTAAGGAAACGTTCATCAAATTTTTTTGTATCTAACACATTTTTACACAAGTGTTTTATTTCTCCAAGTGTGTACACTTTCTCACTAGGAGCATCCCAACTTGCTCCTAATCATTTTCTTCGAGTTATAAGTGCTTTCATTTTTTGGGGTTATCTTAGGGTGTGTTTTTTCTATTATGCCTATTTTGTATTAACTTAGAACATCTCTTCCATTCTAACTTTAAAATATGGATACCATAAATGTGAATTTAATTGATGTATCTTATTTGGATGATAATCTAAAAGATATGTATAATTTTTAATTATGAAGCTACATTAGAAGATTATATATATATATATATATATATATATATATATATATATATATATATATAATATATACGTGTGATTCAATTAGGATTATTAGAACATATACTATGAAAAATCCTTCCCACATTGTTAGAACTATAATCATGTTGAAATAATTAGCTAGCCAAAACCATACTTGTGTCTCAAATGATTTTCTACATACTTCCATTGATTTCTCTACTCTAAGTTTTTTAAATGATTATATGCCTTCTCATTATTTACCTACTTAATGAGATTTATATATTCCTCAATCCCAACATTTAGGGTTATAATATATCCTTTTAAACTTCTTCCATAAGTGTTCTAATTATTTATATAAATATACCAAATTCCAAAATAGTCACTATGATGAATGCAATATGTGTACTATAAAGACAAGTGCATATTTTATTTTTCAAGTCTCAAAAACCAAATGCTAGCATGACTCCTCACAATAAATTATTAAACCCCTTAGCAAATGGGTTTTGTATTCTTGTTTTCCATATGGTTTTATCATGGATAATTTTTCATTATTCAATGGAAAATGGGAACCTTGTAGACACCTTAAATTTTTCTACACCTCTCTTGGAGATTATGTTTGTCATGATAATTTATTACTTAAACATGTTCTAAGAAGTTTGATGGATTATCCAGTAGATTGGTTTCATGACTTGCCAAGTGGATCTATACATTCCTTTCCTACATTAATGGGAATTCTTAACACATTTTTTTACCAACATTATCCCAAGGTTCACCTCCAAACAAATATCATTTATTAAACAAGCCAAGCATGAAACCATCAATGGTTATGTGCTTAGGTTAGACAATAATTTATAAAGCATCAGATAGTCTGTTATAATGCATATTGGAGATACTCTCACACCACCTCTTAATATTAATTAATTTGCAATGAGTATCCATCTTTCAAAAAAAAAATTATAGGGTTAAGACATTTGAAGATAAGCTCTTACAATCACATGTTTACATAAAAGATGTGCTTCATAAAGTTTTGACATAAGACATTATTTTAGTTTCAATGCTCCAAGCAATGATAATATGTTACAAATAAATTATACTTAGAAATTTTTCAATAATGTATATCAACCATGAAATATGTTTGTAATGCCTTACAAGGAACATGGGGAATTTACCAAGCTTGTTGATATCCACATAAAATATTTAAAAATCTATTTGACTACAACCTGATTAGTTTACCACCTATAATGCATGTGATAAAACCATTACCAAGATACTTTGATAAGAACATGTATTTTTAATATCATAGATTTAAATGTCATTCAATAAATATATGTTTCATTTTAAAGATAAAAAATTAAGACCTCATTATTTGTGGTGATATTGAAATCAATGATATGCCAATTGAAACACTAAGTCATAAAAAATCAATATATTAATACCCATAATACAAACCAACCTAGTCATAAAATTATCCTAATGTTTTACCCTAATTTGGATTAATATGAGTTATTCAACTCTATAAATATAAAATAATTGTAATAAGATTCAAATATTAAGATATGACATTCAAACATACATCTGAATGTAAAATATTGATATTAATTTTACTAATTTGATAAGTGGCATATGTTAAATATAATAAGTAAAAAATAGGGATGAGTACTTAGTTTTTCTAGGTGACTATCTGATTGTGTTTGTATTCTAGTAGTGAAAATTAGGATAAGGTAGGCTTATGGTTCATTTGGTTCTAGAATTGATTATTTGTCTAAAATGGGTTAGTTTCACCAGATAGGGTCAGTATCACTAGTCAATACTAACCTACCAGTTGGTATTGACTTATGCATAAGTAAGGAATAGTGAATATATAATAACCTATGCATGTTTTTTTTGCTTTGTATTCATGATCCTGAGCCTTGATGATGTGTGCATCTCCAAAAATTAACCTCCTTTGCCTTAAGACCCTATGTGTGCTTGTGAGGGCTAAAAACCTACAAAAAAGGGGGGAAATGTAATGGGCTGAGCTAACCCCAATCACCCTCATTTTATGATTGACCAATACCTACATATATGATACTCTGAGGATGGAAATCAAGCCACACATAGCTCTCCCACCTAGTGTGATTGTGCAATTGTGTTCCTTCTCTATATGTATGTAGATAATGATATTTATTTGATACTTAACAATGCTTGATTTGACTTGGCTTTAGAGTGATGTAGAATTGGCTTATGATTAATTTTAATGATAGGTTTATAATTTGGGAAGAATAGGTCATATTTTATTAATGTACAATAGTGTATAGATGTGTTCTAAATAAGTGCCAAGTACATTTTTAATTAGACATTAGGTGTTTTATATATGATTCTAATTGGGAAACTTTTAATACCCCTAACATGTTAGTAAAATGGGTCGACCCTACGAATAGGTTTGATTTTATAAAAATATCCATGGTTGGGAGTGGGTTAATACCAACCAAGTTAGGTTAGTATTGATTAGTGATAATGATCGAGTCTATTAGAACCAACTTGTGTATATGTAGACTAAATTGGGAGTTTAGAGATGTCTATGTAGGATATTTAGTAGGTTTCACATAGACAGTGAGGTTATTATAGGTGTGTAATAGTAGAATAAAAAGGTTAACTCATAATATAGCATACAAGTGTGAGATAATGGCATATTAAGACATTGTTTATGCACTCATGTGTGGTAAATGTGTGTAAAGCTTGTAATTTTCAAGTACTGAAGACCATATTTTAGTATCTACAAATGCTACCCTTTTATTATAGTAATGGAATTTCTAGCATAAAAGGATAAAATGTACCTGAGTGTGTACAATAGACTTTGTCTTTGTTATGAAGCTCCAATTGTGTAAGTCACTCAATAGCAAAACCTACAATCATGTGTAATCAAATCCATAGATTTACTACTTTAATCTGAAACTAAAATTTTGAAAGAACAAGGGTTAGAGTACACGTGTGTTGTTGGAAACCATGTTTCCCTTATAAATTTTTAGAGGTGATTTTCTTTGTTGAAACATTTGGGAAACTTGTGTCTCCTTGTTAAAGTATGGGGATAGTTGGGGTGATTGTGCCCCAAATTTATATAAATATACATGCTCTTGGGTTGGGAAGATAACATGCCCTAACCCTCATGAATATGGGGAAAAGTAGATAATGTACTAACTATTAGCCATTTTTGGCCCACATACTAAATCTCTTGCAATTTTTTGAAGGGCACTTCCAAAGGGAAAATGGTTCTTTTCAAAGTTTTGAAAGATATA
The DNA here is from genome assembly GCA_037957365.1 of Torreya grandis. Lineage (NCBI taxonomy): Eukaryota > Viridiplantae > Streptophyta > Pinopsida > Cupressales > Taxaceae > Torreya > Torreya grandis. Next base: position 2,537,414 of record JARHVA010001619.1, on the reverse strand, counting down.
TTTTCTCAGGGAAAATGGGCCCCTTTTCAATTTTTTTAAAGGACTATTTCAAAGAGGCCGAAGGCATTTTCAAATTCCATCAGTCCATTCAAAGGAATCTTAAAGGTACTTTTCCTTCACAATGGACCTTTTCAACGTTTTCAAAAGGTACCTTTCCTTCACAAAGGACCAAAACATTTTTTTTGAAAGATCATTTTCATAAAGTTGGAGGGGCCTTTTCAAATTTTTGCAGGGGTATTCTTTCTGAAAGGTCCAAACAAATAAGCCGAAGGGTGCTTTTCAATTCTTCTAAAGGGTGCTTTTCAATTCTTCAAAAGGGCTTTTTCAAAATTCTGAAGGATAAAAAGGGGGTCATTTTTAGGAAAGCCAAAGGGTAACTCCCTTTCAAAAAGGGCCATTTTCATAAAGTTTAAAGACATGAATTTCTTTAGACAAATTGTCCATGGGAAGGGTCTAAGAAAATTATCTGAAAAAAATGGCCGAACAAGTTATCTGAAAGAATTGATGATGGGCCCACAAACGTCAAAATTTGAACCCTTATAAGTAGTCATTGGCATTTTAAAAAATCAAAAGAAGATACGCAATCTATAGACTTGTATTGACATAAATGGATATAGGAAAACCAATGTCCTTAGATTGGTTTTCCATCTATAAAAAAGATTTGGCCTAGGTTTCAAAATAGGAGCTGGTGTATACAATTAATGGAGAGGCTCTCATCCTTCAACATGGCCATCATCTCTAACAAATAGCCACTCAATTTAGATGTAGCATGACTCAGTCTAGATTCAAAGTTATTGGGATTTTGTCCTTATACGTGTAAGACAAGTGAAGGATGGCATGGAAGTGAAAGATGGAGATCAAGTGATTAGAAAAGGTATTCATTAAATATGTTCCTAGACTTTTACTTTTTAGTGTATCACGACATCATCATTCTCAACAAGTTTTTGTCTTCTAGTGTGTTTCTCAACCAATGAGAGGGCTTGAATACTATTAGAACTAATGGTGGTTAATATTTTGAATAAGGATTAGTTTTAATTAACCTAAATGTGGGTGAGAATTCATGGAGGGTGATTAGATCTCATTTATTGAATGATGTTTGCTTGCCTCTTATTTTTTTCTTCTTCACTTTTTTTCATATATCTCCATTGGCTCCCCCATAAAAAATATATCCTCATTTGACAAGGAGAGACCCTATCAAAATTTGTAAGACAGACATTTTGAAGCAATAAAGATCAATTTTTACCTATCTCTTGCCTGAAAATTATGTTTAGCAAGTTTGTGCATGATGGCCTTGTGAAGAAGTGTTCTTCCATATCTATTGTCCTTCTTTTTTACCTATTTTTAAGTTTTTTCAAGTTAGTTGTAGGTCTAAACTTGAGCTCTTTCCACCATTAATGGATGCTTGGTGTGAATTTTTAAATTCCTCTTTACTTCATGTATGTTTTAGTGAGCCTATTTTATGAAACACTTATACAAAGTAACTAGTTGTGAGGTTGTGTGAGAAAGAATTATCTTATTTTGAATTAGTGTTTATTTCATGCTTATGTGGATCACTCTCTATTTGGTGCATCACCTCCCTTATCTCAGATTTATTTTTTATGTTATCCTCCTATCCCTTTTCCTTAGTTAGCAATAGATTTTAGCATGGGAAGTAAGAACTCAAGTGAAGCATCTGAGGAACTAGCCTCATAAAAATCCTAGAGGTTCAACCTCACTACAAGATACCGACAACATAAGGTTATCCCAATGCTTGTAGCTAGGAGTGAGAGAGCCTAATAAACTCTCCCATAAGGGTGTAATTTTATGCTAGAATAATTTTGAGCATGCCTGATGGGATGAATTTTGAATAATATTGGTTAATTTTGATGCTGGTTTGATCAATTTGTAGCAGTTGTAGCTTTCATCTTTCAATATCTGGCGACTCCAAAGAACAATTAGCAATTTGATGGTAGAGTAGTAGCTATCTTTCATGATAAAGGTGACTATAAGATCAACTTCTAGAGGTATTCCTTTTGAATTTATTTAATTGCTTTTAAACTTAGCAAGAAGGTTAAGGTTCACCCATACGTAGGAAACTATTTTCCTAAACTAGTTGTGAGGTATACCTATGCAGGAAGATCCTTGTTAGCCACTCTTGCTACCATGATTCCATAAAAGGATTTTATAGGTTTCAATGTCCAAATCCCTTTGAATTTGACATAATATGATCCTATGCTAGTATTAACCCTCAAAATCATCCCATATTTCATAGGAGACCAAGCCATAACTCCTAATGAACACATTATAGATATAGCCAATTTATACAATATCCATAATGTCATAGTAAAAAATGTAGCTATCAGACTATTGGTTGTATCCTTTAAGAGAAAGGATTTATATTGGTATAGAGGTTTAGATCCTAACTTTATTCAATCATGGGATCATCTAGGAATAGCCTTATGTAAGATATTTTTAGACAAGAGTGATCATTTATCACTAGCAAAATAGTTGACCACAATCAAGAAAGATCCTCATGAACTTATGCAAGACTTCAACACAAGATTCCAAAAAGATTGGGATAGAATTATAGCCACTATTAGACCATACCCTAACTTTGCATTCTTATACTATTTCAAAGCTATAAATAGTGACATAGCAATAATGATCCAATCCATGGGAGGAGATATATTACTATATGCTTATAAGGTGGTTATCAAAGCTAAAAATTGTCTAGCTCAGGATGGCAACCTTACTCCTAGGCCCCCAATGCCTCTTTTTCTTGAGATCAGACCACCTCCTACATTTTTTCCCCCACTTGATTTTATTCTTCCAACTCCAATAATTGTTGTTATACCTTCACCTAAGCAAGAAAAGGCCTCCACTAGCAGATCGAGTGATTCTCAAGAGTAAAAAAACTACCTAGAACTTAAAAGCATGCTCCAATCCTTGAAAAATGATGTAGTAAATTTAAAAAGGTAAGCTCAATTCAATAAACCTTATCAAGATCCATATCAACCTTAATATCAGTCTTATCAAGCAAATAGGCCAACCTATAAAGGAAATTTATAAGTATAAGGTCAAGGACAGGGGCAGCCTAACTATGCTAGACAAAATAACTATAATCCAAATGTTGTATTCTCTTCTAATTCCTTGGTTCCTATTATGGATTAAGAGGTTGAAGGGACAATGCCTTAGAATTAGTCCTTTGGGCAATCCATTGTTCCAACTAATGGTTCTAACTCGGCATTCAATGACCAATGGCAGCAAGTTGTTGCTTATGGATACAATCAAGCTCTTATGGCTCAAAACATGGAGATCCCCATGATGATAAAGCCAAATTAGTATCCATAAGAATAAGGATCAGATCAGATACCAAACCAAAAAGATGTTATAATGGTCATCAGTGAGCAAGAAGAGTGTTATGCATTCAATCAGCAGGCTAGCTCCAATCAAGCTCACATCCCAGTGGTAGTAAATATAAGATTGAAAGAAGGAATATGGGTGACAAGAAAAGAGCATTCAAGGAACCTCCTACCACCACTCCATTGTCTAAGCCTAATGAGCTTGTTGTCACTCCAAAGGTCTTGACACCTCCACAAATCTCACATATTTAACTAATAGCATCAATGGCTCCCAAAGCACAAGTAAAGGTTATTAATACACCAATCAACATTATTGAATAAATAAAGAAATCCAACATGAGCATACCAATATGGGACATGATTTTCATGCCCAGTCAAGTGGATATCCTTCAAGAATGTTTTCCTAAGATAGGTGTTACAATAATTGTAGGTAAACAACCAAGCAAAGAAGTTGAGGTCCTCACTAATGCAACCAAGGGTCCTTTGGGAAAATGATCAAGTAAGGTGGTCAAACCTCCTCCATTCTACATTTTATTGATCATTGGTAATTCCTTGGTACATAATTTCTTGGTAGATAGTGGAGTTAGCACTTCAGTAACAAAGTTTATAGATGATCAACTAAACCTCAAATATGAGTTGCATACCAAGGGAGTTCTGTAGCTTGATGGTTCTTCCACAAAGCCATTTGGTATCATCAAGGATTTGAATATGACCCTGCATGCTTATCCTAATGTTTTAGTGGTTTAAGATGTTTTAATCCTTGATGTAAATCCTTAATTTTTGATATGCCTCTCTAAAGAATTCATATCCAAAATTAGGGGTTATCTAGTAGTAGATTGGTCCTACATGGCATTCAGTACAAGGTATGGGACTAAGGTATCAATCAAGGCTGAGCCCAAGGCATAATTTCACATTGAACTGTTGGTCAACATGAACCCCATCAGCCAGATAGACTAAACCTCAATTATACTATCATTGATGAGGATGAGTTTATAATTGATTAGGAACTAAATACTTATCCTGAGGAGATTCCAAACTTATTTTTGGATGAGCTATGGGGGGATAATCAATTTCTCAACCTTTTGGAAGGTGTTGAAGAAAGATACATGGGTGTATATCTACTACATGAAGAAAATCAACTAATTAGGTGCAGGGGATATGTTGGTTTCCCCTTCTGATGATAATTATTTATGTTCTTATAGGTTATATTTTAGTTTCTCCTCCAACATAGCAGAATATGAAGGCCTAATCCATGGCCTCTAATGGGCTAGTAAGAGGGGAATCAACTAGTTGAAAGCATATGGAGACAGTGAGCTTATAGTGAACCAAGTTAAGGGCCTGAACATTTTGAAGAATCCTTTGATGAGGTCCTAAAAAAATAGAGTGTGGGACCTAATTGAAGATTTTGAATCCTTTAACATTTAAGTTGTGCCAAGAAACTAGAACCACCATGCTAACAGGTTGGCAACTGTGGGATCCCAGTTTGGCATTCTAAGTAAGCTAAAAGAAGCCAAGGTTCAACCACATGTCAAGGTGGTGGTGAGGCCATCAGTACTAGATAATGAAGCCCACTAGTAGGTCTTTAAAAATGATAAACAAATTTCTTGTTTCTTACAACAGGAAGTAGAGTTCTCCTCTGCCAACCAAGGTAAATTTTAACACTAGTATGAGGATCAAATTGTTCAACTAAAATCTAACAAGATTCCTAAATGGTTGGTCACCCTTAAAATCCTTTTCCATGAGGGAGACCATATGAGGAAATAAAAGGTAGTGATGTCAACTGATGAGGAGAACTATGAAAGAGTCCTTATTTTCAAGGATAAGCTCCTCAAGCTTGGGAAGGTAAGCAATAAGGTATAAAGGCATGCTTTCATTTAACTCTATAAGGAATATTTAGACATATTCACTTGGTAATATAGTGACCTAAAAGTTTTTGATCTAAATTTAACCCATCATACCATAGAGCTGGAGGCTAATGCTAAGCCTGTGAGGCAAAAGCAAAGGTCTGTCAACCCCAAAATAGAAGAGCTTATGAGGAAAGAGCTAACCAAGTTGATTGAATCCATAATTATCTTTCCCATCAAACACTCATCATGGGTAGCCAATTTTATGCCTATAAGGAAGAAGAGTGGATAGATTAGGCTGTGTGTTGACTTTAGAGATCTGAATAGGGTCTCCTTGAAGGACCATTACCCTCCACCATCCATGAAGTAGCTTCTTTAAATAGTTGTAGGTTCAGAATGTTTTTCTCTTTTGGATGGGTAATTGGGATACAATCAGGTGTTGGTAAGGGAAGAATATCAATACAATACTACCTTCACCACCAAATGGGGCACGTATGCATACCAAAATATGCCTTTTAGCTTATCAAATTTTGGGGCCACTTTTCAAAGAGTAATGGACATGGCTTTCCAAGGGATATTGAATCAAATGGTATTGGTATACTTGGATGACATCACAATTTTATCAAAGGATACCAATAAACACATGGACTACCTGAGATTGATCTTTGAGAGATGAAAATAGTATGGGATCTCTTTGAATCCCAAGAAGTGTGTGTTTTTTGTTCATGACAGCAAACTCTTAGGACACATTGTCTCAAAATAAAGATTAGCTATTGATCTTGATAAAATAAGTGCCATCTTGGCCTTATCCTTACCCAAGCATAAGAAGGGACTCCAAAGTTTCCTTGGGAAAATAAACTTTGTGAGAAGGTTTATACCTAGTTTTGCAAACTTGGTCAAGCCCATCTTGCTATGTTGAAGAAGAACCAAATATTCACTTGGTCAAATGAAGGTAAATCAGCATTTAAGGCTATCAATCAAGCCATTGCCCAAGTACCCACACTCATGAATCTTGATTTCTGAAGGGATTTCATATTATATGCTTTTATCAATATTGATAATATATTAGTTATGTTGATACAAAATAATGGTGAAGGACTTGAGCAGCCAATAGCATTTTTCAATAAGGGGCTTGAAGGGTATGAGGTGAGGTATAGTTTTGTATAAAAATAAGTCCTTTTAGTGGTAATAAGTCTTAAAAAGTTTAGGCCAATCCTCTCCAATAGTAAAATCTATCTTATGGTGTCTCATCTTAGAGTGAGAGACGTCTTTCTTAACAAAGACTTGAATGAAAAGAGAGTTGGTTAGATTACCAAGGTCATGGAGTATGACATGGAGATCAAAGTCACTAAACTAGTAATAGGTAAAGGCTTATGTGATCATATGTTCAATGACCTTCATGAAGACAAATAGGTCATCTTTGTAACACAAGATAACCCACAAATAGATAAACCTCCACCTCACATTAGTTGGCTCCAAGATATGACATGTTTCTTGATAATAGGTGAGTGCTCTCAGGGTATGGACAGGGTAAAACGAAGCTATTTTAGAATTCAATCCATACCTTATGCATTAGTTGATGGCATTTTATTTAGAAAGGACCTCAATGGAGTGCTCTTAAGGTGCATAGATAATGACTAAGTGACCAAGTTTTTGGAGCAATTCCATGATGGACCTATAGGAGGTCATTTTGCACCTAGAACCATAGTAACAAAGATAATTAGGGTTGGTTATTATTGTCCCAACCTCTTCAAATATGTGTATGCATGGGTAAGAAAGTGTCAAAAGTGTGCTTTCTTTATGGGGAATCAAATATTAGTAACCCTTACTCTCAACCCAATTCAGGTAGACCAACCCTTCATTAATGGGGGCTAGATTTCATAGGAATGATCAACCCTCCATCAAATGCAGGACATAAATGGGTGCTTACTAAAATTGAATTTTCACCAAGTGGGTGGAAGCCATTGCATTGAAAGAAGTTACTTAAGGTGTAGTCCTAGACTTCTATGATAGTATTATGACCAAGTTTGGTGTTCCATCCACTATCATCTCTAATAATGCATTGGCATTCCTTGGTCTAAAAATAAGTGAATGGGCTCTCAATATGGGCATCTACCTTAGCACCTCTTCCAATTATTATCCTCAAGGAAATGGACTGGCTGAGTCTGAAAATAATAATTTGCTGAGAATCATTAGGAGAACTATGGAAGAGAATCAGAGGGCATGGCACACCAAACTAAAGATAGACTTATGGGCTAACAGGGTGATTCCTAAAGCTACCATTGGCAATTCTCCATATGTCTTAGTATACAAAAGTGAGGCTAAGTTGCCCATTTATTTTGAGCAGCTTGTATTAGAACTAGCCCATCAGTTAGAGTTAATAGAAGATGAGCCCATGAATGTGAGACTGGTAGAACTCATGGAGCTTGAATAAATGAGAGACCTTATAATGAAATCACTAGAATCACATCAAGCTTAGGTTAATAAATCCTTTAATAAAAGACCCATAATAAGGTACTTCAAGGAAGGGGACCTAGTCTTCAAGTTGGATTCAAATAAGGCCAAACTAGACAACCATACCAAATTTGATAGCTTGTGGAGTGGTCCTTATTTTATCCATGGATGTAAATGACATAATGCTTTTTAGCTAGTCGAGCTAGATGGAGAGGTACTACCCATCCTAGTCAATGGGATTCATCTAAATCCTTGATATTAGAAGAGTTTACATCCATTGTATATATTATACATTCTGTATAGTTTTTCTTATTTTCTCTTAAGTACCTTGCGCACATATTTTCAATTTCATGTTTCCTTTCCCTAAGTGCCTTGGGCACAGTGTTTGTTTTATTCTTATTGTCCTTATTGTTTCAAGAGGAAGTTCTATAAAGGGTCAGCCTTGTATCTAATTTCATACTAGCTTAGTTGTAGAGGCTAATGACTCCATGCCCAATGGACTAGGCAAGGCAAGTGGTCTGGGTTCTCAAGCATAGCAGGCATGCTTCCTATGAGTCACTAGAAATTTTGGCCATTTTTGGCCCACATACTAAAACTCTTGCATTTTTTTGAAGGGCACTTCCAAAGGGAAAATGGTTCTTTTCAAAGTTTTGAAAGATATCTTTTCTCAGGAGAAAGGGGCTCCTTTTTAATTTTTTCAAAGGACTATTTCAAAGAGGCCAAAAGCATTTTAAAATTCCAACGGTCCATTCAAGGAATTCAAAAGGTACTTTTCCTTTACAATGGACCTTTTCAACTTTTTTGAAAGGTACTTTTCCTTCACAAAGGGTCAAAACATTTTTTCTGAAAGATCATTTTCACAAAGTTGGAGGGGTCTTTTCAAATTTCTAAAGGGGTCTTTTTTCTGAAAGGTCCAAATAGATAAGCCAAAGTGTGAAGGGTGATTTTTAATTCTTTCAAAGGGCTTTTCTAAAATTTTGAAGCATAAAAAGAGGGTCACTTTAAGGAAAGCCAAAGGGTACCTCCCTTTCAAAAAGGGGCATTTTCATAAAGTCTAAAGACATGAATTCCTTCACATAAATTGTTTGTAGGAAGGGTCTAAGCAAATTTTTTGAAGAAAATGGCTGAATAATTTATTCAAAAGAATTGATGACGGGCCCAAAAACATCAAAATCTGAACCCTTGCAAGTAGTCATTGGCATTTAAAAATATTAAAAGAAGCTATGTAATCTATAGACTTATATCAACATAAATAGATACAAGAAAACCAATGTCCTTAGATTGGTTTTCCATCTATAGAAAAGATTTGGCCTAGGTTTCAAAGCAAGAGTTGGTGTATACAATTAATGGAGAGGCTCTCATCCTTTGAAATGGCAATTCATCTTCTAAAAATAGCCACTCAATTCAAAGGTACCATGACTCAGTCCAAATTCAAATTTATGGGGATTTTGTCCTTATACGTGTAAGATAAGTGAAGGATGGCGTGGAAGTGAAAGATGAAGATCAGGTGATTAGAAAAGGTGGCTCAAGCATTAAATATGTTCCTAGTCTTTTATTTTTTAGTGGATCATGACATCATCATCCTCAACAAGTTCTTGTCTTCTAGTGTGTTTCTCAACCATTGAGAGGGCTTGAATACTATTGGAGCTAATGGTGGTTAATTTTTTGAAGAAGGATTAGTTCTAATTAACCCAAATGCGGGTGACAATTCATGGAGGGTAGTTAAATCTCATTTATTTAATTATGTTTTCTTGCCTCTTCTTTTTTTCTTCTTCACTTTTTTTCATATATCTCCATTGGCTCCCCCATAAAATAGATATCCTCATTTGATAAGGAGAAACCCTGTCAAAATTTGTAAGAAAGAACTTTTGAAGCAATAAAAAATAATTTTTACCTATCTCTTGCCTAAAAATTGTGTCTAGCAAGCTTGTGCATGATGGCCTTGTGAAGAAGTGTTCTTCCATGTCTATTGTCCTTCTTTCTTGCCTATTTTTAGGTGTTTTCAAGTTAGTTGCAGGTCTGAAATTAAGCTCTTTCGACCATTAGTGGATGCTTGATGTGGATTTTCAAATTCTTCTTTGCTTCATGTATGTATTAGTGAGCCTAGTTTATGAAACACTTATGCAAATTAACTAGTTGTGAGGTTGCATGAGCAAGAACTATCTTATGCTGAATTAGTGTTTATTTCATGCTTATTTGGATCACTCTATATTTGGTGCATCACATCCCTTAGCTTAGATTTCCTTTTTATGTTTTCCTCCTATCCCTTAGCTTAGATTTCCTTTTTATGTTTTCCTCCTATCCCTTTTCCTTGGTTAATACTAGATTTTAGCATGGGAAATAAAATTAAAGTGAAGCATCTAAGGAACTAACCTCATAAAAATCCTAAAGGTTTAACCTCACTATAGGATACCCATAGCCTAAGGTTATCCCAACACTTGTAGCTAGGAGTGAGAGATCCTGAGAAACTCTCTCACAAGGGTACAATTCTATGCTACAACACTAACCCAAATAGCTACAAAAGTAAAATAGAGAACCATCAATCCAAGTTTGCTCAAATAAAGTGAATCAACCACTATATATGGCTTATAGATTTAATTGTATATTTTTTCTCAAGTTCACTTCATGTAAAGAAAATGCATGATCAAAAGGGAAAGGAAAATTTTCATGCCCCATCATTAATGTAGGTTTTATTATGTAGTTTCACTCAATTTAGATTAGAATGCATGATCAAAATAAAATAACCAATGTACATGCCCCGATCATGACCATAGATATAATAAGTGTGAAGTGGAATGATAACCATTTTCCATTTAATTATAAACTATATTGTTATGTATGTGTACATGAACTAATGTCATGCCCCATGAATCTGTGTCAATTGATATAAAATGTTAGGTATCTATATGCTTGATTTGAGAACTTGTATCTCAAATGTATGTGGATGTGGAAACATGTAATTATTATTCTTTTAAATTGTGTGTATATGCCCATGCATATGCACCCAAGTGTGTATGAATATTTGTTGAAATTTTTATAAAGTGGGTGCATATACATAGCATATGCCCTTGTAATTTGTATCAATGTGCCAATATTTGTCAAGTATCTAAACCATCTAATATATGACCATTCTAAATAATTGAAATATATACTCTGATATAATTTTTTGCTCATGGACACTTATGTTTCTATGACAAACCTATTGTAATTTTCCCCTTTTTATATTATGGATGTATCATGTTAATCACTCATCTGAAAATAAGAGTTAACAATATCATGTCATGTATAAAGATAACATCATTTAATATCATGTGGTCACTTTGGAGAATATGTCATCATAGTATTGTATATATATATATATCTTAATGCATGTATGCAACATATGTAATTCAAGGCATGTTAATGTCATGTCTATATAAATGTAATAATGAATAACATAGTATAAGAATCTTTGAATAAGACTATATAATAAAAGTGCATGATATAGATCATAACACCACTCAATGTCAGTAAGCTTAATAAACTCAAGTGTTAGTGTCACACATAAGGCTAAGGATTGTATGCAAGAGACATAGATATGTAGAAACAAAAAATGAAAAGGGCCACATGAAATGAAACACAAAAATGTCACAAATAAGAAACATCAAGGATGTATCATTAAACAAGGCCCAGGAGCCACACACAATAGTCAAACACAAAGTAGTCTTTCATGTAATATAGTAATGACATCAATGGGGCATAGATCAAGGGAACTAGTCTACACCATCCATATGTATCAATGTCACATCATATTATAATAGCATATCCATATATCCCTGTATAATATATGAGTAACTAGAAAGGCATGTGTAATCAATTTAGGTAGTTCAACATGGTAGAAAGTCATGGAAATAATAACCTATAATAGTGAAACATGTGGAATAATATGACCCTAGTATCAACATGGCCATTGAGTAGAGGAAACTCCATAATTTGTATGTCTTACATAACACTCATATACTATGAAATGCATGTGTATATAAGGAATATCCCATCTACCAACTGTGATAAATAACATACTAAATAATGTAATCTTGTAATCATGTCATGCTCAAGTCTTGATATTATATTTTTTGAATCTTTGAGTTTTTTTTATTATTATTTTTTTTTTTGGAATGTTTGTGATTTTTAAAAGCTAACCAATGATCACAATAATGAAAGGATCAAGGGATGTGTCTTTATTTAATGGTAGAAGGTCATTTGTTTTCAACCATGTCTAATTTATTTTATTCTTCCTATTTTTAGTTATTTTTACACAAAGAGTATCGACCAACGTTGATATAGTTATGTATTATTTAAATAAATGCATTGTCCTATGTTAATATAATTATGTGTGCTTTCCTTTTTTATTATAAGTAAGGTAAATTAACTTTTCTTTTCGGTAATTAATTAAACATTTCCTTTCAAGTTGATAGCATCCTTATTTCAATTCACTAAATGTTTTCAATTATTTTTTACATTCATTTTTGACTTTTATTTTCTCTTTGTTCTAGAAACTATGTTCCAATAGTTTTCAAACTACTTAGTTATTATTGTGAAGGGCTACATGGTGTTATGTTTACAATCCTTGTTTATTGTATACAAACAATGTGATATGAAGGTATTTCCCTAATACTCATATCCATTGTACAAATCTAAACATGGATTGTAGTTTCCATGTGCCTCACGGTATATTATAAATTCTTAGGATTCAATTTTTATTAAAACTTACAAATCCAACCATCTATCTAATTCTCTAGTGCACCAATTAGTAGTTAGTGTCACAAAGTTACTCTCATCTTACCCTTCAAATTGGGTTTAGTGGGCTATGAAAATGATACTTCCTCTATAGTCAATGTTATGAAATATTGGGTCAAAATTATCTAATGGATAAGCAAGTATATTTGAGAGCCTAAAAATCAATCACATCCTTTTAATACATCTACCTGATTTTCATTTCAAATAAATAGTTAGCAGAAATAGTTAAATTTCTAATTTTTTTATTTTTATTGTATTATGAATTGCAAACTATATCAACCAACATTGATACATTTTTGTGTTCTATGTTCTAACTATACGGGCTAGCACCAATATAGTTATTTATATGTGAATAGACTATATTGACTAGGTTTGATATAGTCTACTGAGTTTACTTTCCCTTTTCCTCTTTTTATCAAACTGTATCACCCAAGACCAATATAGTTTATTCATAATATTGTTAAATTCTCCTCATTTTTTACCACATCATCTAGGCTCGATATAGTTTTATCTCTACCTTTCAATCTATGTAACTACATCAACCAAAATTGATATAGTACATTTTATGATCATTGTTTATGATTATCTTTTACTAACTACATTAGTCAGAATTGATATAGTTTGTGTTTTACATCTTTGTCTACATAATTACATCGACCACAATTGATATAGTACATTTTTCCTATTTACTAAGTTGGTCAATACAATTTTCACTTTAAATCTCTATCATGTAGTATATCTTTGATGATTATGAACAAAGAACACAACATGATATGATAGATTATACTAACTTCCCATAAAGCTCATAAATTTTGTTTTAATATTAGAAATAATTAAGATAAAATAAATATTCATGTAACTATTAGAATAATTGTTTATAATTCACTCTCTACCTCCCAACCTCTATATCCTCTTAACTATCTTCCCCACATGCCCACAGTTGAGGATGAAAGTGATCTTGAATACACTTTTAGAATGATTCTTTTCATCAAATAAACACTCAACATAGGGGCAAGGATCCAACAATCATTTATAATCTCATGATGTGCACCCCATATAGGATGTCTCCCATCACCTACACATACCATTTCGATAGTAATTAGGGCAATTCAATACATGAATTTATCTATTCCTTCCCATTCCACTATGTCAGGTATAAACATTAGTACAGTGGGTCTTTCCTCTAGTAGGCCTACTTAAAGTGCTCATATTACTATTCATGTTAATGCTACCACTAGTGCATCTCAAGCCACTTCTTCTAGTAGGTAAATGCTAAATACTAATCAAATTTTGTTATAATTATTTTTAAACTAATAATGCCAAATAAATGATGCAATTGTAAAATCAAAATTTGAAATTGCAAAATTATCTCAATCAACAACCTCAATGGGGAGTAAAAAATCCAAATGCCCCCCCCCACTCCCTAGAGATGCACAAGGTAATCTTATTCCTCAAGCCCCACTTCTTAATTAGGTCATCAAGCATCTTATAAATGAACCATCAATCCCTAAAGTTGTAAACATATAAATAAGAGGTATTACTCTTACTATCACCTATAATGGATCTATTGATCTTGCTTTGCATTTGAAATCTTTTAGTAACCTTTTAAAATATTGGATTAAGCTAAATACCTTTGTTACCACCAAACATATAGCTAAAATGTTTTCAAGTGATGGTTTATATTGGTACAATAAACTCAAGTCTAACACTATCTCTAGTTTAGAAAACTTAGTCAATGCATTGGTTTATGGATTCCAAACTAATGATCTACCTAAAAATATTTAGCCTATTTTTTTAATTATATCAGGCATAAGCTAAAACTACTCAATTTTTCATTAAAATATGGAAATTATCTAATAAATTTGAACATAACATGTCGAAAGATAACCTCTTCTATTTTTTCACTAATGCTCTTCATCCCAAACTCCAATTTTGTGGTATGACTCTATACAAAATCTTTGGAAGAAGCCCTTAATCAAGCTAAATGTCCAAACTTCCTAATAAGAAAATTTGAGACTTCCAAACCTCTATCAAGAACCAATATGATAATGAGACATAAAAATAAACATGCTACCAATGATGGTGTTACAAACACTTATTATTATATACATGCCATTCATGTTATTCTTTTTGGTGGCCCTAACAAGGCAATTATTTCCCTGCCTTTCATGGAAAGTCCCTCCCATACACCTCCCTCATCATCATCTTACATAAACAATCTTGATATTCATAAACCTCTTTCCATGTTAGAAATATAAAAAAACATAATCCTAAACCTTCAACATGAGAACTTGACCCTGCTTACCCTACCAAACATTGGTATGTTCCATATAAATTTTTTTGGGTATCATACAAGTTGGGGATATTCTCATGAAAAATGTAAGCAACTTACGAACTTTGTTCTTGAATTTATCCTTGGTCCCAATTTTTATCATGAAACTATGATCATGAATGTCAACAAACATGTGAAAAGGTAGCCAAAGATCAAGATTCCAAATTTAAGCATGAATCTATTAATCAATCTAATGCTCACCTTGCTATCTTTAAAGGCCCACTTCTCAATCAATAATGTAATACTACTCAACCTTCTACCTCCAATTTTTTAGAAACTTTAGTTGACCCTAAATATATAACTAACAATGAAAATGTAGTCAACATGAACAACATGAGGTGTGTGGTATCATTTATTGATTCTTATCCACATTGTAATTATAATAAATTTCCTACTTTACACACCATTCAAGATACGTATCCATCTAATTTCATGGATATTAAACATATGAAAACACATCCTAATCCTACATATACACACACAACACACTCTTCTCTCTTACTATTTGCCCAAACTATATCAAAAAATAATATAATTTGATTCTCACTCTTTTTCCTTTGTTATGACATATGTTAATCTGATACCATCAGCCTCTCCCTACTCAAAATTAACTGCTTCAAATATCATAAATTATTCTAATTTTGTGCCTACATCTCCACTCATATCATCAACCACCTCAAGGAAGTTAGTTTTTAACCCAAGTATGCCACAAACGACATTAAGCAACTCAATGTAGTTTAATCCACTTGGCCAACCTACGTCGACTAATTCTATAGAACATACTTCCTATCATCATCATTTTAAGTGCACTTCTACTCCTTCAGTGGATTTTCTTCAACATTATGCACCTTTATTTGATACGGTTCTAATTGGATATGATGAATGGGATCCTTTAACTAAATTTTCCCACCTACCATCTCAAATCACTTTTCTATAACTCATGAGAACTTCCCATCATCATCATAATCATTCAATGTAACTTTTATTTTAAATGAACATCCCTCAACCTCTATGAATGGGGAAATAATTTACCTTGTTTTGGTTTGAGGTTAGTATCCTTCAACAATGTCATAAAATGTCTATACACATTGACAAAACTATATATACTTCTCTCTCACTCAAATTTCCCATTTCTCTAATGAGTTCTTATCAAATATTAATTCACATGGATGTTCCTCCTTTATTCATTAGTGTCCAAATGGGTGATATTCAAGTCAAGTGTGCCTTGATCGATGAAGGATCTGACACTTATGTTATTTCCCTTGAATTCATTAAGACTCTTATATATTCTAAATGCAATCTTAAATCTACCCAAAAGTACGTGCAAAAGCTATGATTAAAGATAAATACCTCCTCTTGGTTTTGTTTATATACCAGTCATGATCCTTCCCATAATGGTTATAGTTAAGGTCATGATTTTTAATTTCCTTTATCCTATAGCATTTTATTTGGACAATCCTAGAGACAGTGCATGAGAGTTATAGTTTCTTTTGCATACTAGTATGTCAAATTTCTTCATGATTATGTTATATATAAGATTCAAGGAGACACTAATAAAATTTCTAAGAACATGGTGTCTTTAAAATACATACCCTTTAACCTTTTCCTAGCATCCCCTTTCACGAATATCAACTATTTAATTATCCCATCAATTCTAATCACAATTACAATAGACACCCTAAACTTGTGGCCAGCATACCTCCTAACCTATTATATTTTGATGATAATGAACTTGATGAGATTAGTGATAAAATTAAAACCTTATATCTCCATCCTATAATTCTTAATTATTTTCCCCTTCTTTGTGACCTTGTTCTTTCCAAAAATTGATAGATAAAATTCTTGTCTTAATAGTCATGCCTAAACAATCAAACCCTCATTCTTATTCAGCCAATAAAATAATTGATTCCCTCTATATTGATATTCATACACCTAATTATGATGATGGTTATTCCCTAGATGACCCATTATTAGTTGGTTATGCTCAATCCAAGGATGTATAAATTATTTGTTATCAATCTTCTTTACAACATTTTTATGAATCTACTTTACATGTACATAGCATTCACTTGGTAGATGTAGTCCCTTCTTCTACTGCACCTAGAATTATTTCTTCAATCATCGATGTTCAAAGATATGAGATGGAGTGGGTACTAGCTTAGACCAATTATACTCTAGTCACCTCTAAGTTCTTAGGAGTATGCTCCTAGATCACACCATAACAAGACCTTATCGCTTTGCTAGATTTTTTTATCCTTTGAGCAACCTTCCCCCATATATGTTAGCTACATTATTCCAACCTGCATTGAGGCCATCTCTAACAGTTTTAGAGATTATTTGGGAGCCTAATAATAGATGTATGGGTCATGATGATTTGTTTAGTGAGGTTTTATCCATGCCAAAAGTTGATTATCCACCTAGATGATGGGTAGATGAGCCATGTTGTGAGTTTCATAAAATAGTTGGTCATTGGTCCAAAGATTATCAAGCATACTAGAGATTCTTAAAACAATAGCAAACATAGAGATTTATTCCTACCATATATAATAGACATCATTACTTAGTTACTCTCATGTACACTTGTTATTTCAATGGCACAACCATGCATACTTCAACACACTACCGATAGCTTTGATAGTACATTGATGTCTTCATCTTGAAATAACATATCCTTATAATGATAATATCTTACCACCTCCTAAGATATCTCTAGAATATATTTATAAACATGGGTAAGTCTATTTCCTTTGGCATCAATATACTACACATCATACAAATAGATGTAGAGTACTCTAGCAACATTTTTATGATTTTCCACAACCTACACCTTCACCTTTGCAGTAGCATCATCAAATATTAGATGAAAGCTTGACCTTCTCCCAAATCCATGAATTCTCACATATCAGAGGATATTAGGCATATCCTAGTGAAAACTCCTGGTATTAACTATCCATCATAAGAGATACCACATTTGCCTCCTTATTGTTCTCATACTCCTAATTTATCCATAGAGCACATGCATTAATAAGTCATCACATGACTCTCTATAAAGATAGATGAGACCACTATTAGAGTTACATGTCAGTTAAAATAGGACTTATCAGATGTTATTGATGATGTATGTTAGAATATATCAGCATTTATGAGCACATCTTTGTGTGGCATATCATATTATTCTACACATTATCATATGATTGGATTTGATATATACATTTAATTATGAGCATGGGTGATGCCTTGTGTCTTATAACTCATTTATATCATGTTTTTATTTCCTTTTAAACATTTTAATTTTCATATTTATTTTACATCTATGACATCTTATTTATATTATGGTTTCTTTCATTATACTTGCTATCTTTATTAACACCTTTGGGTCTTCTTTGTCAATATTCACTTTCATTTCCTTATTTTCCCTCTTTTTGAGATGATCATTACTTTCATAGGTAATTTTTATAGTTATTTTGTAAGATAGTATAGCCTCCAAGTGACTTGGATATATTCAATATAGCCCGTGTCATTTGTCATTACTTTACCTTACATATTTGTGATCAACTACAAGTATACCCATCATTGTACCATTCATTAAATGAATGGATATGCTATTATCTTAATATTTACTTTTTCCCTTCATTAGAAGCATACATAGGTTAATTTTGATATTGCACACTTACTTGTGAGCAAGTCTATGAACTTTTTGATACCATGATCTTTGGTATTCTTCTCTAGCAACCAAGTGTAATTTCTCTTATGTTTGTCACTTATTTCACTCTTGATTAGTTATCTAAATTTTTATGGAGGAACAGAAAAAATCCTTAAAATATAAAATCCATATCATAAAATAAATCAAAAGGCAATTACAACCTTAAAATTTAGATAACACTAAAAGACATGATCTTTTGGCACATCTCCTATTCTAAGTCAAATCTCAAACTCTACAGTTGGCCTTATAATAGAACTGAGGTTCATTGAGGTGTGGTAGGCTAGTAGACTAGGATAGGAGGTATCATTTTATCATCTAATGCCACTCACTTTCTTGTACAAGTAACCAATCTTCACAGTAGAGCAATGGTTTTGTAAGGGGACCTAAAGAACAAGGAACATGTTGAGGGAAGGTAGTTGCATTTTGCATTTCTTACATATAGCCTTTGTGGGATGATATATGTACTTCATTTATTATCCCAAGCTTTTTTTTTACTATTTGGAGTATCTTAGGTCCTTGATGTCAATAATTGTTATCACTAACATACTTATTTAGTGTATCTCATCATTGCTAAGGATTTTTATATCACCTATGTACCGCTTCACTCTCTTTTGTTTTCACTTCCTATTTTCCATGATATTCCCCTTGATGGATATAAATTCTAGATGATCACATCCTTGATCACACTTTCTACTTACACATTTTGGTTTCCTTTTTTTGAGTTGTAGTGTAAGACCTTAGATAAGCAGGCTTTCCTCACAAATACCCACCTTGTCATATCCCTTGGCTTAGTTTTTGAGTTGTATAATATGACATTCGATAGGACTAGACTTTCATCATAAACATCTTTTAATACCATATTATCACCAAAATATGCATGTTGTTTAATGGTCATACATTCTTCCATAATACACTAGCACGAGTACTAAATCTGAATTTTTCACTTTCCTTTCAAGCTTCTCCCTATTTTCATTACTTATTTATTATTATTTTTTATTTGTGTTATTCATAATTTAATTATTTTCTCATTTATAGTTTTTTTTTAATATTTATCATTTATATTTCATATACTTATAGTGTTTTACATATCTCATCCTTTGTGATGTGTTGTTTTACATATAGTTTTACCTATTTATAACTTTATCATTTCATATTTTACATTCTTTTTAACCATGCATTTGCTCAAATTTTATTAAAAAATAAAACATTTATTATACATTTTCCCATAGCATAAGAAATCATAATCACATGTGCTTCAAATAAAATACATCAATAAATAACATCTATGAGTCATGATGAAACACATCTCTCTCTACACACACACACACACACACACACACATCATGATACATAGTATAAAAATAGATTTTAAGGTTAGCATCCATCACAAATGACATACTACACTACCCATAGAGGCATGAGACTACCCTATCTGTATAATTCATTATTTATGATTATAGACCATCCACTATCCCTATAGATTGGTCAACTATGCCTGTAACCTTGATACCTAGCCAGTCATTATTAAATGAGCTGTTCTCTCCCAAGTCAGTGCCTACCATGTATGTATATCCCCTTGACCAACTCCCTATGGTACTATAACCTAAGGTCTAGTTGATAATCTATGTATCTCTCAAGCATCCTCCCTAACCAACTTAAACCATTCAGCATAACCTTGGGCTAAAGGCACCAAAGGATCAGTTAACTATGTAGTATTATGTTATGGTAGCACTTTGTCTAAAATATCATGGTGGATTGTCTCCACCAAGGTCATCCATCATGCCTCCTCTATTGTATCATCTACAAAATGTAAACTAAAATCACATTAAGTCTCAAAGATATCTCCAAAATCATACATTTATCTATCAGATATATCTATCTATCTACATAATCTCAAAAATAAACACTATAAAACACATATAACTCACCAATAGTAGCTCTATTCACTTAGCCACTAAGCACATCTTATGTAGCATGGATTCATAGTGGTGCAAATCCTTTACATTGGTCAAGATAAATCACATGAGCATGTCATGCTCCACTATGTATGCATTACATAATATACCAAATCAATGCAGGTTGCATTGTTGGATCTTCTTATGGTTGTACTAGTGGTGACACTTGAGCCCATCTCTATCTCCATGGCCATGGTGGTGGTATCGAATGTTTTAGCATAATAACAAATATTCCCCTACTCTAATTACATCTTGATATCCTCACTGTCTCCAACATCACCATATAATATCCCTCACTCGATGATGCCATATAATGGGAACCTCTATTATTGTGCATGTACCTCCCACACCATGCTAATCTCTTGCATGTTAATCCCAAAATATAAAGACCACTATAGGAGCCACCTGGTGATATAAACTACACTACCCTGGTACATGATGAAATAGATGCAGTTCCACCCACCAAGGATGTTTTCCCATAATCCTAAGGCAACCTTGTGCCTATATAATATTTATCCATGAGGTCCAAGCATCCACAGACCCTAATATAGATGCCAAATAGTCTCACCCCAAGAAATATTCTACAATGTTGGGACATGTGGAATAATGTGCACCACATGGTCTTGTTCCCAAATTCACACTTGTGTTAGGGAATCATATATATCATGAGGTAATCATGTTGACTTATACATAATAAGTCTCCCATAGATAAAACTAGTAAAAATCATAATGGGCCCTATCATCTATTAGCCCCTGTATAAAATACTATAAAAATTATCCACTAACTTAACCCAAATAATATAACCTATATCATATAATGTGTTGTGTTCCATCATCACCCAACATAAATTTATAATATACAATGGGACCTTCCCATCCAAATTGTGATAGATCATTCGAGCTATCATAAGCCCAATAATGCATATCTAGATATTCATAAAAATTGAAATATACACATCAAATAACTACACCACTAACCCTAGTTGGTCATATATCTTTGATCCTATTGCCCATAAATATAAGGCTCTCCTATCATCAAATTAATCTAGATTATTACACACCATTGGTATGCTAGTAATTGACAATCCTAAAAATACATGAACATCCTCTAGAGTGATAGCCACCTCAATGGTATCCTCATCCATCACCCAGAAAAATGTATTAATTAGTCTTTCCCATGTACCTAATAACATAGTGACTAACTCTATGCTCAATGGGTTTTGGAATATCTCCATGATCCCACCAAATCTAAGTGCAATAATTCAAGCTCAAACCATGACAGATAATATCGCTAGTAGATTTGGTAACCATAGTGCATCCACTAGTCTTTAGTGTCTTTGATGCCTCAAAAAAATTTCAAACAATAGAGAACCATTTAGATCTTTACTTTAAAATTGACATAAATTATATTTAAAAATAAAAAACAAACAAATGATCAAATTAAAAACTTCATTGGCCATGTAACGTAATAAATCATCCCTTTTCTATCTTTATAACTATATCAACCATGTACAAACCTATATTAACCACATGCTAAATTCAACCTTATCAGCTATATAACTAGCTACATCAACCCTATCTGAATTTATACTCTATCATCCTTTATGTACTATATCGGACATCTCTCTAGACTCCATTGTCCAACTTATACACTATTAGTGATCCTACAACATTATCGGCCAAGTTTCTAACTATATCAACTACATCAATTTTATACTACATCAACCACTCTCTATAAAACTATATCAACCACTACGTAAACAATTGGCTAGATACAAAAACATCTCCTTTCTACATCAGCCTGATTGATATTATCTTACGTAGGTGGTGATTTTTCATTAGGCTATAAGAAACACCCTTGACCTAATTTTTGACATTTTATCTCCTACCTATTTCTTATTTTAATTTTTTTGTATTACTACATTTTCTAGGGGAAAATATGCTACATAGATTTGCCCTTGCACCTATATTTCCAATATAGTCTGTTTTAATTCAAAATGCTAAAAAATAATAATAAATGTACCCCATACCCAGACTACACCAGCTACTGTTATGATCTATCCTCCAACTCATCCACCTCCTTAAGTAAGGACCATCATCTCTCTCTTTGCTAAAATTAGATACACAAAGCTCTAGTTACCAAAAAATAACAAATATGTAAATGAATAATAATTCACCCCTTTATAGAAAAAATTAAAAAATTTCAAACCTTCAATTATTTACCAAGTAATTTTGTATATTACTCATAAATTTTATTCTATATGTCCATTTTACGAACCAAAATAAGCTTTAGAATCCTAAAAAAGTAAAGAATTTTTTAGTGATAACACCATAGTTTTGTAATAAAAATGAAATTTTATCTTATTTTTCAGCTCTCTCTTGTTTTTCACATTATATGTCTCTTTTCATCTACTTCACATGTAGCTTCTCTTTAACAATAATAAGGTAGGTGAATCTATGTATTTAAAAAGTATTTACTTTCATTTATTTTATACTTTTTACTATGATATTTTATCTTTGTTAGTGTGTTGTTATTTTCTTTCTTGAATCACCATCCCATGTTACACTTTGGTAACACATGAGTGGGGCATATGTATAAAATTAAAAAAAAAATCATCATTTATTAACACTTTCTCTCTTGCAGCAACCTGCCAAGTTTCAATCTATCTGAGTGCATGCCTTAAAGGGTACACTAATAAATGGGTGGAAGACCATTGGTGCTCCATAACAGACATTGTTGTTTAATCTATCATGCCTATATCCACTACAATTCCCTCATACTTGATCCCATAAGCAATATTCCTCCTTATAACCCCTAACTACACCAAGATCAATATTTCCTAACTATGTCAACCTGAATCTATGTAGTAGTTCTTCATTCCCATCATTTTTAAAACTATGTCGACCCAGGTTGATGTAGTCTAAAATTTATGGAAGACATTTTGCAACTAAGTTATCCCTGGTCGACCTAGTTTGAGGTTAAACCGTTATATTTTTAACTACATTGAGGTTGGTTGATAACATTAGTTAAAAAATTTACAAGGTTAGGATCACTCATCACTATAAATACAAGCCATCATTTTAATCCAATAGAGAGGAACATTCATTTTCACATTGTCAATGCTCAGAAACATGCTTAAGCCTACATTTAGATAAGCCATTGCTTAGATATTATTTTTGAGGGAAAAAACTTGTCTTGTGGAATCTTGGATGCAATAGGAGGACTCTTTTTATCCTAGAGCTTGATTCAACCTTTGTGATCCTTAAAACCACAAAAAAATCTTACAAAACACCATTGGCCAAGGGGGAGATTGAGGCTTGATGGATTTTGTTAAAGGTAAGTATATGTTAACCCCTTAGGTTACCTAAGACCTCATTTGCCTACTATGGTTCCTTACCCTTTTTTATTTGTTCTTAACCACCCCTTAGGTAAGTATAGGGTTTTTCAAATTTGTCATTTCCCACCTTAGGTGACCTAGGCCCTCATTTGCCTATGATGGTTCCTTACCCTTTTTAGTTTATTTTTAACCACCACCCTTATTTGTGTTTCTAGCTTATCAATACTAGATTAGATTAATTCCAATATTAGAGACCTAGTCAGGGTTATTTCATTATATATATTGGCTATAGGCTTTGGAACCCTCTATATAGATGTTATGTCATAATTTCTCCTTTTTCTAGGTTTAGCAGATCCATTTGGTCATATCCTAATACATTATGTATTAATGGACTCTGTTTGATTTACCTTCTCTAAGTCTAGATATTTTAGATAGGATAAGTTTTAGGTCAATCCTAGCTCATTATATACACATTTTTATTTATCTATTTCATTCAATGTATATTGAAATTGTTTTGATGAAAACTTTTAGTTTCAAGATATGGAGAACTTTGTAAATGGAATTATATGTTTCCAATCTATGTATATTACATTGTTGAATTATCAGACCCAAGAAAAGGGTAATTTGTAAATGTGGTGATTTATTGTAACCACTTACATAATGCAATATGTTTTCTTCACTTATTGAAATCATTGTGAATATAAAGGAATGTGTTGTATAAGCATCTCCTCATGGAGAACTTCACCCTGGCCTAAAAACATGTGTATCATAGCAAAAGCGCTAAAAGGAATAGCCAAGAGGAAGATCAAGACACCAAAGAGTGTAATAAGGTTAGATAGTAGAGATTGGAATGAGTCATGGAATATTTATCAACTTGGGTTTATGAGTTTCACAATTGGGTGGTCAGTCTCCAAGAGAGAAGAACAAGGTACAATCTAAGAGGATGATAAAATTGATTTCCCACTTGAGAAGATAGAAGGTAAATCTTCACCTTATTTTATATAGTTTTTGTGGGACTAAAAACCTTCAAATTTTAGACATGAACAAAATTTTAGATCAATAAAGTCATCCAACTCATTCGGTAAGATAATATACTATCAAACAGAGGTATTCCTAACATGCCAACTCCTGGAAAAGAGCTAGTTTATGTTGTAAGGACTTAAATAACATATGTTTGACCCCAAAATTACCTTTAAATTATTTGGATTACTCTCAAAATTTTATATGATTTTAAAAAAATGGCATGTGTATGGTCTTTAAGAAGTTAAAGGACTTTTCATGGTTATGAACTATCAGTTTATGTGTGTGGTGGTTTCACAACCACCATGGTAGTTTTACCCTGCTTATAGTGGTAGTTTTTCCTACATAGGAAATTCAAGAGACGTAGAAGTGTTTGGGCTTCAATTTTTGACTCTTGGGATTCTTGTTTAAGCCTAAGGATTTTATTGTGTATATAAATGAACTTGTAGAGTTCACAAAGGCATTAAAAATCAAAGGGATTTGATGAATTCATTCAATTATTCCTTCATCAACTTTTTATTACATGTATTAGATTGAGTTAAAGACTACACAACTAAGATAGTTGAGTTTAGTAGTCTCTCCTGTTGAAGAGGCAAGTATTCCATTGAAGAATTTTGAGGTCATTATGAATTTAAGATACTTTTGAGGTTGGTGTCCTTATAATCCCAATAAAGAAAAGGCTTGTAAATTATAGAACATAGTGGAGATGAGGAAGCATAACTTCATTTTTGTTAGAGTTTTCTCAAATTGAGTTTCTCTAGGGTATGTCTTATGTTATTTCTCTTTGTTGATGTGATTATTTCCTTAATTTCATGTTTTAACACCTTGTAACTAATCTATTATCATAAACACTTTAGAGAGATCAAGACTAATGTATCAAAAACATAGTACTTGATCATAAAGGCTAAATAACTTCACATTGGTATTGCACTTCTATACAATCATTTCAATTTCAGTCATGTATAGAGTAGTAGCATGTTTAGAGAGTGAAGGAATGTATGCAAAGGATGTATCATGTGGGGATTGCATATTATTTTGTATGTTATATATGACAGTCATAAGAGCTAAGGTACATCTTAAAACAACATTTTGGGTGTTTTTATATGACATACAATTTAAATGCATCCCCTTAACTTGAAAGGATTTGTGTTGGTTAATCTTAGTTTGGAATATCCATCTAGTTTATGGATTGCCTAGGAGGCTTCCCTTTTTTTTTCACAGATTCATTTTTTTGAGCTTGAGCTAATTTTGTGTTATTTTGGTTACTTGACTTTTAATGGTAAAACATTTACTAAAATTAAAACCTATTGGAGACCCCGTTCAAGCAACTTCTCAGGCTCATATCTTGAGACCCATCAGAAAATTTTGCATTTTTATTAAATTTGTATTTTTCAAGTAAAAACTCATTCCATGCTTGTATCTACATTATATTATGTGTAATTCTCTCTCTCTCTCTCTCTCTCTCTCTCTCTCTCTCTCTCTCTCTCTCTCTCTCTCTCTCTCTCTCTCTCTCTCTCTCTCTCTCTCTCTCTCTCGTATTGTAACTCACACTACAACATTATAAGCAGTTATGAGAGATTTTTTTATTTGTTTATGTAACCAATAATTAGTTTTTCTATTATGGGGAAAATTTATTATTCTAGAAAACCTTGGTTTACATGTTAAACCATTTTTACACATGAAACATTGTAAAAATCCCATCATTATAAGCATTTTGGGTATTTTTTAATTTTCATCTTGTGAGCATGTTTTTGTTTAAGGTTCATTCCAAGGCCTTTTTGCCTTATGGTAATGGACTTGTGACAATACCTCAACACCCTAAGATAGGAAAATAATATTCTACAATCAAAAAATGATATGTTACTCTTTAAAATATGTGCACTTTATGAGAATATGGTTCAATTAGTTCAAGAGATTAGGAAAATAAAAAAACAAATCTCAATATGTCTCTTACTCAATTTTGGCAAAGATGTTCTCATTCATTTTTTTACAAAATATAATTACACACTTGCAACATAATATTGACACTAAATAAATCCCTTCCATTGGTCCCTCTCCAAATGTGACACATTTCATGTTATTAAATCTAGTACATATCCTCTTGATGTGTTTTTAGACTATGACCTACTAGATCCTGATTTGCCTTTTGTATATGAAGCACCCATAGTTGCACTTGTTGCACACCTCTTTAGATCCACCTACATATTTACTTAGCTCATTTGAGAATCATGTCACTAATTTTGTCTCCCAAATACTTTTTTCCAAGGGTCATCTTAGCATAAGTATTAGTAAACACTTATAGGGCACTGTTTCCCCCAAACCACCCAGTGACTAGATTACTCGCCAAGGCATTGGCTATCGAGCAAGTATTTCACCTTTATTGGGATCACTTTATACAATTTCAACACATGATTTTGTTTCTTCCACTCTTTTTGAGGACATATAGTGACACATGAATTCTATTTCACCTTCAATCAAGCATGAGGAACCTAAGATTACTTCTATTAGGAAAAAGAGTCAAGACACAAGATTCAGATGCTTCGTTACATTCCTTGTTTATGCACATGGAATTGAATCACATGCAAGCATATTATTCTCTATCCATGTTTATTTGGGATGAATTTTATAATAGTTATAGTGACATATTCAATTCTCTTTTCAAGTATTTTACTAACATGGTTCTTCCACCTTTTAGTTGCATTGTCCACACAATTTTCATATTTCCTAGCAATGCTCCCTTATTTTAAAGAAAATATGATGGCCTTTTTTTGACAAAGAGATAGTGTCATTGCATGGAGATAATATGGTGTATCCAGTGTCTTCTTTGTCTTTGTTAATGTTTTTTGGGATGCATCATGTACTCATGTTAAACTATAAAGTGCCATAGGGAGTTTGATATTTCAATATTGTCTACCTTCATGCGTGTGTTTGTTTATCTCACACCATTTTCCTATATTATTTGTTGGGTATTTCATCTCTCCCATTACCATTTATACCATCCTTGATATATTTTAGATATTTGGTGACCTTTTCTATATTTCAATATCTCATTGGTGTTCAAATAGTGTATTTAGACCACTAGTATAGTTATCTTGAGGTTTTTACCTATTTTTACTATCATTATGCATAGTCATGTCAAACTATGGAACAACACACTTTGTAGTGTAGTGGATCCCTCCATTTTTTGGATAAAATATCACCTTTATGATAACCCTTTTTAACAAGAGTAAGTTTTGGCATCCCCAACATCTCTTTGTCTACTTTCAGATATTTGTGAGTTTTTTCCTATATTTTTTGACAATTGATAGTGTTTCTATCTAGTTTCCCTAACATATATCAATTCTTCAATGCTAGAGTAGTGGATTCAAAACAATCATATATATTTTTCATCCACTCCACCCATTCAATATTTTGAGGGGGTAAGTGATGTTATATTACTTTCTTCAGGTGTTGTGTGTAATTATGTGTTTATCCTTGAGGTGGCACGTCTCAACATCTACTTATAGTAATTTTTTCAGTTGATGGCATTCATTTTGGTGAACTCTTATATGTTCAATATGTTGACAGTCTCCTTACATAGAACTATACTTATACATCTAGTGTCTTCTTTGTCTTCTTCAGTGATTGAGTAGTGGATTCAAACCACTTATGTAGTTTTGAGTGATTCAATAGTTGGACATTCACATGAACTTTGTGTGGTGGATTAACCCAACTATTTTTCTTTTCAGTGATGTATTCAACCCATCCAATACATTTTCTTCAATGATGGATCAGCCCATCGAGTTTAGTATCTTCAGTAATGGATCAAATTATCCTATTTTGGCCTTATGGTGTACTACTTGTGTGTTCTAATATTTATTAGAATACCTTGCATCATATATCAACTCTATTGATCACTTATGTTATCTTAATAATTTTCTTAGATACCGTAGTGGTGCATATAATTTTTTTTATTGCATTTTAATATACACATGTACCTCATTAGGCCTACTTATTGAGACCCATTTTTAGAGGATTATTAGACTTCTTGTTTATTTATCCCTCCCTAAGTTACACTTAAGGGGTGTATTTGTGCATTATTTATATGCACTAATATTAAATTAACTTAGGTTAGCTTACCAATGCTAAGTGTGCTTTGTCAAAATTATTTAGGCTTAGAATTTGATAAGTGAGTATTTAATGCTCAAACCATTTATAAATGCCACCTCCATGTGGGAAAATTACATGTGCCACTTAAGTGACTAATAAGAAAAGGAGAGCTTGCTCATGCTCAACCTATGTATGCCCCTCATAGGTTATAGGACCTCTTTGAATATGGATCCATTATATTCATTTAGTGATAGATGTATGAATTAATCCTTATCTCTTTCATTTGTAGAGTATTTCATATCTAATGGAGTGAGTACATACTAAGGTGTTTCTTAGCCTTCATACTCTTAAATCATTTTCCTTCATAGGGATCAAATATTTTTTCCAACACCCATATCATACCTCAAAATGACCTCCTATATATCACCACTATCATCCCTTTGAATGAGATATATATGATGCACCATAAATCTTCTACAATCACAATAGCCTCTCCTACTAGAAATTAAAAAAGTATAGTTTTCACTATTCCATCTATCTATAAATGTTGTCAATAAAGTCACATCATAATACATAGCATGTAATCAACCCACATATCCAAACCTAACAACATATAAATGCTCCCAAACACCTTTAATCAATCCTAGATCTTAAATGGACTCTTTCATCCTACCATGATGGAACTCGTAGACATGAACATCATTTTGCATCATAAACAAAAAAAACAATGAATAGATTAATGATCCAACAAAGATATATCTAAAATAAACTAGAAAAAAATATATATATTTATCATTAAAAATATGAAAACCCTACTCTTGACTAGAAACATATATAACTCTACCATGACCATACATAATCCTACTAGGATTGTATATGGGTCTATTAGGAGGATATAAAATCTTATCATAAGTGTGCACGGTCTTGCAAAAAGTGTACATTGGCTTCCAAGAGCATACAAAACACCTCTTAGTTGAAATATGTACCTCATTTCTTCCCAACATTTTCAAATTTTTCAAAAAAGATATAAAAATGAAAAAAGGTATTTTTGACACTTTATAGCTCCACCTCCATGCTTGCTATGGCTACCTAACACTTTTTACCTAGTCTCTTTGGAATGATGAATTTATTGTGTTTCCATATTTCTCCCCTAAACTCAAATTTCCAAAACAAGTAAGTGCAAAGGGAAAAGTGTCTTATTTTCTAATTAACCTTCACTTTATATACCACAAGTTTTATAAAGTTACATTACTTAGTCACTTTAACACTATAATGGCCAATTAATGTGACATGCACTTACATGCTCAGTTGGTACAACCACATCCTATATTGAGACTTCCTACATAAATTAACACATTGTTAACCAAAATATACAATATTCCCATCAATTACTAAGGGTATTTTTTCATCATAAAATGTGCCTCCTACATAATATCTAAATTTCACTCATTTGAGGCATATCACTTGGGCACAAATTTAATTTCATCTTTCTCATATTGGAGTAACTCATTTGTACACCTACATTAGTTACATCATTCCAATTTAAGAGCATAGTACCCATGTGCTTGTATAGATTATATATTACCCACATTAGGGAAATCTATTACCAGTATTTTTTTGCATCACTTATATATTTCCTATGTAGAGGCATGTTACTTTATGAAGAATCCATCCAAACACATTATATTATTATTGTGCTTAAATTGCTTATAATTCACTCACATTAGGGCAACCCGTTATCACTATAATACTTATGTTACTCCAATGTAACAACTAAACTCATATATGCATTACCTCCACTCAAGATCATATGAGATCAATTCCATATTACATATGTGCTTTGATGATGATATATTACTTATATGACTTA
Source organism: Torreya grandis (assembly GCA_037957365.1). Taxonomy (NCBI): domain Eukaryota; kingdom Viridiplantae; phylum Streptophyta; class Pinopsida; order Cupressales; family Taxaceae; genus Torreya; species Torreya grandis. The sequence goes on along the minus strand of JARHVA010001619.1, from coordinate 2,506,692 downwards.
AAACAATATACACATAGAAATTATTTTGTGCTTTCATAGTCCATATAGTAGTAAAGTAGTTTTTTGGAATAAACTGTGTGAAATTTTTATTACTTCTCAAAATTTTGGATAGTTTATTTCAAAAAACTACTTTGCTACATACACATAGACCAAAATCCCTAATTACATATATGTTCTTTCACGATAATATATTTTTGTGATTATACCAAGTCTTTTACACCTACTTTAATGATGATATCTTTCTTTGATTAGGCCAAAATGTGTTATTAATTTATTTTGATGATTGTTTTACCTATATTGTGATTAATGTGATTAGTTAACCTATATGTAATATAAATATTTAAAATTAATTTATATTTCAAGATATAGAATATATACAAATATAAATTTAAAATCTTACAACTGATTTAGAAATCTAATTGCTAAATATGGACAATACAACCAAGGGTTAAGATACTTAAAGGTTAAATTCTCTATGGAAGACTAGTATTGTATGTAGGTGGTAGGAAGAATAGTAAATTAGACTATAGATCAATAAAATATATATATAGAACTTTGTGTACACTTAGAAAACATTATTATCCTCAATTTACCACCATCAGATGTTATGCTCCCTATTGACAAGTTTATCTGTGTAGATATTATAATCCCAAGGTCTAATTATTCATGTGGCTCATAAATATTTCTCCTTCACTTGAAACCCTAGGTCCACTTGTAATGATAGATTTAGGCCTAAAAAAGATGAATAAAGATGGGTTGTGCTAACCCCAAACACTCCCTGTTAAATGGTTAAGTGTTGCCTACATGAACATTCCAACGAGAAGTTGATTTTATGTAGTTATCCTTGTTAGATGATTGTGTGCAATCATGCTCTTTCAATGCATGTAACCTATGATCCAACCCTTGCTACTTTAAAATTGAAAAATTTGATTTAGCTCTTGAGTGCTTCAAACTTGGTAAGGACCTACTTCTAGTAATTGATTGGAAATTTAGAAAGAATAAGGTAATCCTCTTGAATGTGTAAGTGATTAAATATGCCTTATAAATGTTTTATAGATAGGTGATAGATAGGTAATAGGATTATACCTATTTTTATTTAAATGAGACTCTTTGGAAATTTCTCATGTCACCAACATTCTAGCATGGATGGTATGACCCATAAAAATGTTTTGAATTTGAAATATAACCATTGCTTGGCATGGGATGAAATACTTAAATAATATGTTATGAGTTTGAAATATTGTCCAAGAGATGGGAACATTGATTTGATGATTTGGAGATGTTTGATCAAGATAAATAACTTGTTTGACATAGATTTTGGGTTTTCCTATAGGAGAATAATATAAATTGGGAAGGCTAAGACCCATAGAAGGCATGCAGATGCCAGGGAATGGAGAATGAGAGACATATTTATATACACAAGTCATGTAGGGTGAAGGTAAGTCAAAATTAACATTATCAAGCATCAATTACTATATTTTTGTGTTTACAAATGCCTCCCTTTTATTCTAGTATTAAAAATAAATACAAATACTAGAGTAAAAGTATGAATATATACTTGAGTGTGCAAACACACTTTGTCTTTAGGATAAGGCTCTAGTGTGCAATATTATCTAAGAAAAAACCTACAATGAACATGTGGCATTCAATGTCCATAAAATGAATTTTAAAAGTGTATAAATTTCAATTTCAATTCAAGAGCAAGGAAATAATGCACTCATTTATGGGTGAACCATGTTGCCTTATAAATTTGTTGAAGATAATGATTCCTTATTGAAGCATTGGAAAATGGTTATTCTTATTGAATATTTTTGAATAATTAGGGGTGATCAATCCCTAATTTTTTTAACTAAGGTGAGTACCATGGATTGAGACTGCAAATGCCACCAAGCTTTATTAAATAACAAGGGAATAGTGCTAGGCTATTGAGCAATGCATAACTTCAATTGCACTAACCCATGTAATTAATTTTCATTGATTTTTTAACCCCAAGATGAAAAGTGGGAGTACATATCAGGCTCATAGAGTAATTCTAGGTTTTTGAATGATGCAAATCCTCAACTGCACTACTCATTTAAACTATTTAATGTTCATTTTGATTTAGTAATGAAATGTTGATAATAAATAAACTATTGAAAAATAATTAGATATACATAAATATACATATTTAATATGAAATATAATAATTTATAGAATTAAAATGAACTACAAATAGTAAATTGACCAATAGAAAGCAAATTTATTTTGGATATGATTTATTGTTGGTTGTGTAGGCTAACTATATATGGAAACTAGTTAAAAAGACGTGTGAACTATTTCGCATATGAAAATATAAATTGAAACTAAGCTAGGAAAAGGTCATGCTAGGAGTACAAGGCCACATTATGGTAGTGTCCTACTTGACTATGTAATTGATTTCCCAATCTTGGTACTTATGGTTGTCTGAGAGGATTTATAGTTTATCTGTATACTTATTTGATATGTAGAAGACTTACAAAATAAAAACCCTTGCTCCTTCACAATATACACTATAAATATAAAATTATAAAAAGGGATAATAGGGTTAGGTAAATATATAAAATATTATTATAAACCTCTACGTAATTTGAGTGTTGCCTACATATCCCAAAATAGCCTTAGACAAATGTAATTTGCCTCCTAGGTTGAGTGTGTGAATCTTAACTTTGATATATGAAAGCAACTAGATAGATTGCTTTAAATTCTTAAAAATGAATGACACTGAATAGAAAAAAAATGACTTTAGACTTGGCCTATGATTGTTAGAGTAAATTAGAATTGAAATTAGAAATAATAGTGTTATTTTGTTCAGTGTGCAGTAGAATTGCCAAGTGATCACTAAATATATTTAGAGAAGCCTTAATGTTCTTATATAGATGAATATTTGAAATGTTTTTGTTAACTAACCTTGATAAAATCATGTTAAGGGTAATATTAAATTATAAAAATTAAAAATTTGTCATTGGATCCTAGGGGATAAGGCTACACTAATAGACGAGGCTACATTGCAGCTTATCTTCTTGGTGTGGTCTTGTCCTAAAAGGATAGAGACGATCGAAATCTAACTGAAATGAGTTTGTAAGTATAATAAGGATACCTAAATGATGTTTCTAGTATTTTTAAAGTATTAAATATAATATTTAAAGATCGTATATAGAGTATAAGTTAACTAAATGGTGAATAGACTAAGTAGGGTAAGGATGTTAATATTAAACATTATCAAGCACTTACTGATTATTTTTGAGTGTCTACATTTTACCCCACCTTATTCTAGTGATGCAATGAAGTGAAATTACTAGAGTAAAGTAGATGGAAACGTAAATGTGTGTACACACTTTCTTTTTAGATGTAAATATTGATTGTGCAAGATGACTCAATGTAAAACCTATAACAATGCCATTGAAAGTAGTTACTACCCATATTTTAAAATATTGAAATTTTGAAATATGTAGTTTGAAAAGAGATCAAAGAAAGTATAAACCTAAAATAATATGTAATCTAATTATTATATAACTTGAAAATTGAGAAGTGTGTATGTGTGCTCACTTATTGAGGCATTTAGAAATGTTGAACCTATGACAAATTGAGAGTGATCAAGTCTCAATTTGAAAACTAGTGAAAGCCCATGATTTGGAAAGATTATATGCTCTAACTCTCATCTGAATATATAGTGTACTATATAAAATAATTGAAGGGTATAACCACCAAAGGTGGCTCATTACAATGGAAAAATTGAATCCATAAACATTGAGTGCCTATATTATAATGTGGTATAATTACAAAATAAAGACAAATCACACCAATGCAAACATATATAAATTCTATTTGAAACTTTGCACCTTTAAAAATTTTGAAATTTCAATGTAGAAACCTAAATGTGAATGAATATTTTTCCCCTTATATTTATATTGAATTGATAGAAAATGCCAATTAAACTTGTAATTTTTTGAAACTTACAACTTGTAATTGTTTGGAACCTGTAACTTGTAATTGTAGGAATGAGAGCACATGTTTGGTGTGTGTCAACATAATCTAAAAATGTTGAATCATTTTGTAAGTATGAAAACTATATATTTTCATAAATCTGAAATTCGTTTCTCATGAGGCTTGAATTTTCAAGGCAATCCCATTAAGATGTCTTCCTTTTAAGATGAGATACATAGCCTATAAGTCACTTATCTCAAAAGAAAGTATATGTGAAAGATTGATCATGTAGTGGCACTTTGAACATTTGAATTTAATTGCATCATATTATTGAATATTATATTAAATTGTATATGAAACATGTGTTAGATATATATATCATTAAAGCACATAAGTATCTATGTATTAGAGGGTTGTGTGTTTGAATCACATCAAGTTCACCATAATGTTTAATATTCTTCTTTATTTAACAATGAAATGATATGAATAAATAAACTATTGAGAATTGATTAGATCTAAATAAATACAAAGATATAAATATTAAATAAAATAATTTACATAATTATAAATGAGCTATAAACTATTGACTTGTATGGAAACCAACTAAAAAAAACTGTGAAATGTGTCGCATCCAAAAACAAAAATTCAAACTGATCTAGGAGAAAGAAATTCTAGGAAGATAGGGCCACAATGTGGCCTTATTTGTTAACTACATCCATTTCTTAGTTGATTATGTGATTGATTTCCTAGTTTAGGTACTTGAGGTTGTTTATCAGGGTTTATTATTTATCTGTGTGTGCCAATTTGATGTGTGCAAGAAATGAAAAATAAAAACCCTACATATTACACAATAAACACATTAAATATAAAATTCTAACATGGGTGAATATGGTTAGGGGAATATATTATATTTCCTTTGAAAACCCCATGTAATCTTAGTATTGCCTACATATCCCAAAAGGGCCTTAGGTCAATGCAGTTCTCCCTCCTAGGGGGAGTGTGTCAATATTGATATTTGTTATATAAAAGCAACTAGATAGATTTTTTTTAATAACTTCAGACTTAGCCTATGACTATTAGAATAAATCATAATTGGAATTGGAAATAATAGTGCTCTTTTGATCAGTGTGTAGTAGAATTACCAAGTGATTTCTATATATAGTCAAAGAGGTCTTTATGTGATTATATAGAGGAATATTTGAAATATTATCATTAATCAACCTTAATAATAGTATGGGAGCATTAATATAGAATTTCTCAAATTTAAAAATTTATCATTGGAGTATAGGGGATAAGGTTGCACTAGTAGACGAGGTTGTACCATGGCATTGTTTGCCTAGTGTGGTCTTATCCTAGAATGACAAAGACGGCTAAAATATGATTGGCATGAGTTTATAAGTATAATGGGGATGCCTTAATGGTGTTTATAGTATTTAAAAGGAATGAAGTATAATATTGAAGGCTCCCATATAAATTTCAAGTTAACAGAATGATGAATAGACCAAGTAGGGTAAGGATGTCAAGCTTAAACATTGTTAAGCACTTAATGATTAATTTTGAGTGTATACATAAACATGAATTAAAAACTACAAATGGAATTATATATTCATGGTTTCTCACTACTTAGTACCATTAAATCTACTTGAAAAAGAGAAAATGTCATAATGTGAATATGCATGAAGAGCTTCATGCCCCATAATTTGAACTACTCAATGCCAATATTGGTAAACTTTGGAAATGTATATGCATGAAATAGATTTCATTCCCCTTAATTTGAAATTATAAGTGTTAATCTCATATAGAATTTTATGCATCTATATGTTATGTGTCTCATGTCTAAAAAATCTAAAAACCTATAAATCATACCCTGTGAAATGAGTGCATATGCCCTCAAATATATATAATTATCCCAATTTGATATCTAAACCACTCTAAAATATTTTTAATTTGTATAATTTATGCCAAAATATGTATTATATGCTCTCGGAGGCTTAATTCTAATGACAAGCCCAGTAATATGCCCACTTTTGAGGTGAGGGATGTATCCTGTAAGTCATTCATCTCAAAATAATGAGTTGATTGTATTATGTTCTTTATAAAAATGTAAACATGTCTAATCATGGTCAAATGTGGAAAATATGTCATCATATTATTTAAAATTTCATCGAATCATTTATGAAATATACATAATTCAAGGTCATATAAGTGTCAATGTCAAGATGTAGATACCAATTAGGTGTGCAATAAGAAGCATCACTAATAATTGTAATGAATAAATCTATGTAAAAAACATGCATGATATAGATCATGGCACCCCAAACAAGGGGGAGATGTGATATATAGATCATGGAACTAGAAAACTAAGCAATCAAAACAAGATCGACAAGTAATTTTATAAAATATAAGTACACATAGTAGCACACAATGTCACACATAAAACCAAGGAGCCACATACAAGGGATAATGCATGTCACACAAACAAGGCCAATAAGGCACAATCAAGGGGAAATAAATGTAACATACAAGGCTAAGTGGACATTGAAAATGGGTAATAAATTTCACAAAAATAAGGTTAAGGATCCTTAAACAAAGCCAAGGGGTTGCATACAATAGTAAAGCAATGACTAGCCTATTATAAAAGTGAATAACATTGAAGAAGCATAGAACATCCAAAATAATCTACACCATCCAAATATATAAATTTCATAGTATATTAAGGTAACAAATCCATGTAACATTGTATAAATCATGAGTAATTTTAAGGCATGTGTACACAATCAAAGTACGTCAACATGGTAGATGGAAAATTCATAGAAATATATAATTTTTAATAGTGTAACTTGTGGAATAAGATACACCCAATATTGACATGGCCCCTAGGTATAATAATGATCCAACATCTATGTATCCATATATAATGTGTATTTTTATGCCTTGCATATCACTTATGTACTTCATGAAATGCATATGTGTATAGAAAGGATGTGTAATCTTCCAAAGATGTGATAAATAACACATGTAAATGATGTAAACCAGTAATCATGTCACCTTGAAGACCTAATTTTTTTATTTTTTGGATATTTTTTTGTATTTTTATTCTTTTTTCATATTTTATAAATATGTGTTTAATGGAAATGCTAACCAATATAAGGGATGGTAATGGGGAGGCTCGATATCAAACATGGGAAGTGTAACCTTGTAGAAACCAATGGTGTGACATAGAACTGGATGCAAATCTAAATCTAAATCTAAAAAATGATCTTGTGTTATGATATAACCCTCATCATCATCATTCATAGTGTCTTGGATATGATGAGTGACTTAAGAATGTGCCATATCTAGTGAAAATTATTGTAATCTAGGAGAATCCTATGCATGTGGTAACTACATAATAAGCTAAATAGTCACTAAATCGACTCTAAGACATGGAGGAATATTGGTTTTTATTAATCTTAAAATGACCCTCTAATATCAAGCACAGTACAATACTAGCCTCCCAATAAATTCCACATCTTTCCTTTGACTAGTGTGTGTAGAATGAGCTTGAGTAGGCTATATAATTGATTGTGTAGAATACATCAAGATATGTGGGATAACTACCTTGGTGACATAATCCTAAATATCTGAAGTAACTAACCCTGTATAGTGATCCTAAATATGTGTAATAATTGTATCTAAAGGATTAATGTTGAATAGGTGTAACTGAACTAACTGCAGTGGTGATGAGGGTGGAAGAGGGAATCCTTGAGGCATAAGAGGTTACTCATTTACAATACTTGGCACTGTCACTAGATACACCTAATATTTTTAACTTTATAAATTTATTGATGCTTTCACTTTTAATGAATTGTTGTTGCATCAATATACCTAAGTGTGCACCTTGAAGGGTGTGTCGAGAATGGGGTGGGAATAGTTTGTGGTATTTTGAAATAATTTTTTCATAATTTTTTGCCATACCATAATTACTATCAATTTGACCTCCTCTAAGTCTTTATTTGCCTTACCTCTCTATCAAATTTCCATTTAGATTTTATATCTTCCATTTATCCTATTATATTAGCTTGGTTGATACAATTTGTTTCATACTTTTCCTTCCCTATACTGTATCACCTAGTCCAATACAGTTATGAGTCTATCTTATGTCATATGTACCATATCAGCTTCGTTGATAATTACTATGTTAGTTGACATCTTCCAACTATATTGGTCTATCCAACACCCTTAGCTTAGAGTTAAAGGTTAATTTTAGGTAATGTATACATATATATAAGGGTTATGTTTCATTCCCAAATGGATATATCACATTCATACATTTATACCCCTAAGTAGTGTTTGGGAGAGTTAGAGGGCTTAAAACCTTATCTTGGAGATCTTGTCTTGCAATGTCATTAAATTTAAATAGGAGAGGTATTTGTAGTTCTTAACTAAGGATATCTACATATTCATCTTACCATTTAAGTTCTTCAACTTATAACATCTCTTGTAAAGTTCCACTTGAGCCAAAGGGGGAGATTGAAGCATCAACAAGTCCACTCAAGGGTAAGTATTTTTATCCCTATATTATTTCCTTTATTTACTTAGTATATTAGATTATGTTTATTAATTTGTAGATGTATGTGTGTATCCTTGCTTAGGTTCCTCCTTATGTTTAATTAGATAGTATAGATAAATGGTTGATTAGGCTTACCATTTATCACCTTAGGTTGCAAAGAACCCCATTTGGTTGACCATTTCACTACCTTCTTTACGCCCACTTACAACCATTTAATTTACTTGAATATTTATAAAAATTTATATTTACTTATACCTTTATGATTGTTTAATTTTACTTACACCTTTACAATTATCTATACAATCACTTACCTATCATTAATTTGATGGAGAGTTATATCTCACATCATAGGTTTACGCTGTAGAACCCTTTTCTCTTGACATTTGAGTGTAGATTATCCTCTACTTGGTCTATTGCTATTTTAGGCCCTTACCTAATTATCCAAGTGTACACATAAGTTATATTATTATGACCTTATTTTGAGTCCTAGTCTATTGAGATAAAGAGGATACTTGTAGGTCATCCTAGCCCGCGCATACATTCTAGTGAACTTGGCATGATTTTATCGCATCTCTAGTTGGATCATTTTTCATGTTTGTCCTCTTATATTCTTAGTGATATCCTCAAAACCTCATATATCTTGAAATTTTACTATATCACCAACATAATATATTTTTCTTAGTCTTAGAAACTATATCATCTAGCCTAATATAGTTTTGTGTCTTTGCCAATTACAATGGCTAGCTTAATACAGTTTTATTTTATTAGTGCTTTCTACCAATTGTATTGTTAGGAATTATTAGTGTTCTCATGTATTTTGTGAGTGGATATGTTGGTGGGTAAGTAATAATATAATTATATAAGTGAAAATAATATATCTGTGAGATAAGTGAGTTATTGAGAATAACACACGTATAGATTTTGTAGGAGAAAGAATAGGTTTGTTGAGAGATATTATGTGAGATAGAGATATTAGGGTTGAGGGATTTAGGGGATAATTTAGAGACTCCAGATAATAATTGGATCCTCTTCTATAGGATTAAAATTATGTATAGATATATCTATCTTTTTTAATAAAGTGTATTGATTATTTATTTCATTTGGTATCATAATTATGTTAGTCACGTAAAGGAATGGGATCTTGAGCATGGAATGGGTAGCACCATTATTATTCTTAGTTGCCCCTCTAGATGAGAATTTTTAATTTGTGAATATAGTGTTAAGTCTTATTTTTTATTAGTAATATGTAGTTATCAATGGGTTCTTTACATCACCCCACATATCTACAATCTTCTATCAACCATTAAAGCACTTATATTCTTATTTTTGCCATTGCCCTTCACCACCTAAGGAGGACATAATCTTAAATTGTATAGATTTATGTTATTGGTAAGGTAAATGCATTGTGAGGAAGACTATGTATAAAAGATTGTTATCATTTATTGTATCATTCTTGAACACATTTCTCTACCCATGCACTTGCTCCAGTCAAATTACCATGTTAATATTTAGTTGAATATGTTGTTGTTTTGTAATTTCATTCATGTTAAAGTGATCTATCATATGCCATGTTGTGAAATTTAATCTAGGGGAGTTTCACACATAATTGAATAATTAAATGAATTTGATCTACAAGGTTTTGATTTGCATGATTCTTTCCAAGATAGGACATCATTAACTCAACCTGCTAGATTCATTGGAGAACATTGTTCAAATCATCAATGACTTTGGTAGTTATATCTATTTATTTATAGTCTATTTTATTTATATAAATACTAATATATGCATGTTATGTTGTTCATCATGTTATGTTTTTTATGTTATAATCCTTCAACATCCATGATTGTTGTGAGTCATAAAAAAAATATGAGGGATTATAAGGAGTTTTTATATACAGTGTTGGAATTTGTCAATGTTACTCTATTGGCTTAAAAAATTGTCAAGGGGACAAATTGGTGACTTTGAGTCAATAGTATGGAAACTAAGTCCTTACGTTAGTCAGAAACATAGGGATAAAGTCCCTCTCCTATTAGTAGGTAGAGATACCTTTATTAAAATCCAAAAGGAGAAAGCATGGAAAGAGTTATTTACAACTATCACAGCAAAAATGTTTTCTGCAGGGGTTTTGTACTTTTAAAAAGAAAGTACAAAAAGGAGATAGAAAGGAAATGAGGTGAATGAAGGGAATGATGGGAAATAGAGAAAGGAGAGGAATAAAATAAGAAAAGGATTACTATATCCAGTTAAACACAAAAGCTAATAATCCCAAGAAAAATAAAGGATGACTCTAGGTGACTAAACACTAAGATTCACTAGAATATCCCAAGAAGGAGAAACACTATGATCATGAAACTCTCTTCTTATTCAATGGGTGGTAAAGACATAATTACACCCTTAGGAGTACAAAACATACATTGAGATGATTCTCTGATACTAATACTAAACAAAAGACAACCATCCCATATTTACTCGTAAAAGATAATTAAAATATTTCTTAAAACCCATAAAGATTTCACATTTGTGGAAATAATAGAGATAGATTCAAAAATAAATTCTATTATGCAATTTCCACATTAATAATAGTTGAACAATTATGACAAAGTTTTGACAAAATATTTGAATACAAATGAATCATACACATAGTCATAATTAGTGAAGAGAATATGGACACATAGTTTCTAAATCTCCTTTGTATTTATCCTTGTTGAGTTTTAATACAATCTTGCCTTCTTAAAATATGTCTCGGAGTTATTTTTTTTCAAAAAAACTGTTATAATGAGACTAACACTCATATTTATAATTCAGGAAGGTGGTTACAGTGCATGACCACAATTTTGCATTTTAGATGGTACAAAAGTGATTTTACAAAAAAAACACCACTTAAAAAATGAGTTGGTATAGTTACACCACATGCAAAAGAGAAATTACACGACATGAAAAGTGAAAAAGTGCAATTGTGATTTTTTTACCAAGTGTAATTAAGACTCACAACTTAAAAATTTGACATAGTGCATTTTGCATAAATTACATTTATGAGTTTTCACATATAAAATTTGTAACTAGAAATTGTAAAACAAGATTCAACATTTACATGAAAAGACTAGAAGAATTTGATGAAGCCTATTCATATTCACTTAAGCTGAGGATGATTTCAAATTTATCTAACAAATGCTTCTTTCCTTGTATTGCACCCATATCATGCAACATATCTTCTGTCACTATTGTTCTTCCTTGTATGCATGACTCAAAAAAATTTACATCTACTTTATTATCTTTGGTCAAGTGATGAAATACCATCATCATGTCAAGATGTTCATCAATAGTGTTGTGAGTGGATGGCTTTATAGGATTTATTGAGGATGGTATAACATTCATCAAGCCACAAACTTTGATAGTATCTAGACCATGGCCACCACCTTCACCTTCACTGTGATAGGTGTGAATAGTTATTTTTTGAAATACATCAATGGAATTATTTATGCAACCAACCTCATTGAATGTATTTGTGTGAAAGGTCACCTATGACATTTGAAGTGTTTCCCTTCCCAATGAAACTAAAATTAAGGGGTAGACCATCAGTTACACATAACATAGGCTGCATTTGAATTGGTACAGGTGTTAAAGTTGTTACACAAGTACCAATTGTTGGCCCAATTCCCCCACCAAGTAATGTTGAACATGATAAATAGTGTTCTAGTAGTGATTATCAATCCCTCACAAGTAATGACTTTTGTATTAACACGAACAATCATTCCTTTAGACATGCCATACATAACATCAAGATTTCCTAACTTTCTAATTCCTATAATATTATTCCATTTAATACCAATATTTGATTTATAAATCCATGAACAACTATGATTAATGCATTTATAATTACAACATCCAGATAAGAATCAGATGGATATCTAGGGGCCTAACCCATGTCATCTTGTATTCCTTTCCCACCACCAAATATACACTCATCTCCATAAACTATGAAATCACTCTCAACTTATGCACTAACAAAGCTTAATACAATATTCCTTTCTCACTTCTCACTCTTTTAAGTCCTCTTACAAACACTTAATGCATTTCCAAAATCTCTTTGATTCAATGAATGAGATGGAAGGAACAGTACATATTATCTTTTTTATTTTCATTCATTATCTTTCATGGGGTAAATAAATTTTATGCATCTGACATAAAAGAACTTAAAATGGCCTTTCAACTTAGTGAGAACATAATCAAACTCAGCATTGAACTCCAACATCTTGTTAGGTTTACCCACATAAAGCAACATCATTTCTCCACAAGGTGATGCCTCTTTCACCTTTGATTGAATGAATTTCAAATTTTGAAAAATAAATTGGTTGTCAATAAATGGCTTCTCCCATTCTGACATTCTGAGCTCCTCCTTAAGAGTTGAATAAAATTCATATGCCTCCAATCCCAACCTTTCTATCATTGGAAATGCATTTTTATTGGATATTTATACTTTACCATCCACCACCACCACTTTCTATGAGATAAAAGATGTTGCAAGAGATATTATTAAAGATATAAAAGATATTGATATCTTTTATATCAATGTTGCATTTGGAACCACTATCTAGGGAGCACTCCTCAACTTATCCCATTCCATTATTGAATCCTAATTTGAAATCCTAACTATTTCTACTAGATGGTAATGGATTTCTCGCATCTTCACATACACATTTTTAAATGCACCCTTCAACAAGTGAATGGATCTATAGAGAAGTAATATTATTTTTCCTTATAAATCAATGAGCTTCACCTACTGATTATTATTGAGGAGGGAATATATTTATAGCACTGCTCTCAAGATCTCAACATTTCTCTCTTGTCAAGTTTTGAGGAAGAAAGCCACTTCATTCAATACATGCAATATATCTTCCCATATGGATGGACATTTTATTCCCTTTTATTCTAAATTTTCAATGCTATGGAAAACTCCATTATAATTAATTCTAGGGAAAGTCACTTTAAATTTGTCAAAGATTAAGGAAATATTAGAGTCAAGATGTGTATGAAATAGGATTCTATTTGTCACCTCTAACGATAAGGAATTGAAATCTCTACCGACATATATGATTGACAAAACTTTTAAGCTCGGTGACTGCATATATTTTTCTAGTAATTTACAATCTATTTGACCATTTTGATGAATGATGAAGATGAGGGATGTGTCTAGTAGAATAGAGGATGCATATAAAATGCATTAATGAATGTCAATCATAAGCCCTTCCTCATCAAATACCTTGTAAATCGTTCTTCTCAACAACAAATCACCTTTTCCTTCTTTTTTTCTCTTTTAATGGGAATCTGATACTGTCACAAAATGCCATTATTTTTTCTCCCTTTACAATTATATCCAGTTTTGGGTCATCCTTTCACTCCCTGTAATTTCCAAGCACCACAAGATTTGAATAGCCCCCACTACTTGATCTTCTTGGCCCATATGGTAGTACAGTTACTCCTTAGAGGTAAAAATAATGAAAATAAATAAAAAGCTTATCTCTCCTCTATGGCATCATATGACTTTATTTGACAACCAAAATAAATTAAAATTTGATTCTTTCTTTTTTATTTCACTTTGTGCCCTCTTTCAATAGTGATAGCATCGTACAGTTTCCCTCTATCAAAAAGCACAGATAATTATTTGTGATCTAGTGTTGAATGAGTATTTACAAAATCATTTGGAGTTTTAACATGTTTGAATGGTGTGGAATAGCTTCAAAATATTTGAAAAAGAATATTTTATAATTTAACACAATTTAGGGAAATGATAATGAAATTTTCATAGAGTGGAGAGAATAAAAAGCAAATTTCACAGTCCGGGAAAAATATAAAGCACTTGCACAACTTGAAAAGAGTTAATGAGACTTTTGCATAGTTATGGGAAAAGTCAAAAGCTTTTTACACAGCACTAGAACTTCAAAGGGAATTTGCACAGTTTGGGAAATAAGACATTTTGCTTGTAATTTTGATTCACAATTAAATTAATTAATTAATACAAATTAATTGATTAATTTCCAATTTTTCAAAATTGAAAATTTTAAGCCCAAACCAAAAAATTAGTTGAAAATTAATTCAATTTTTCACTATTTTTAAATAGACAAAAATTGTGACAACATACTCTCATCACCAAACTTCATCAAATTCATCAATCACTTCTAATCATTGTATGCATCATATCCTTATCATGTATCAAAGTTGAAATAGATTTTGGTTTATCTTGTTTATTATTTATGTTATAATTATTACTTATATAGTCAAGGTCCTTCTTTATTAAAGTCCCAAATTTTTATAGTATGTAGTATAATGATCAATGATTTTAAGTTAGTATTAATATTAAGTTTAGTTTTGAGTAAATTCATTTATTGAATCCAATATTTATTTGGATTTTTTAATTATTTATTTATCAAAAGTATGTCCATCAAAGCTCAAAAGTGTCAAAAAATTTAAAATATTACCTCAAAAATGTATTTTTGGTGGAACCCAACATTTGATGAGTGTGTCAAGATTGTGGGGGGATTTATCCTTAAAAATTAATACAACCAAGATTCATAATTTAATCTGTTAAGTAAATAAGCCAATACAATGGAGGTTTGACGTAACGAAGGAAGGAGGCCTAATATTGACCTCCCGTTAGCCACTAGTGATGTGGCCACACTATGATGTAGTGGAATTTTCTTTTTCATTTATTTTGTGTGGTATGCTAAAATAAATCTTATGTTTTATCAACATGTTTAAAAGACTCATATTTTCAAGATCCCACTTTTTAGGATAGGAAGATATTTCAAGATTAAAAAAATATGGATTGCTACCCAAATAGTTTGGGAGTTTGAAATTTTGGGAGTATGGGGATTAGGTGAAGGAATCCATGGAATCAAGAATTAAACATGGGAGTTACACCTTTATGATGGTTATGAGGTAACTTGATGGAGTTGTACCTAGTCTAAGCAATGTTTTCAAAAAGAAATTTTTGTATAATATGATTTTCTTCTCCCATGTTCACACTGAGGGGAGGAATGTTAGGAATTATTAGTGTTCTTATGTATGTTGTGATTGGAAATGTTAGTGGGTAAGTAATAATATAATTATATAAGTGAAAATAATATATTTGTGATATAAGTAAGTTTTGGAGAATAATTCATGTATAGATTTAGTAGGAGAAAGAATAGGTTTGTTGAGAGAGATAGAGATTAGGGTTGAGAGATTTAGGGGATAATTTGGTTATTCTAGATAATATTTGACTCCTCTTATATAGGAGTAAAATTATGCATAAAGATTCATCTCTTGTCTAATAAAGTGTATTGATTATTTGTTTCATGTATTGGCTAGCTTGATACAATTTAGTTTTATCAACTTTTCTCTTGACTATATCAACCATTTTGATACTGATTTGAGTGTTTACTTATTTCATATCATGTTACATCTATTACTTTCAATCTAAATCATATTTATCACTATTCTTATTTTCTTATTTCTATGACTATGTTCCTAATAGTTGTTAAACTCACAAGAGCTATCATTTTGGGTAAAACAGTCATTACTTTTACCTGAGATATGATGTGAGGGGTACTACCCCAATACTCAATAAATTAGATAAAACTATATAAAAATAAGATATTTTATGCTTTCACAATCCATAAGATTTAATAGAATGATTTATGGGAGAAAAACAATGTGTATTTTTAGATTGATGTGTTTCAAATCACCTTATATGATTCATCATCAACAAAGAAATAATTGATGCAAAGGAATTATAGACCTATCTTATTATAAATATGTTCCTTATGATCTAATATTATTTAATAGACAAAGTTTATGATTAATGTTGAGAACATTTTATGAATGCTGTAAACTTTAGTTCATTGGATGAGTCATTGGAAGAGTCTTTATAAACTTAACGACACTTCCAATGGCTCATCCAATGGTTTGAAGTTTGCAACATTCATACAACCCTCTCAACATTGATTGTAAACTCTATCTATCCAACCATATTGGATCACAAGGAACATCTTTATAAGAAAGTAGGTATGTAAGTTTTTTACATCAATTCTTTCTTTCTTGATGATGAATCACAAAAGGTGATTTGAAATGCATCGATCTAAAAACATGCACTATTTTTCTCCCAAAAATCATTGTGTTGAAAATATATAAAAACTTTAGCTTCAACATACTTCAATTATATCAGAAGGGCCTAGGGTTTTATTTTTATCCAATAGGAATCCTTTTAGTCATTTTATTTGTTATTTCACCAGTAAGTGGTTAACCTTAAGAAGTTACTCTGAACGTACCTCAGAGATGGGATAATGTGTCTATGAAATGGAGGCCAGTGCCCTTTAGACCTTATTTATTATTTACCACTAGTATCAATATATCCAATATCCTACAAATCAAACAAACCCAAATTAGTTATACCTTCCTATTGTGTTCATTTACTACTATTTATTTGCTTATTTTCCAAACCATATAAGCCAGCCTGGTACCATTTTGGGCCTATTGCCAACTACAGTGACCAGTCTGATATAATTTGAAGTGTTCTTTCAACTACATTAGCTAGCTTGATATAATTAAAATTTAAAAATTCCCTTCCAACTACATTGGCCTACCCAATACAATTTATTTTATGACTGTACTACATTAGCTAACTTAACTTAGTTTATTTCTTACTATACCAACCAACTTGATACAATCCTTTTCTTCAACCGCTAGTAGCACTATATTTTTATCAAACAATATTGGTAGTTTGATATAGTCCATTTTTTTAGAATTGGCAACTAACTATATTATCCAACCCGTACAATCTATTTTTCCATACTTAGTTACTAAAAAAATCAACCAACTCGATACATTCCAATTTTCCAAACTTGATAACCAATTATATTGACTTACCTAATACTATATGTTTCCCTTGATCAACCTTATTTCACATTTTATTTTCAATTTTTTTAATCATGTTGTCCCTCTTAGGATCTTTTTAGTGAGCTTCAACCCAATCCACTTTTGCATGGCTTGCTCGTTTCTATATTTGATAACCTCTATTGAAGGCAACTCCTCATGGTGCCATTATGCTACACTTTTTTCTCATGGATAAACATCCCAATAATGGCCTTCCCAGTTATGATGATCCTTATTACTAGGGTGAATATCTCAATGATGACACCTAAAGTGGGACCAAAGATTATCAATATGATCCTCCAATTTATGATGATCCCTATGAGAACCTAAGGATCCCATCTTCACCACTTCTCACATGGTTGAAAATCATTACCATAATTTTCCCACTTATGATGATGATTTTAATGGAGGTGAAGACCCTAACATGATATTTGATATCATCATTAATGACTCTTATGATATCGATGATTATTTTCCTATTTCTCACATGATTTATAAATCTTCCTCCCCCACATCCCCCATAAGACCTTGACAATATTTATTACTTAGAAAAATATCCTTATGATGACACTTATAGTGGGGCCAAAGATTATCAAAATGTTCCTCCCATTTTTAACAATCCTTGTGAGGATCCTAATGATCCCACCTGAGTCACTTCTCAAATGGTTGAAAATTAATTCCATAATTTTCCCATCTATGATGATGATTTTGATAGAGATGAAAACCCTAGCATGATTATGGATGTTCCCATTGATGATTATTAATATATGCACAAAAATCCTCTTATGATATTTTAGTATTTATAAATCTCAACTACAAATCAAATAATGATGAGTATGGTTTTATCAATGTCTACCCACCATATACCCCACCCTTGGAAGGCATTAGAAGGCCAAGTCATTAAACCTTAACTCACATTCAACTAACTTTTGTTAACTCATCAACTTATGAATAATACATAATTCAAATACCTACCAAAATAACCTTTATAGGTGATTTTGATTCTCAAGCTTATATGAATATTCATACCTATCCAACTATTATAATTTTAGCTTAAACCTCTTCCAAACTATCCAAACAAATATTATAATCACTTCTTTCCAACTATGTCAACCAACTTGATATCATTCAATTAAAACCACCTACATTTAATTGCACAAGCCAATATCCTAAATATGTCGATATAGTTGTAATTCAGCATTATATTTCATCCAACTACATTGGCCATAAGATAAAATGTGTTGATATAATTCTTTGTGTTTCAAAAAACTCCAATGGCCATGACATATATTATGTCGATACAATTCTTCCTATTTCATCTAATTGCACCAACATATATTATGTTGATAAAGTTATTCATTTTTCAAATAAATGCACTGATAAAAACATAAAATGTGTTGATACAATTCTTCCTTTTTCACCAAATTTTATCGACCCAGTTGATATAGTTCATTTTAGTATTGTTTCACTAGACTGTATCAACCTAGTTGATATAATTCATTTTAGATATATTTCACTAGATTGTATCGACCTAGCCAATATTATTCATTTTAGTCCTATTACAACATATTATATTGGCATGGTTGATATTGTACAACATAATTTTATATCACCTCCCAAAGATGTTAGCATTTCCCTATATTCCACATTCCTTGTTCTAACACAGATTTACATAGAATTTGATATCATTACTAAGCCTATTGATCTTCAAGTTAACTACAATCACCTAAATACAATATATTGGGGCATCTTGAAATGTTTATCTAGTTCTTTTCATGAGTGTTGGGGAATCCTACGATACCCATTATTTTCTTATTACACATATTGGAGCACATTTCACTACCCACCCTTTTCTTATTTCATCTTTTGGGGCATCTTATGATGCCCATCCTTACCCTTACACATGTTTTTGGGGCATCTTATGATGTCCATACTCATTCTCTTGGCATCTTGATCTATCATCCTTAACATGAGGAAACAATCAAGAACCTTTCATATCTTACAAACCAACAAATTCAGCTTCAATAAATATTATGAGACAAATATACTTGCATTTCACATGATTTTCTCTAATATTAGTCATTAGTATAGATATTACTTGTTATTTTCTCTCATGTTTCTTTACTTTCCTATTTCCTTAGCATTTTTTTATTACACAATTGGTTCCTTTGTGTTTCTTTGTATATTTACAATCAGCCTTAGTTTCCCTTATGGATCTTAGGTAGTACCTTTAGGTTTTACTTTTAGCATTCATAACACTTTACAAGTGGCCTTAGTTTCCCACATGGATATTAGGTAGCACATTCAGATTTTATTTTCAGCATTTATATCACTTTATAGTTGGCCTTAGTTTCCCTTGTGGGTCTTAAGTAGCACCTTCAAGGTTATTTTTTACATCTTATAGCATCAAAATTAGTTTCCTTATGACTCTTTGGTATCTTTTGTTTTCCCCCTCTTTTTGGGATGATTTCTCTTATCAATTTTTGTTTTAGACCTCTTATATGTTTGTATGGATTATATAGTGACATCACCATCATGCTCCTTAAACTACATATTACTTGCATGTTTATAGTTAGTTAATACCTGATTGAGCTAACATTTATTACAAGTTCTACATTGAATATCTTATGTTTCATCTTAGCCTACTCTATCTACACACATCCCATGTTTTTTCACCTTAGACCTAGTACCTATGCTTGGTCCTTAGGTCTTATGCCATTTTTACACCTATTATTTTTTTAGTGTTTTAACTACATTCCAAAACCTTAAGGAATAAAACTAGGCCTTCCTTAAAAATGCCCATCCTCTTTATCTCTCTCTATGGTCATTTTCTCTCTCTCTTCAACCATTGCTTTGTTTGTGATTATTTGGGTTTTTTTATTATTATGTACATCTTTCGGGTCTTTGTGAATCTTTTCTATACTTCATAGCTTTATCATACTTTTTAGTTTTATATTACTTGTTCCTCTTGTATTTCCAATTTATGAGTTGCATGGTAAGACCTAAGGAATCAACCAAGCCCTCCTTAAAAATGCCCACCATTTTTCTAGATAGATTTCTTTTACTCCCAACCTTAGCTAGGTGTCTTCTTAGAAAGATAAGGCTATGGTCAAAAGTAGTGTTTTCCTCATTTATAGTTAGTCATGTATTCTTGTGGTAAAACTATAGAAGTTTATTTTCATGTATTTCATCCACATTTTACCTTCTCTTATGCATACCTACTTGTCATTGTAATGTTTTCCTTTGTACTTTATTTTTTCACTGGGGCAACCCAATTATTATATGATCACTTCCATGATATCCCTTTTTTTAATTTATTCTTGGGCTCACCAAGTTTCTTGTGATATCACACTATTTCCTAAGATGCAAGTTTAGGATTATTTAGGTATCGTGTTCTTTAGGTTCTCTTCTCTAATGACTAAGTACAAGCCCTCTTGTGATAGTCATCTTCAGCACCCATTTTTTGTTTTTTCAAATCCATATGGAGGGGGAAAGTAGAAAAATACAAAAGAGTTAAAATCCATATAATAATAAAAGGCAATGTTAAAAGGCAAATCAAATATTAAAAATCATATCACACCAAAAGACATGATCTTTTTAGCACATTTCCTATTCTATTCAAATCTCAAATTCCATAGTTCACCTCATGATAGAGATGACATCCATTGGGGTGTAGTAGACTAGAGCAGGAGGTCCCATTACATCAGTACTTATCTATATCATATTTTGATGTTACATAATTTCCCATGTAAGTACCTATTGTATCACAAAATTACACCCTTGTGCAAGGGTTCTTCACACTCTCTCACTCCTAACTACAAAATGGGATCAACCCTAGGCTATGGGTATCCTATAATGGGGTTGAACCTTTGAATAAGGTTGGTTCCTCTTAGTAGATCACCTAAACTATTGGTTTTGACTGGGAAAAGGGTAAAAAGGGTTGTGAGGGATAACTAAAACCATAAAAATGGTGATGCACCAAACTAAAATACACTCCAAATTACTTGAAATTAACATTAAGGAAGCTCAAAGAGAAACCTCATTCATACAATATCTCAAATTGGTCATTTTGCATCAATATTTCTAAACTAGGCCCACTAGACAAGAGATGGAGCATGGAGGAGTATCAAAACTCACACTATACCTTAATCAGTGGTCAAAAGAGAAAAAAATTAGGCCTAAAAACACCTTGAAATATCTTTAAAAATTCAATAAATAAGGACAATCACTAAGGAAGAATACTCCTCCATAAAGTAAGCATGCACCAGCTGACTAGAACACTAGATGTAGGCAAAGAGATGGGAAAAATAAGTTATATTATTGCTTCAAGAGGCTATTATTATAATTTTTACAAGGTTTTGACATTTCAAATGAGATTATATCTTTTTAAAATTAAGAATAAAAGGGATATATATAGGAAAAAATGGAAGGGAGAGGAGAAGAAAGCTTTCAAAAATCAATAAATGTGATTCAACCACCCTACATAGCTCTCCATCAAAGAAGAGGAAGAGGTAGATGAGTCTCAAAAACTTTTAAATCATTTATGCACTGATATTAATTCAAAAAATAACCCTCAAAAGTCAAAAAGGTCTTCAAGCTCTCCCATTGGCCTAAAAAGGCACTAGAGGACAAAATTTGCTTGAGGAAGATGACATCATGTTCCACTAACTTGAGAAAAGACTCCAAACATATATAATCTTCCTTAAATGCTCCATATTTATTAATAAAATTCTCCAAACATCCATAATCCTCCTTAAATTCTCCATTAATGCTTCTTAACTCCCCAAAACTCCTCCACTTGGCTTTTACACCCCATCTCCACTTGGCTTGTGTTGGCAACTTGACAACATGGTTAGTCACTTTAGTATTAGATGTTTAAAAGTACATAAGGTAACTTTAGTCTAATTTCAATTTTACATGAACTCTTTTTCTCCTTGGGACACCATTATAACACTATTAAACTTGCACTTTAGCTTTGATCCTGTATCTTCACTATTAGAGACCTCTTGAGAGCCTAGGCCACCGTGAGAGTCTTCACCCTTAAGCTTGTCAATTCCCATTGAATCTTGATCATGACCTTAAAATATATTTTCATTTACATATTATGTTTTCTCAACCATTTTCTGGTCCTTAACCAAATCTGGTTTTACATGAATCCATTAATGGAGGTTTCCAAGCTTGCTTGACTTCTTCATTATTTTGCCATAGGAACTCTTGTCAAGATACCAAGACACTTTGGAAGATCTTTTAGGACACATATAATTATTTTAAACTTAAATATAATTCATTTAAGGATGATTATTAATTTTTAGGCCTCATTCAATACCTACAACAATGGTGGCAACCTTCATTAGACTAGCAAAACTTATAGAATCATTAGAAAACCTGAGACTAGCCTCTTTGGAGATTGCAATGGTTTTAGGAATTTCCATGGTTATTAGGAGATTTAATGACATTATTTTATAATAATTTATATTTTTGGGTTTCCTACCCTTATTTTGAGACCTTTCTCAACCTTTGATTCACTTGGAAACTCTTTAAATTAGTTTAGGAAGCTCTGCCACCTTATAGGTTTATGTAGGTCTAGAGGTGTCTCTTTGATAATTTGAGACACTTGGAGTATTTTTTTATTTTTTTAAATCACTAAAAACACTATGTATTTTTTAATACAAACTCATAGGTAATTTTCCATACATAAATTCTCCTTTTGAGCTCTGCTAAAGGCTCTTTTAAACCTGGTTTTGAGTATGGACTCCATTAATGAAGATATGAAAACTTGGTTTTCCTCTCTATTTAAGTAAATTATGGGAATTATAACACTTTTAAAACTTAAAAGACACAAAAAAAACCTCCATGTCAAATTTCAATTCATTTCACATAGTATAACTCAAAAATGCA
Source organism: Torreya grandis (assembly GCA_037957365.1). Classification (NCBI taxonomy): domain Eukaryota; kingdom Viridiplantae; phylum Streptophyta; class Pinopsida; order Cupressales; family Taxaceae; genus Torreya; species Torreya grandis. The sequence continues at coordinate 2,483,390 of JARHVA010001619.1, read as the reverse complement.
TCTTTTGGGATTGCCTTAACTTGCCTTGTCCAATTTCTGAGCATGTGTAGCTCTGAGTTTTTCCATTTTATCAATTATTATGGAGTACCAAGACCTCATTATTTTTTAATTATTACCATGATGAACCATAAAAACTATTAAAATAATTTTTTTTCCATTATTAACCATGAAAACCAACCGAAATCACCAATTTAGGCCTACTACACACTCTGAAAATGAGAACCAAGAAACCTAGGAAGAGAGAAAAAGGCATATCTTGAGAATTATAAGGTATTAAGACCTTGTTATTTTTTAATTATTACTTTTAATATCTCTAAAAACTATTAAAATTATTTTATTTCATCATCTAACCCTTTAAACCTATTTAAAATGCCTTTTTTGACTATCTCCACTTGAATGCCAAAATCTTGAATTTTACAAATTTGCACTTCTTCACGTTTAGCCTTGAAATTATGAATATGATCACTCTCAATAGGTATGGGAAGAATAAAAATCATCTTAAATTTCCTTAAAACCACTCTCATGAGGTTTAAACAATCTTTTATATCTTATAGCCCTCCAAGAAGCTTGCCTAGCTCCATGTTGACTGTCAATAGATAAGCATAGGACTGTGACAAAACATTGGATAATTACACTATTATTTGACATAATTAATATAATTTAAAATTTTAACCACTAATTTCACCACCTATACCAATTTTCATATCTATATTATGCCTATAAAGGCCCTAAAACTCATTTTTCTCAAAATTAGCTAGCAGATTGCCTGTGTGAATGATTGTTTATGACTACAGGAAGTTCGTGACAAAATAGAGGATGATTAAAATATTATTTTGACTTAAAAAATATTATTTAAACTCATAAACACTCAATATCACCACATATACCAATTTTCATAGTTGCATCTTGCCTCTAGAGACCTATAGATGCATTTTTCTCAAAATTAGCTAGTGGCTGCCTAAGGGAATGATTGTTCATGACTACAAGAGGTCTGTAACAAAAAAATGGATGATTAAAATTATAATTTGGTATTAATTATGGAATATAAATATTTATAATGTATATCATTTTTACCAAAATTTATAGTATAACTCTACCTGTAGATGCTTAAAAGTCACAACTTTCTCGATGACTAGCCTAGGCTACCTGTGTGAATGACTTGGAGAGTGCCTCAGCTCTAAGACAAAATAGGGGATATATCCATTATAAATATTTCAAATTTGAAAAAATATAGTAATATTTTTTGTTATGAGGACCCTTTTTACCAAATTTGGAGGTTAGATCACCTCTCTAGCATCTTCAAATCTTTAAACCTTATCTGAATTAGCCCTCAAGCTTATGAATGTGCATATGGTCTGAAACCATTTGATCAACATTTTACATGATTTAATATCATCTTATTTTTTTGTGTAGTTTTATTATATCACTCATGAGAGTAACTTCATCATATTCATCTATTTATACAACCCTGTAACCTTCATAAGGAGATCTTCATATGATGCTTGTGAGAGCACACTAGGTCAATGAAATTCTTAACATTATTTTGTGTATATAACCACTAAGAGATTATTATAGTGTCTTAAAAACATAATATACACCTTTATTACCTTAAACTCAACATTTTTAATTTTTTAAAATTTCCAAGCACTATGTCATTCATCTCACTATATCATGGTTTCTTCATTGCATAAGATAGTAACCAAGACTTCTCAAGTGTATGGATTGCAACCTCCAAGTTGGATTCAAAGAAAAAGAGTGACCTATAATTATTGTCACCTTGAAGATCATGATACCTTTCTATTAATCCTTTTAGGTCTTCCAATTTAACCTAGCTAGATCACTTTCTCATGCTAAAGTATCTCACACCAACAACTCTCCTTATAGCACAATCAAATAGTTGTAGGTGATGTTTTTGAACTAAGAGAACCAAAACACTAATTTTTTCATGGAGAGGATATTCTCATCAAACCCTAATTTTCAAGGCCTAAAATAGGATGGGGAAGGCACTCAATAATGTTGAAAACACTGAGTAGGGTCATGAAGTTGGTCTTCTCTTTCCACCATTGGATCATCCATTGCACTAGGATTACCTCTTCTTTGAAGCTTTAATAGAACATATTTGTAGCTTACAAGAGCATCTTCAGAGCTTACTAGAACATCTTTAGAGATTACTAGATCATCTTTAGAGCTTACTAGAGAATCTTCAGAGCTCATTGTGTTATATGCCAAGTCTTTAAAATTTTTGCCAAAATCGTTGATGACTTCTCAAGCCTTCAAATTTTCTCTCAGCCTAGAGACATTAGGTTTCCTCTCAATAGCTCCCAACACCATAAAAGAGGTTGTACAACTCCAAACACAACATAAATACCTTTCAAAATGCTATACTACATCATCAAGTTAGGACTAGAAAGATACTAGTCATGAAGGTAAAAGGTCACTAATGGTCTAAGAGAGTGGCATGATCCATCTAGGCAAAAGTTTTGGATGTAGGCCAATTTTGGCCAACTTTTATAGAAACCTCATGGAATTGCATGTCTGTCTATGTAAAATACTAGTTGCCTTACTCTATCCATTGGTCTTATGGAGTCACAAAATTATTTCTCAAATTAGTATTTAACTGATCTCAAAGCTTCAAATCTTCCGATTATAACTCTCAAAATAGCAAAGACAACCCAAAACAAAACAACAATGTGCTCAAAGCACTTAGGGAAGGGAAACACACAACAAAATGGAAATTTTCATAAGGAACTTGGATGAAAACAACAAAATCTAATAATACTATGTATAAGACTGAAACTTTCTTTTAGTAACAAGGCTTTAGATGAATCCCATTGACTAGGATGGGTAAAACCTTTCCATATAGCTTAGTAAGCTAAAAGGAAATATGTTGTTTTCATCCATGGATCAATTAAGGTCCTCTCCATAAGCTATCAAACTTAGTATGGTTTTTTGGTTTGGCCTTATTTGAATATCACTTGAGAACTAGATCACCCTCTTTGAAGTCTTTTTCTATGGCTCTCTTGTCAAAGGCTTCCTTGACTTGAGCTTGATGTGATTCTATTGTCTTCATTACATGATCCATCATTTCTTAAATCTCCATAAGCTCTACCATCCTCACACTCATAGGTTCACTCTCCATCAACTCAAGCTAATGGGCTAAGTCCAAGGCAGGTAACTCAAGAGAGATGGGTAACTCACCTTTTCTCTCATATACTAGGAAAAATGGTGAGTTACCAATAGCAACCTTAGGGGTCACTCTATCAACCCATAAGGTTGTCCTTAACTTTGAATGCCACACTCTCTAGTTATCCTCCATAGTCCTCTTGATTATTCTAAACAATTTCTTATTCATTGAATCTATTAGTCCATTGGCTTAGGGGTAGTAATTGGAGAATGTGTTAAGGTAGATGCCCAACTGAAGGGCCCATTCACTCATCTTCTTGCTAATGAATGCTAAGGAATTATTTGAAATGATGGTTGTTGGTACACCAAACCTTGTCAATATATCATCATAGAAGTCCAATATTGTTATTTAATTACCCTCTTTATATTAATTACATCTACCCACCTAGTGAAGTAATTAGTGGCAGTGAGTACCCAGTGTGTCCTCTACTAGAAGGTGGATTAATCATTCTTATAAATTCTAGGCCCCACAACATGAAGGGCTAATTAACCTAAATGGGATTAAGAGGAAGGGTTTCCAACCTTTGCTTCCCTATAAAAAGAGCACACTTTTGGTACTTCTTCACCCATGCACATGCATCTTTGAAGAGACTAGGCCAGTAATAACCAGCCCTCATTAATTTTTCAACTATAGTTCTTGGGGCAAAATGACCTCCTACAGGTCCATCATGGAATTGATCCAAGAGTCTAGTCACCTGATCATCATCTATGCATCTGAGTATCACCCCATTAAGGTCTTTTCTAAAGATAACCCTATCAATCAAAGCATAAGGTATGGACTGAAGTTTGAAGTATCTTCTCTTTGTCCTATCCATACCTTGAGGACACTCACCTGTTAGCAAGAACTTTGTCATGTACTAGACCTAGCTAGTGAGAGGTGGAGGTGCAATTGTCTATATATTATCTTCTGTCACAAAAATAACCTCTTTATCTTCATGAAGGCCATCGACCATGTGTTAACATAAGCCTTTACATCTTACTAGCTTAGTGAATTTGATTTCTACGTCATATTCTATGACTCTTGTAATCCAACTATCCCTCATCTCATTCAGGTCCTTGTCAAAAAGGAAGTCTCTCACTCTAAGATGAGACACCATAAGGTATATTTTGTTGTTGGATAGCATAGGCCTAAACTTTTTTAGACTTCTCATAGGTTCAAGGATTTGTTTCTCTATGAAATTGTACCTTTCTTCATACCTCAAGCCCTTTGCTAAAAATTCAATTAGTTGTTCAAGCCCTTGTCCATTATTTTGCATCAACATAGCTGATATGTTATCAATTTTGGAAAAAGAATACAAGATGAAATCTATTGAAAAGCTAGGATTCATTAGTGTATGTGCTTGAGTAATGGCAAGTTTGATAGCTTCAAATCCTGCTTTACCTTCTCTTGTCCAAGTGAACACCTGATTCTTTTAAAACATAGCAGTGATAGGTTTAACCAAGATTACAAAACTAGGTATAAACCATCTTACAAAGTTTATCCTTTCAAGGAAACTTTGAAGTCCCTTATTATGCTTGGGCAAAGACAAGGCCAAGATTGTACTTATTCTATCAGGATCAATGGCTGGCCCCTGCTTTAAGACAATATGCCCCAAGAGTTTTCCATCATGGACAGAAAATACACACTTTTTGGGATTCAATGAGATCCCATACACTCTACACCTTTCAAATATCAACTTCAAGTGGTCCAAGTGTTCATTAGACTTCTTTAAAAATATTGTTATGTCATCCAGGTATGCAAGCACCATATAATTGAGAAAACCTTGGAAATCCATGTTCATGCCTCTTTGAAAAGTAGTTCCAATATTTGAGAGGCCAAAAGGCATCTTCTTATAAGCATAGGTTCCCCACTTTATGGTGAAGGCAATCTTGTATTGATCTTCCTCCCTAACTAGCACCTAGTTATACCAAGAGTACCCATCCAATAGAGAGAAATGTTGTGAACCAGCAATCATTTAAAGGAGTTACTCCATGGATATCAAGGAGTAATGGTCTTTCAAAGAGACCCTATTCAAGTCTCTAAATTCCACACATAACCAAATCTTGCCATTCTTCTTTATCATAAGCACTAGGTTAGCCACCCATAAGGAGTGTTTGATAGGAAAAATGATATTAGACTCAATAAAATTGGTTAACTCTTTTCTAATTAGCTCTTCAATTTTTGGGTTGATTGGTCTTTGCTTCTGACTTACAGATTTGGCATTGGCCTCCAAAACTATGGTGTGTTGGGCTAGATTGGGATCAAAACCTCTTAGATCATTATACTCCCAAGCAAAGATATCAGAGTATTCCCTAAAAATATCAACAAATGCATATTTTTTTACCTCATTTTTCACCTTTCCAAGCTTGATAAGCTTTTCCTTGAAGATGAGGACTCTCTCATAGTTTTCTTCATCAATAGACATAAGTTCCTTATCTTTCCTCATGTGATCTCCTTCATAGAAAAGACACTCAAGGGTGACCAGCCCTTTATTTGATTTTAGTTGAATAATTTGGTCCTCATATTGTTGTTAAAGTCTACTTTAGTTTGTTGAGGAGAATTTGGATTCTTATTGTAGGAAACAAATAATCTGCTTGTCACTATCAAAGACTTGCCAATGAGCTTCATTATCTAAAACTAATGGTCTCACTATCACTTTGACATGTGGTTGTATTTTAGGCCTCTTCAAATCATTTATAATGTCAAACTAAGCCCCTACTATTTCCAATCTATCAACATGATGATTTTTTTCTCTTGGCATTACTTGGATATTAAAGGTTTCAAAGTCTTTAAGTAGATCCCATACTCTATGTTTGTAGGATTTCATTAAGGGGTTATTGACTATGTTTTGACCTATCACCTGATGTACTATTATATCACTATCCATGTACACCTATAATTACTTTATCCCCCTCTTACTAACCCACTAAAGACCATGGTGAGGCCCTTATACTCAGTTGCATTACAAGAACAACTAAATTGGAGCCTATATGATGAAAAATATTTATCATTAGAGGGAGATATCAGCGTTACACCTAACACTACTCCATGCTTTCTCCTTGAGCCATCAAATAACATCTTTCATAATCCACTTGTATCTTCATGTGACCTAGTGAGGGATGGCATGAAATCATCCTCTTCATGTAGGCAATAAACTCCCATGTCTATTTATTCGACACCTCCCAAAAGATCAAGTAGTTGATTCTCACTCCATAACTCATCTAAGAATACATCAAGTACTCCATTAGAATGAGTATTTAGTTCTTGACCAGTAAGGTGGTCTTCTTCATATAGAATAGTACAATTTATGTTTGGGATAATTATTCTATAAGGATAAATGTGAAATTGGGCATTAATTTCAACCTTTATAGACAACTTGGTCTTATAACTTACCCTAAAATCCATATTTGACCAAACTACTGCTAGGTAACCCCCAATTTTGGCTATGAAGTCTCTAGATAATCATAAAGTAAAGTGGGGAGGTATCTCTAGAACCACACATCTTGAGACACTAAAATACTAAGACAATAATTGAGGTTTAATTTTAAACCTTTGATAATACCAACTAGTTTGGTAGAAGATCCATCAAGTTGCAACAACCCTTTAGTTAGGGGTTCATACTTCAAACCAAAATAATTTGCTATTGATTTTGGTATCACTGAAGTACTTGATCTACTATATACCATATAGTTATGTACCAAGGAGATACCAATGATTAAATAAAGGTATAAGGGAGGAGGTTTGACCACTTTTTTTTATTTCCCTTCATTTTCTTTGGTTGCATTAGTGAGAACTACACTTTCCTTGCTCGGTGGCTTCTCTGAAACATTGAACTTTCACAAGCCCTCTTAAAGGATATCAACTTAAATAGGTATATAAATAATTTCCCACATTGGAACACTCACATTTGACTTCTTCATTTTCTCAAAAACGTTGATATGCAAACCACCAACCTTCACTTGTGCTTTGGGAGCCATAACTGTGATTTGAACTTGTGAGTTTTAGGGTGCAAAGGTATTTCCTTGGTTTTAATTTTTTGAGTTATTGGAAATTTTATGGGATAAATAAGATCATTTTGTTTCATTATAAATCAAGTAAGATTAAGAGAATCTCTAACTACTTTTTGGCTTCCCTCGATGTTCCTTGTCTTAAACCTTATATTGGTTGCCAAGGGAATGTTGCTTGGCTAGAACTAGCCTATTGATTTAAAGCATAGAACTCTTATTGTTGATAGTTTACCATCCTATCACCCAAATAGTTTGGTATTTAATTAATCAATTGGCATTTTTGAGTCTCTCTTGGCTTGGTCATCATATGCACTTCTACATTTTGAGCCATGAGAGCTTGGTTGAACCCATAACTAGCACCTTGTTGCCACTGATCATTGAAAATCTGATTAAACTTTATGTTTGGCACAAAGTCTTTATTGAATGAATGATTCCAAGGAATATAAACCTCACCTTCTTGATTAATATTTTTTTTAATAGAGACCAAGGTTTTGGAATCACTTGTAGTATTAGGATTATATTTTTTTTTCCTAACATAGTTAGGTTATCCTTGTCCTTACAAATTTGCCTTGAAGGGTGGCCTATTGGCTTAGTAAGATTGTTGGGGATGATATGGGGGATGATAAGGCTTTTTATATTGATCTTGTTTCCCCTTTACATTTACCAATTCATTTCCAAATCTTTGAAACATATTATTGAGTTCTTGATACTCACTAGACTGACTAGTTGAAGCTTTTTCTTGTTTTAGTGCAAGTATGGCAGCAAGTGTTAGAAAAGGAGGAATGGGAAAAGGAGGAATGGTAGTAACGGGAGGGATGATGATAAGAGGTAGTTGAATCTTAGTAAAAAAGGAAATATTTATCCTATTTGTAATCTTTATAACCTGCATTAGGCTATTCTCTTCTTTTATTACTACTTTATAAGCAACTAGTAGTGTGTCTCCCTCATAGACTGTATCATCATTTCAATGTCATTATTGAGAGCTATTATATAATATAAGAAAGCATAGTTAGTATTTGGCTTGATATATATTTTAATCTTGTCCCATGTCTTTTGAAACTTGTCATTTAAATCCTACATAACCTTTTAAGGAGCTCTCTTTATTGTAGTCAATTGTTCTGCTAGTGACAAGTGGTCACTCTTGTCTTCAAACCTCTTACACAAATCATCCCTTAATTGGTCCCATATTGTGATGGAATTAGGATTTAGTTTGATATACCAATCCAAGGCCTTATCCTTAAAATAAATTTCCAACAACCTAATGGCTACATTCTCTTCACTGATGTCATGGATATTGCAAAAGCTGGCTATATCTCTGATGTGTTTAGGAGTTCTAGAGTTGTCTCATGTGTAGTAAGGCACACTCTTAATAAATACCACTAGGATAGGATCATATTGATTAAGTTCCAAAGGATTTTTACCATTGAAATCCAAAAAATCCAAAGCTCTAGGGGTAACCATGGTATTGACAGGGGCTAATAAGGATCTTCTAGCAGAGGTAGACTTAGAAATTAGCTTAGGAAGGAATTTTCCCAAGTAAGGATAAATGTTATCAAACCTTAATATTTTTTCTAAGTTAAAAGGTAATTCAAAAAACTCAAAATGAATACTTCTATAAGTTGATCTTGTAGTCACCTTTGGCATGAAATATAGGTACTGCTCTACCACCAAATGTTGAGTGTTCTTCAAATGTGCCAAATGTTGAGGGTGTGGATGCAATAGTTATTGATAATTTATTAAGACCAACATCAATCTCAATCAATCTTCTTCAAATATAGTCCCATCGAGCATGCAAAAAACTCTTATAGCACAAAATTACACCCTTGTGAGAGGGTTATTTAGGATCTCTCACTCTTAGCTATAAAATGGGATCAACCTCAAGCTATGGGTATTCTGTGATGGGGTTGAACCTCCAGAGAAGGTTTCATCCTCTTGGTAGATCACTTAAACTGCTGGTTTTGATTAAGAAAAGGGTAAAAAGGGTTACAAGGGATAACTAAAAGCATACAAGGTGTGATACACCAAATTGAAAGACACTCTAAATTGATTAGAAACACTAAGAAAACTCAAAGAGAACTCTCACTCACATAATCTCTCAAACTAGTCATTTTGCATCAATATTTTTAAACTAGGCTCACTAGACAAGAGATAGAGCATGGAAGAGTATCAAAACTCACACTATACCTTCATTAGTGGTCAAAAGAGCACAAATTCAGACCTACAAACACCTTGAAATACCTACAAAAAAATAATAAAAAATTAAAATAACCAAGGAATAATACTCCTCCACAAAATAATTATGCACAAGCTGACTAGAACACTAGATGTAGGCAAAGAGAGGATAAAATTTTCTTGAGGAAGATGCCATCATGTTTCACTAACTTGAAAAAAGTCTCCAAACATCTAGAATCTTCCTTAAATGATACATATTACTTTATAAAAGTCTCCAAACATATATAAGCCTCCTTAAATGCTCAATTAATGCTCCTCAACTCCACAAAACTTCTCCACTTGGCTTTTATGCCCAATCTTCACTTGGCTTATGTTGGTAACTTGGAAACATGGTTAGTCACTTTCGTACTAGATTTTTAGAATCCCATGAAGTAAATTGAGTCTGATTTCACTTTGACATGAACTCTTTTGCACCTTGGGACACCATTAGAATGATATTAAACTTGTACTTTATCTCTGATCCTGTATCTTCACTATTAGAGGCCTCTCGAAAGCCTAGGCCACCATGAGAGTCTTCACCCTTAAGCTTTTCAATGTCCCTAGAATATTTATTATGACCTTCCAAGGTATTTTCAATTCCATATGATTATTTATTGGCCATTTTTTGGTCCTTAACTAGACCTGGTTTTACATGACTCCATTAATGGAGGTTTTCAAGCTTTTTCTAACTTCTTCATTGTTTTGCCATAGGAACTCCTGTCAAGATACAAAGACACCTTAAAAGCTATTTTATGACATATATAAGGATATTGGACTTAAATATAATGCATGTAAATATTAGGATTAATTTTTAGGCCTCATTCAAGACCTGCAAAAATGGTGGCAACCTCCATTAGACTTGCAAAACTCACAAAATCATTAGAAAACCTAAGACTAGCCTCTTTGGAGCTTACAATAGTTTTAGGCCTTTCCATGGTGCTTGTGAGATTTAATTAGATTATTTTATACTCAATACTCTTTGGGTGGGACCTACTCTTCCTTTGAGACTATTCTCATCCTTTGATTCACTTGGAAACTGTTTAAAATAGTTTGGGAAGGTTTGCAACCTTCTAGGTTTAAGTAGGTCTAGGGTTGTCTATTTGCTAATTTGAGCCACATGGAGTCTTTATTTATCTTAAAAATACACTAAAAACATTTTTTTTGATTTTATACAAACTCCTGAGCACTTTTCCATACATAAATCCTCCTTTTGACCTTTGTTAAAGGCTCTTTTAAAACTAGTTTTGAGCATGGATTCCATTAATGGAGATATGAAAACATGGTTTTCCTCTCTCTTGAAGTATATTATGTGAATTAAACCAATTTTAAAAATTTAATGACACAAAAACATACCTCCATGTCAAATTTCAAGTCATTTTATTGAGTATAACTCAAAAAATGCATCTTTTGGGGTTGCCTTAACTTGCCTTGTCAAATTTTTGAGCATGTATAGCTCTAATTTTTTTCATTTTTTTTAGTTTTATGGGGTCCCAAGACCTAATTATTTTTTAATTATTAAAAATATGTACCCCAAAAACTATTCCAATCATTTTTTTTCCATTATTAACCATGAAAACCAACTAGAATCACCAGTTTAGGCCTGCTACATACTCAAAAAATGAGAACCATTTAACCTATGAAGAGAGAAAAAGCCATGTCTTGAGATTTATAAGGTTTTAATACCTAATTATTTTTTAATTAGTAATTTTAATATCTCCAAAAATTATTAAAATCATTTTATTTCATCATCTAACCCTTTAAACCTCTTAAAAAAATCTCTTTTCTGACTGTCTCCACTTGCATGCCAAAATCCTAAATTTTGCAAATTTGCACTTCTTCATGTTTAGCCTTGAAATTATGAATTTGATCACACTAAACATGTGTTTTAAGACTTAAAATCACCTTAAATTTCCTTAAAAACTCTCACATTAGGTTCAAACCATATTTCATGCCTTATATCCCTCCAAGAAGCTTATCTAGCTCCATGTTGACTATCAACAGACAAGCATAGGACTGTGACAAAACAATATATGTTTCCAATATTAGTGTGACATAAATAATATAATTTAAAATTATAAAAACTCATTACCACCACATATACCAAGTTGCATATATGGATTATGCCTATAGAGGCCTTAAAACTTATTTTTTTCAAAACTAGCTAGCGGGTTGTGTATGTGAATGATTGTTTATGACTATAGGAGGTCTATGACAAAATAACAAATGATTCCAATATTAGTGAGAATTAAAAAATATTATTTAAAATTATAACCACTAATTATCACCACATATACCAATTTTCATAGTTCTATCTTGGCTTTAAAGACTTATAGATGCATTTTTCTCAAAAGTAGCTAGTGGTTGCCTGAGGGAATGATTGTTCATGACTGCAAGAGATATGTAACAAAATATCAGATGATTTCACTAATAATGTGGTCTTAAATATGGAATATAAATATTTTTATTACCATGTAGGTCATTTTTACCAAAAATTTTAAAGTCTAACTCTACCTGTAGATGCTCAAAAGTCACAACTTTCTCCACGACTGGCCTAGGTTGCCTTTGTGAATGACTTGGAGAGTACCTAAGATCTAAGACAAAATAGAGGGTATAACCCTTGTATATATGGAAAATTTTAAACCATATAGTCATATTTTTGGTCATGAGGACACTATGTACCAAATTTGGATGTTAAACCACCTCTCTAGCAAGACCACCTCTCTAGCATCTTTAACTCTTCAAATCTTCTCTGAATTAGCCCTCAAGCTTATGACTATGTATACGGTCTAAAACCATTTTCTCAACCTTGGAAATTATTGAATACCATATTAGTTATATTTAGTGTGATTATATCACTCTTAATAGTGACTTTAGCATATTAATCTAGGTATACAACCATGTAACCTTCATAAGGATATCTTCATATGATGTTTGTGAGAGCACGCTCGGTCAATGAACTTATTAACACTATTCTATGTATATAACCCCTAAGATATGATCATAGTGTCTTCAACACATCATATACATATGTCTCACCTTGAATTAAACCTTGAATTTTTTTTATAATTTCCAAGCACTATGCCATTCATCTCACTGCATCACGGTTTCCTTATTGCATAAGCTAGTAACGAAGACTTCTCAAGTGTACGAACTACAACCTCCAAGTTGGATTCAAATAAAAAGAGTGACCTATCATTATTTTCACTTTTAATTTCATGATACATTTCTCTAAATCCTCTTAGGTCTTCTAATTTAACCTATCTATATCACTTGCTTATGATGAGGTATCTCACAACAATAACTCTCCTTAGAGAACAATCAAATAGTTGTAGGTGATTTTTTTGAGTTCAAAGAGCCAAAACACTAATTTTTTCCTATAGAATATCTTCTCATCAAAACCTAATTATAGAGGATTAAAATAATATGGGTAAGACACTCAAGAAGGTTGAGAACACTGAGTAGGGTCATGAATTTGGTCTTCTCTTTCCACCATTATATCATCCACTGCACTAGGACTACCTCTTCTTCAGAGCTTCAATAGAACATCTTTGTAGCTCACTAGTGTATACATATAATATTTTCAAACTTTTATCAATTATTGATGCCTTTTATCATTAAATAATACATTGAGTCTCAATCTCTCTAAGTGCATGCCCTAAGGGGTGTATCAAGAAATGGGTGGGCAGATCATTGGTGCTTCGTAGAATTGTTGTCCCTTTTACCATTTGTTATCTACATACTTATCTCCTAAAAACCATATCCCTAAGCTTGTTCTTCTCTATTACACACTCCTCAATCATTTCATACCTTTTATCCCCCTTTTCTCTAACTTGAATCCCCTTTTGATAGTTTTAAGACTATGTCGGTTGTGTCAACCCTATATTATTTTTGACATTAGTGCACATTGTTGATTTGGGCCATTATTCAACATGTTTTCTTGTCAAATTCACTACTAGGTCGACTGGGTCAACCCTATCAACCAAAAACTTTTGAAAAGGATTAGGGTTAAATCCATCTATATATACAAGTTTATTTTGTAATTATTTAGAGAAGAGAATAAGAAGTAAGAGCTATTACACAGTTGTTTATTCACCATTCTACTTGAGGATCAAGCTTAGGGTTTCATACTTTAGGGTTGCACATCTTGTCTTATGGAGAAGTATTTTGGATGCATTGATAGGTTGTGTAGCCTAAAGCTGATTTATTCTTATCACCCTTACATACCACAACAACCTCTTGCGAAGCACCTTGATCAAGGGAGAGATTGAGGTTCGATAGGTTCATCTTAAAATGTAAGTATTCCTAACTTTGTTCCTCCTTTGTAAGAGTAGATAGATATGTATTTATACTTCTCTTCCATGCATTAGGATTTTGTATACATTAACATGAGTATATGTCTCTTATGCATGTTTAATTTTATTGTTTCTTACCCTGACTTTATGCTACAAGCTTTGGTGAGCACTATATTAGACTTTACTTGTTATTAGTTTAGTGAATATAAAACATAGGACCTATCTAGGGTTATTGCATGATTGTGTTTGACTAGAGGGTTTGGAACCCTCCCTATCATTTTTTATTTTGATAAGAGATCCCATAATTAGGTCTATTAGATCCTCATATTGGTCGTGTTCTCATTTATCTAATGTATCCCCAATCAAAAGTGTAAGTATGATCTATCTTCTTTGAGTTAGGATTGATTTATAGAGATGATGCATTCCTAATTGCATACATTCTAGTGAACCCAACGTAAATCTAACCCTTACAGGTTTTCTTTCACATTTTTCATTATTTTATCATTTTATTTATTATTTTTCTATATTTGTGACACTAGGTCGATAATATTGGCATAGTTCTAAATTCTATGTACAAGTTTAACACACATTCATATCAAGATGAATTTGTTCTTTCTATACAAGTCATCATCAGATACAAGTTACTAGATCAAATAGGTTGACACAATATTCTTTTTTAGCTTCCATATAACAAACTATGTTGACCTTGTCAATGTAGTTTTATAAACAGCTTCTAAATAACAAACTAGGTCAAACCTATCAGCATAAATTTATAGACAGCTTCTAGAAAATAAACTAGGTTGACCCTGTCAACTTAGTTATTTTTACAGGCGTCAGTATAAGGGTTTTATAGAACTAGGTTGACCCTGTCAACTTAATTGGTAGAATTTTAAGCAAATTTAATAGAAATTTTGAAAATTCTAAGATTCTTCCAACCCACCAAGGTTCCTTCCTCTCTTTCTCTATCTTTTTTGTTATTCATTATAGTTCTATTTTTCATAGTTTACAATCTTTAAAACTACCCCTTATATAATAAACTAGGTCCACTCTGTCAACCTAGTTCTATATTTTTTCTTCTATCAGAAGACTAGGTTGACATCATCGGCATAGTTCTTTAACAGACCCTTGCCTCAGTAGTACAGTAGCGATATTGTCGACTCTATTCTATAATCTTTGCATACACTATCATTTAAATTGACACTATATTATGTTTCAAAGTTGGAATTAGCACTTATATGCTATTAATTAGCTCACACTTTCACTTTAAATTACTTACATGCTTAGAATAGATCACATAGTCTAATTATGTGGTTTTTCAATATATCATTTAGTTGCACTATTTTATATTTTCTTACACATATTACCAATTCACAAAATCTTAAAAACACACTAAAAAAATTATCTACCCAAGGTCTACCTACTTGGATTTCATCACCAAGGGGGAAGCTGACTTGGTTTCCTAGCCAAGTATAAATATGTGGTTAATGGTATATATTGGCAAAGCACCCTACACCCTTGTCATTATGGTGTGTGAAGTGAGGGTGTAGGCCCCAATACCAAGCCAATACCATTACTAACACAGATCTATTTTGGTATAAACATCCTAAAACCATCCATAAATTGCTTTTTATTTCCTTAAATCCAACTTCTTATCACACTTAAAATCACTTTATAATAATCTAATAACATTCAATATGACCACTTAGTTAGCATTTACTTTCCAAGTTGATTGCTTGTTCTTTGCTCAATTATATGTTGTATAGCAAAAACTTGCATTGGCCAACATTGGTGAAATATTTTGTGTTGTGTGCCTCGATCCGATCATTTTCATTGACCCAAATGATTGTGTGTTTACTTTTTTTTCTTACTCTCAAATTACATTACAAAATTTACCTTTTTCATAACACTATCATCTTTATCGACATAGTCTCTTAGAGACTGATTTACCTATCTCCTAAGCATACTAAGTCAACTATGTCGACTTAGTATCATTCATAACTATCTCCTTAGCATACTAAGTTGACTATGTTGACTTAGTATCATTCAGAATTATCACCCTAACATACTAGGTTGACTGTGTCGACTTAGCATCATTCAGCATTGTCCCTCTTTTTGGCCAATTTTATCCCTATTTTTCCTCCTATCTTTATAATATCCACTCTTTCTTGGCATCATGAAGCCTATTATCAAATTATTTCTTGATAACCTCAACCCATTTCGAATGTACATGGGTTATTCTCTCCTTCCCCACCTGTCCACCATAGAAGACAATTTTATATGGTGTAACTTTTCACCACATGGTTCTAAATCTTCTCAATCTTGATCTACCCTATATCGTATAGTAGATCCAAAAAATCCTATTAGATAAATCACAAACCATGATAATAATATACCTTATACCACTTTTACACCTTTTAAACCTAGAAGTTGTAAACTCATCAAACCATCTACATCAAATGTTGGAACCTCACATTATGTTCCACCTCTTACAACCAATGTTTGCAATCCTCTTGTTACACCCATAACAAGAACACCTATCATTATCACTTCCCAAAGTAACATTGTTGAAAGCAATCAAATTGATAATCTATATGATTCCCAATTATTCAAAGACCTTGATGATAATACTATTTACACTCCTAGAAAGATGGTGGCTTTACCAAGCATCTTTCTTCTTCTACCACATTTAATATAACTAACACTAATGTTGGGAATCCTCCACCTATAAATAATCCTCCTTATAAATACACTAATACCCCACCTTCAAATCCATAAATCAACACAACTCAAATTCTTCCTCAAATAGTTCAATAAATGAACATCATGCAAACAACTAATCATTTCCAAATGATGCAATTACAACAACATTTATTACACATGACTAGTCAACCACCTCAAGTCATCATGTCTCAACCAAATCAAAAATTTTCCCCTCCCCCTCTTAGATATGTCAATGCAAATACCATCCCTCAACCTCCAATGAATCATAAAATGCTTCAACATCTTCAAAATGAACCTTTAACCCCATTCATTGCATCCATAGATATTAGAAACATTTCTCCAACTATCACATATAATGGGACTAAGGACCCGACTATCTTTATTAAGTCTTTTGGTAATCTCTATAAGGAACGGGTCCAAACTAACCCCTTTGATACCACCAACCTCTTATCTAAAACCTTTATTGGTGATGCACTTGAATGGTATAACCAAATTCCTAGACATTCCATCTCACAACTAGAGGATTTAGTCAATGCTCTAGTGAAGGAATTCCAATATAATGACCTTCCTTTAAATTGCCTTAGCCATTTCATCAATGCCAAGCAATTTTCTAATTAATCTACACACTTTCATCAAATGATGAAAGTCTCTCACTCATAAAATGGACCATAATATGAATGATGATACTCTATTAAAACTATTTGTTACTGCTCTTAAAGCTCCCCTTCAATACAAAGTTTGGATCTTTTCACCTAAAACTTTAGAATAACCCTTAGACCAAGTAAAAAGGCAAGACTTTCTTATGACTTAATTTAAAACACCTCAAACAGCTATTAAAGAACCTTTCCAAGCATTTTCTCATAACATTGATTCATCCAGGCCTCCCCAACCTCAAAATGGAGCATCCAATTCAACCAATTTTAACCCAACCCACTTATCTTTGAGTCTAGAACAACTTAAGAAGAAAATGCCACCCTATAAACCCATGAGTTTTGATCCTTCCAAACCTCCTCCAAAATGGTACAACCCTGATAAGATATATTAGTGGCATGCTACTATAGGTCATTCTCATGAGTCTTATCTTGATCTTCACCAATTTCTTCTTGCTTCCTTGCTTGGTCCATATTTCAATCTTGATACTCTCACAACACAACATTATCAAGATGATCTTCAAGCTTCTCAACTTCAATCTCAAAAACCACAGTCACTTCAACATCAACTACCTAATGATAAAAAATAATTATCCCATACTTAAACCTCATCCACTAATGTTGTTTAAACCATAGTTGATCCTTCTTCCTACACCAATAAGGAATAGATAGATAAAATGAAAAACTTTAAACATATCATTGCATCCATTGAACCTCAACCCCTTAGGTCATATGAACCAAAGGAGTACCTAATTCAAATTCCTACTCCAAAAACTAGCATACATGGTCCTCCTTTACCTCCTTTTCCTATTCATACCTCTCCTATAAATCCTATGTCACATTCAACATCCATAAAATATAAAAAACCAAAACATGTACCTATCTCCAAATGCACCTACCAACCCAATGCAAATCATTTTAATGGTTCAATGTTACCTCACTCCAACTCACATGTTGGGGCATCTTATGATTCCCATCCACATTTCCCTTCAGACATTGGGGCATCTTATGATGCCCATCCCTACATCCAATTACCATTGAGGCATCTTATTATGCCCACTCTTATTCTACAATGCATAATACCAACAAAATGCAGCTTCAAGAAACCTTTCGAGACTTATAGACTTGTATTTCACATGCTCATATTTGGTACAGATGTTAGCATAGATCTTACTTGTTATTGTTTGTCTCATGTTTCTTTATTTTTGTGCATTTTACATCTTTTACTTTCATTTTACCAGCATCATTATTTTCCTTTACATTCTTTGGTTTTCTTACACATTACATTTGGCATTTGTTTTCATTTTGGTTCTCATATATCTCTTTCAATTTTTGTCTTTTTATGTCACTCTTTGCCTTAGTAGCTTTATGGTTATTTTCCCCTTGTTATTTAGCATTCATCTCATTGGTGTTCACCTTGTGAGTTGCAGTGTAAGACCATGGATAAGACCTAGCCTTCTTCATAAATTACCATATTTAAACCACTTTTTGGTATGACTACTACTTTCATTGGTGCATATTCTAGATCCATTGGAGGTTAACATGGCTTCTCTAGTGACATGACTCTCATAATCATAGCCCCATCCCTTTTATAACATTATTTTACCTACTTGTGATCATCTATGAGCATATTCATCATTATATCACTTATTACATAGATAGATCTCTCATTGTCCCCATATGTCCCTTACTTCCTTTCATTTAAGGCTCACATCGATTAGTTTTGAGATTGCACACTTACATAGATCTCTCATGATCCCCATATTTCCCTTATTTCCTTACATTTGAGGCTTACATCGGTCAGTTTTGAGATTACACACTTACTTGTGGGCAAGTTTAGGAGTCTTTAGACACCTTGGTCTTTAGGTCCTTTTATCTAGTAACCAAGTGTAAGCTCTCTTGTGTTTTTCATCTTTAACACCCATGTTTGGTTTTCCAAATCCATATGGAGGAGGAATAGAAAAAATCCAAAAAAATTTAAAAGCCAAATCATAAAATATAAACAAAGGGAAATGATCTAAAAGGCAAAACATTCAAAATTCTCAAAAAGTCAAATCACATTAAAATATGTGAGTCTAAGCACATCTTTTTCTAGTTGAAACTCAAACTCCATAGTTGGCCTCATGATAGAGATAAGGCCCATTGGGGTGTAGTTGGCCAGTAGATTACAAAAGGAGAATTAAAAATAATAATAATGATACCTACTTCCTCATGTAAGTACCTAATATTCACAGTAGATCGATGACCCTATAAGGGGTCCTAAGGAACAAGGAACATGTTGTGGAAAGATAGGTCCATTTTAATTTTCATGCATATAGCCTTCATAGGATCTATGTACTTCACTTTTTAGCCCAATCTTTGTGTTTATTATTCAAAATGTCCTAATTCCTTGGTGTTGATAGTTATTAGCCTTTCTCACTTGCCTAGTGTGTCTCATTCTTGCTAAGGATGTTCACATCACCCATGTGGCACCTCACATTCCTTATTTACATCATATTTTCCTTGTATTCTCCTTGTTCGATATTGTTTTATCTGATCACATCCTTAATCACCTCTACCTACTTATGATTCTTGGTTTATATTTTGTGAGTTGCATTGTAAGACATTGAATAGGACTAGGCCATCCTCACAAACACCCTTACACCATTTGTTTACTACACCATCTCATTATCATACTACTCATGTCATTAGGTGGTTGTGTTTTCTTACATTGCATCTTAGAACAAGTGCTAAGTTTGATTTTTCATCCTTTAGAGATATTGATTTTCATTTATCTATCATGTTCTTGTTTGATTTTAATAGAATTCACTTATCTTACATATGACATTTGGAATTCTTCCATGTTTTTATTTATGTATGACTTCTTCATGTTGGTCTTACATCTTGACTTACATTTCATTTTCAATCATCCATGTTTTTATTTATGTTTGATTTGACATGCTTATCTTACATGGGGTTACTTTTCAATTGCTTACATATCTTTGTCAGAGTTTTCTTACATTGATATTTCATTTTTCATTTATGTTTTACATACTTCCCAATGTGATTTAGTATGTTCTACATTCCTTTTTATCATTTATGTTTTATATGCATTCCAATGTGATTTAGTATGTTCTACATTCCTTTTTTCCATTTATGTTTTACATGCTTCACAACGTGATTTAGTATTTCTTGCATTCCTTTTTGCCATTTATGTTTTACACACTTTCAAATATGATTTACTATGTTTTGCAATCATTTTGCCATTCATTTTCCCTCAATCTTTTTGTTCTAACCTTACCTTAACAATCCTAATTTGCCAATTTTCCTAAGACCCTCATATATTTGTCTCTACTAACTCATTTTTTTAACCATAAAAAACTCTAGAATCATGATGTCATAGAGAATATTTTTCACTACTATATGCCTATATTTTAAAAAATTTGATTTTTCACTATTTTTTGCACTAATATCTATAGGGTCGCCTAATGTTCTTCACATTGGATGCCTTCACTTCTCTCACAGTATCCTTTATTTATAACACTAAGGTAAGTAAAGGTATGTGTTTTTCAATGTTTTCATTTTATTTATCTTATTTGCTCCTTATTTTATTTTACTTAGCATCATTGTTATGTGTTATCATGTTTTATTCTCGAAGCACTACCCCATGTTGCACTTACGTGACACGTGATGAGCTTCGAGTGGAGCATATGTATACACATAATATTTTCAAAATTTTATCAGTTAATGATGCTCTTTATCTTGCAATAACCCATCAAGTCTCAATCTCTCTGAGTGCATGCCCTAAGGGGTGGGCAGACTATTGGTGCTTCATGAGATTGTTGTCTTTTTTACCACTTGTTATCCACACACTTGTCTTCTAAAAACCATATCCCTAAGCTTATTATTCTCTATTAAACACTCTTCAATTATATACTATCTTTTAACCCCCTTTTCTCTAACCTGAATCCCCTTTTCATAGTTTTAAGACTATGTCAACTATGTTGACCCTGTATTATATTTGACATCAACTTACATTGTCGACTTAGTTCATTATTAAGCACATTCTATTATCAAATTCACTATGAGTTCAATTGAGTCGACCTTATCGACCAAAGCTTTTGAAATATTTTAGGGTTAAATTTGCCTTTATATATGATTTCATTTCACCATTATTTAGAGAAGAGAAGAAGTAAGAGCTATTGTGTATCTGCTTATTCACCATTTTACTTGAGGAGCAAGCTTAGGGTTTCATACTTTCTTTGGAGACATGGATCTTCTCTTCTGGATAAGTCTTTTGGATACATTGATAGGTTGTGTAGCCTATAGCTGATTTATCCTTGTCATCCTTACATACCACAATAACCTCTTGTGAAGTACCCTTTCCAAGGGAGAGATTGAGGCTCGACGGGTTCATCTTCAAAGGTAAGTATTCATAACTTTGTTCCTCCTTTGTAAGAGTAGATAGATATGCATTTGTACTTAATTTCCATGTATGAGGATTTTATATACATTTACATGAGTATATGTTTATTATGCATGTTTACTTGTATTGTTTCTTACCCTTGCTTTGTGTTATAAGCTTTTGTGAGCACTAGATTAGACTTTACTTTACTTGTTATTAGTTTAGTGAATATAAAACATAGGACCTAGCTAGGGTTATTATGTGGTTGTGCTTGCTTGAAGGCTTTATAACCCTCCCTAGCATTGTTTGTTATGTTAATAGATCCTCTACTTAGGTCTAGAAGATCCCCATATTGGTCATGTTCCTGATTATCTAATGTATCCCCAATCAGAAGTGTAAGTATGATCTATTAGTGCCCAAAATTACACTGGAGCAATTGGGCCCCTGTCAATAAAATTCTTGTATCCAAATTTAATGAGTGTTAATGTTTTAGTCACTTACCCCAATCCTTTAAAAGATCATAATATATGTTCATAATTAATCATCTCCTTTGTCTTGATTTTACCAAGTGGGAGTGTTCTTCCACTCCTAGATGAACTCCTCAAGGGCATTTCCTAAAGGTAGAAGATACTCTCAATAGATTCAGAGGAAGTATCCTTGTTGCACCTTTAATGTTATTATTGATTAAGTTATGAGATTATCTTTGAGCATTGAGAGAATCCTACACTCCTCCCCATATCAAAAGAATGGTACAAAGGTAAAGAAGTGGTCAGGAATCCAAACTCACATATAATTATGACATGTGATGGATTCTCGAGGGGTTTAAGTTTTGAGCTCCTTTTTAAAGAAAGTCCCACTTAGTTTTTATGAGCAAGGTGCAAAAATTTCTGAGGGGATGAATGTTTGAGTAAATAAGTTGAAAAATTTACCATGTGTCAGGTTTTCAGGATTTTAGAGTGTTGGTCCTCATTTGAAGATTTCCCTACTTACCCTTCAGTGGGCAAGGTTCAAAAGGTCTTAGAGGTGTGAGTTCTTGAACATGTAAGCTAATATTTAGGACACATGGTAGGCTTTTAGGGATTTTAAGTATTAGTCCCTTCCTAAAGAGTGCCTCACTTAGAAATTGGGCAAGGTTCAAAAGGTCCCTAAAGGCCCAAATGCCCAAGGTAATGACACGTAATGTTCATACACTCCATTGAAGGCTTGGGATATATTTCACCATTACACTAAAAATAGATGGTAAGTGAAAAGGGTGAAAAAAGTCCCTAAGGACTTGAGAAATCACTAAAAGGTAAATCTTGCTTGAGTGGGTCCACGTGTTGTAAAGGAGAAACATCATCACACTTCTCTGCATTTTTCAAAAGTTGCTCAAATAATTAATGTGGTAGTTGGTGATTAGCCATTTTTTTTTAAGGCATTAATGGTAACCCTAATCTCAAAACACAAGGGGTTATAACTAAACAATTCTTTTCATTTGAATTCACCCTTTGCATTCAAATCTAATATTTGTGCCTTTAAGAGATTTGTGTGCTAGAATGATGTGTAGCACAAAAATAGTGATCATATGAATTCCTCAAGGATTTTCTAACTCTATCTACGTGCAGTTCTCATAATTACCAGTAAGTGTTCCTTGACTCTCTGGTTTTGTGTTCTTGAAGGTAGTTTGAAAATATTTGGAGGGTTATTGGTGTGAATAATTCATTCTAGAATATTTCACTCAGTGAGTTAATGAAAAATTGCCACATCTTATACATTAATAAAGAGCAATATCACCTTTGTTCTTGATGAAATTAGAGACATAGATGTTCAAGGATTAGATTTCATGGCTCTGATGAATGTTTTATAGAAACCTAACCCTCTCCCAATTTTTTCCAACCTTGGTATGAGCTATATTGTCCCTTTGATAGCATTCCCTTTGGTTGCCCCATATCATAAGCTAATCATTGCTTATGCCAAAGTTTATCACCTAGACACTACGACTATCTTGGATGGAATTCAATCAGTTGTATGTTTGTTCACCCCTGAGGACCTCAGCACCATGCTCAGAATTCCTCCCCAACTTAAGAGTATCACACTTACTTTAGAGGAGTTTTAGCACTACATAAAAGAAAAGGACAAGGTCGTATGGGACATTTTGAACTCTTGTTATCTATCTAAGAAGAGGAGAAAAGTATCTTGAGTGTCAAAAAATCTAAAGCTAACAGAGTTCAATGAATTTCCTCAACACATGATTGCCATGGAAGCCTAAATCTATGGTGTTCCCACTGCAAAAAAGTTTGAACCATGGATGTTCTTGATCCTAATCTATGTGTTGGAAGGAGAGAAGTTGGACTGGGAAACTATCTAAAGCGACAACTTGCACAAACAGATGATGCAACTTTGTAGTGCAATTTTTTTGAAAGAAGCAATCATAGGTACCTTCTACATGTCTTCCTATTTGATGTATAGCTTGGTACATAATAGGATTTTCCTAGGGCTTACCAAGAACCCTTTTGGAATGAGAATATATGAAGTATACCTAGAAATGACTTTGGAGGGATTCAAAAATAACTTCTACAGAGTGTATAACTGCTTCTTCAATGCTTTGATGAGTATTTTCTTCCCTTTAAAAAGTCTCAATAGAATGTCCAAGGCATCCCAAGAGGTAATTGATAGATTTGGCACCTCATACATTTAGTTCAGAACATTCACATACATCAGGGTGAGTGGTTAATTGGGGGGGGCTCATAAGTTTCCAAGGTACATTGATGACAAATTTATAGTAATGGAATTGAGTAGGCAAATGGTGCATCCACACAAGATGATTGCCGCTAAGAAGATCAATAACCCTTTCAATTTTCTAGTATAGATAGGATACTACACATGTATTTCTATAGCCAAAGCAAAGGGATTGGAGTAGGAAATGGGATACTATAGGATTGACCAAATGCCACCCAGACCCAACTATGATATAAGATGGATGATAAATACTGCAACAAGTGTAATCTTGCACCAAGCTCACTATGAAGATGTCTAGTATGATTGTACCACTGAAAAAGATGTTAGGAAATTAGATTACATGAGGTTGATAATATAGGAAGATCTCACCTAAAACATGATCTCATCCCCAAAGACATGGTGGATAACAAGATGACATTAGCAGTAACATACATAGAGAATAATGTTGAAATGTAGCCGATAGCATAAGTTGACTTCACCACCTAGGAGAATGACTCCATGGCATGGAGGGATTTTAAGATTATGAAGAGAATATTCAGGTGGTTAAAGAAGCATGGGGTTGATCTCGATGCACATGACACCCCTTCCCTCCAATAATTTTAATAAGTTATGGAATTAAAGGCATTCCTACTAGCATACACAGGTGATCTTTCAGCTCTACCACCAGCAATAAAAGGCAAGGGGAAGTGAAAGGTAGGTGATATTGATTTATCCAAAAATATTTATATAGAACCAATAATAGCTTCCTAATATAAAGTGCGATTGTCATTCTCAAAGTTGATAAGACTAGTAGAAAATTGGGATAAGATTGCTATAGGGGAAGTGCAACTAGCCAGTCCCACTCCCATATCTATCACAACTGAGGAAGCTCCCACAATGCTAGTTGTTCCAACTATTTCCCTACTTGTTCCACCCACACAAAAACCTATAGTTGATCCTTCTATGAGGACCTACATAAGAAAGAGGGGAGTAGAGGGAGAGCTAGAGCAGCCTAGATAAAAGAGGCCAAAGAAAATATTACAACCTCTAACTAGGAGTCCTAAGAAGAAGAAGGGGGTTACATTCAAATTTATGCCTCCCAAGGAAGCCTCCTTGAAAATAATAGAAGATCACTCTTCATACACCCATAAATTGAGGGACATGAGCAATGATGAGGCTTTCAATGAAGGAAGACCTATTGTTAAGGTAATGAAGAGACAACATGCATTTACTCCCCCTCAAGTGAAGATGGGGTAAAGAACTCCAAGGGAAAGGCCACAGACCCTGGTGAAGGCCTTGATGGTAGGATTATTTTCTTAACAAGATACCTTAAGAGTAAAGGAGGGAGGTAATGAGGAGGATATCTTGATATCAGGTGATCTTCTATCCTTTGAAGATGTAGTGCAGGTTAGGATTGAGGCAACTACACAGGCCCATGCTCCTCAGGAAAAGGAGATAGTTTCTTCTAACATGAAGGAATTTGTCAAAAATGTCATCACCAAACCACCAAACCAAGACAAGGTCAGAGAGGTTGAAAATGTGCATGCATCTAATGAGAAGGCCTGAGAGGAGATAGTGCATAGTGAACAAGTCCCCACTAGTAGTGAAAAGGTGGAGGCAAAGAGGGAAAAATAAGCAAATGTTGTAATAGTTGTTGGAGTATTACCAGATGTTTCTTCCCTTCTAAAGGTCTCAATCTCAATACCTAAGGAAGGAATAAATGTTGGGGAAGGTGGGGGATCAAGCTTGTAAATGGGTACCCCCACCCCTTTAGAACCAAATAAGGAAGTGGATAAATTAAATAAATATGTTGAGGTAGGAGTCTCTAGAGATACTACTTCGATTGAAATACCCTAGGGACTTCTCCCTCATATTAAATTTCATGATCATATCTGACATAAGGGTAACAAGGCCATGATTGGTAAAGAGTTGTCTAAGGGAAACAAGAAGGACACCATAGTTTCTTCCATCCAAGGTACCCAGTCAGGTAAGGAAGGTGAATTGGTCTTAAGACCTTCCACCTAGCCCATAGAATAAATAAGCTCTATCGACAAATTGTTCATGGAGTCCCAACAACTCAGGTCAAATATTGAAGTCTGGAGCAGATAGAATCAAGTGAAGAAGGGGAAAGAGGAACTAATAAGAAGGGTAATGAATTAGAGAGTGATGAAGAAATTGATAAAATTGTGCTAGGCTTGCAACCTACTCCCATGACATTCCCCTTGTCAAATGTTCTAGTAATGCCACCATTTATTACATCAAACCCTGCATCAAGGTCCACGACCCCAATAGGATTCCAGACTAGACTCCTTCTTTGGGTCAAAGAGCAAGTTAAGGATAAAAAGAGTATTTCAAGAAAATTTGGGGACATAAATGTGATGAAGATTGCCTAGGCATACAAGGCCAAACCCTTAAAGATGGCCAAAGCACTTACCAAGACTACATTTACTAATGCAAAATAAAGAAATATGGAAATAGCTATAATCTAGGGGAGCCTTGAAGAAGGATGCATTGAAGAAGGAGGCTACCCTTGAGAGATACATAGTTTATAGATATGATCTAGGGGAGCCTTCTAGAAATGAGTTGAAGCACAGCTCACAAGTTTTGACAAGCATTGTGTCCCACAAAATGGACAAAGATAAAGCCACCATGGAGGAACTGAGAGCCCAAAATTAGGCCATGATCTAATACTTATAGAAGTTACTGAGAGATTTGAAGGTAGTAACTCTGACTGCCATTAAGGCACCAGACCTTCCTCTCTTCTCCATGGGATCACTAGATTTTGGCTGATTTAATGAGCTAAAATCTAAAGGGTGGGAAACTAAGGAATGGAAATAATATTTAAGCATCGAGGCTAAGGAGATTATTCATTCAGCATTAGAATGTTTAGATGATATAATGGATAAACAAGGAGAATGTGACACCCAAATGTTTGTTTACAATGTAGATATAAAGAACTGGGAAAAGATCCAACCCAAATAGATGAAGTATGTAATGTGGGCATGGACATTTTAGTGGTAGAAAAGATCATCTCTTTAGATGATCATATGAGGCCTAGAGAGTATCAATTGGTAGTGAATTTTTGGTTGATAGTGCTTAAAGAAGGCATCTTTGATTTAAATGGAGAGGAGAAGTCTCTCAAGACTGTGACTAAAGAAATAGACGTTGCCCTTAGAAAAATGGTGAACCTTAATGGCATAGATGATTTGATAGAATAAGAAATACATAGTGATTTGAAAAGCCTCAATGATGCACCTCAAGGAACCTTTGATACCCACAAAATAAGGTAGTTAGTAGCACTTGAGAAGGATTTTGACCAACTCAAAACACTCATTAGGCATAAACAAGCCATACTATAGAAGATCACCACCTGGGTTGAGGAATATAATGTCAAGTTCAAATACCAAGCAAGCATGGATCAAAAGGATATCACCTCTATGATTAACAAGTATACTAATTATAGGAACAAGTTGGAAAAGGATTCGATTATCAACATTGATTCTAGATCATAATCAAGTATTTTGTTTTCTTCCTAGTTGGAACTATTCTTCCCTCTTCCTCCCTTTCTTTTTCTTCTTCTTTCTCCTCATTTCCCATCGAGAAACTATTGTACCCTGCCCGTTAGTGGTACCCCCCTTTCAGAGTTAGTTTTGTATAATCATTGGTATAGGAAAGGGATGCTTTAGTTTGTTGTAAAAGAAGACAAAAGTTTGTTTTTTGTCTCTTTTGGGACTGCTCTCCATGTGTATAACTACAAATATTATGTTTCAGTTCAACATCAAAATTATCATCATCATAAAATCACAAGCATAGTTTGAAGAATCATGTTTATTATAACATCTGACAAGCTCCAGGCCCATGAAAGAATTTTCTAGTTGAAGCATATTTTAGGAATATTCTGAGTATAGTTAAACAATGTATAAGTAAAGGGGGTTTGTCCCTTTATAGAGGTCATTTAATTTTTGATTCTAAAGCTATAGCTTAGGAGAGTTTTCCCTATGTGATTTTCTGGTGCCAAATTGATTTCTATTGTAAAATCATTGGCAAGCTTTGAGAATGTTCAAAATGTTTCCCTTTTTACAGAATTGTTTTTCATAGTGTTCTATTATATAATTTTGAAGACATATTGTATTTCAGCTTTTATTCAGTTGATAAATGAAATCTATTCATGGTTTATTGTTCCTTCTTGTTGTTGAAGTACAATGTTCTATTTTACATGCTTGGTGGATTGGTTATTTGATGTATCCTTCCACATGGTAGTCATTTAGGGTCTACAACCAGAGTATAAAATCCTTTATATTTCTAAGATTTTGGAATAGAACATTGATATCCTTTTTTAAGGGTAGTTCTAGGCTCATGAATTCAGTCGGAAGGAGTTCTTTAAGGGTGATTTGCAGTATTACTTATAAACTTTTGAGGATCATTTGTGCATGATTTTAGTTTAATTGTTCTTAAAATAAGTAGCATTTGTTGATGAAGATAGTATGGCTATTATTTAAACTTATCTGTGCTCATTTACTAGTCATCCACACCTTATCCATCATTCAAATAAATATGGTTTTACCCTATTCTACCCTACAGATAACATGTTGTTTGCCTATCATAAGTGTTGTTCTCATTGTGGATGCACAAAACCCTGCATGTTTGAATTGTTTTAATAGTATATGTTATAAATATTAGTGTTGTAATTCTCACTTATTCCCTATTGTCCAAAATAATTGTGAAAATGAATATTGCAACCACACTTTCATCTATCTTTAGTAGCTTGTATATGATGTAAATCATTTGTGCATTTTGCATGGAAACCTTTCTCAAGTGAAGTGTATAAGTTTGGTTATACTTTGGTCATATTTCCCTTTTTGTACCAATAATCCTCATGAATATTTAAGTGATAAACTCCTTTATGTGAGCAAGCTACCTTAGTAGGTCCTCTCACCTTGGTTTAGGCAAAACCAAAAGTAGCAGGGAATTAAACATACCCTCTATAGGTGCCTCTCAATCATTTTCTTCATTCAAGTCATCTTTAAATGTTAAACCCTTCCCTAACCATAATGACATGTTAGTGGTTTCTCATCTCAGTTTTCCATTCTTTTTAAGTATGCAAGGTTGAATGTTAGGGGTGTACAACTAGGAACAAACATGATCTATCTTCTATGAGTTAAGATTGATTTATAGACATGATACATTTCTAATTACATACAACTGAAGCATCTTTGGAGCTTATTGGAGCATTTTCAAAGCTTAATGGAGCATCTTCAAAGCTTACTGGAGCATCTTTGGATCTTACTAGAACATCTTAAGAGATCACTTTGTTTTATGTCGAGTCTTCAAAATTGTTAACAAAAATGTGTTGTAAAAATCGTTGATGACTTCTCAAGACTTCAAATTCTCTCCTAGTAAAAAGACATTAGGTTGCCTCTCAAAAGCTCCCAACACCACACAAGAGGTTGTAAAACTCCCAACACCACACCAAGACCTTCCATGATATTGTACTACATCATCAAGTTAGGACTAAAAAGAGACTAGTCATGAAGGTAAAAGGTCATTGAATGGTCTAGGAGAGTGGCCTGATCTATCTAGGCAAAAGTTTTGTATGTAGGCCAATTTTGGCCAATAATACCTAGTCTTCATGGAAGACCAACAAATCTATAATGGGTCATGAAGAGTGTGGAAGACATTGTAGGGAGGTAGGACCCTTTTATTTCTCATTTGTACTATCCTTCATTGTATTATATATATACTCCACTAGTTAGCTTAAGCTTATGTTTGCTAGGTAGGGTTCTCTAGGGAGCTTGTTGTTGAAAACTCTTAGTCTCACCAACATGATTAAATCATTTTTTCAATAAAGACCATGTTTACAGCTTGGTAAACCCTTATTTTCCCTCCCTCAATTTTCCCCCTTGGTAGGTACATTTGTTTCTAAATCCTTCCCATATTCTTTATATCATATTCTCCATATCTTTCAGACATGGAAGGATTTTGACAATTCTAGTTTATCCATCTTTAGATTAGAATTTGCATCTTTGAGTTGTTACAAGATGTTATCTTTATCGCTACATTATCTTTCTTAGATTTTTATTCATTAAATGCATGGGAATTTGAGTCCTTTATTATCCTTTTTGTGGGCCATCTAATCTTATTTTCCTTTTCATGCTTTTATGTTTCATTTTTGTGCAGGCCATACAGTCCCATTTCTATTTTTTTCACATATTTGTTTGAGTTTCATTTCTTACTTATCTTATATTGATTTTTTAATCATACAATAGTTCTTTATGTCTTTTGTTTGATTTGGATTGTTACTTATCTTAATTTGGATTCATTTTGGTGTTTATCAGTTCTAAGTAGCCTTATAATATCAACTTACTAGTTTTCCTTTGTTTTTATCTACTTCCTTGGATCTCTTGGTTCTAACCTAGCCTTATCAATCTTGACTTGCCAAATTTTCCAAGTGCTTTAATCATTTATAAGATTTTTTTCCTTTTACATCCATTTATTGACCATTCTGTGTATGCATGCATTACTTTTATCTTTTTTTATCCTTGTATCCTTAGGGTTTCTCAAAATGCAGTCATTATGCCCTCCATGATTGAGACTATGTTATTTGCATGTAGTCATTAAGTGTAAAGGTAAGTCAAGTTATGTATATCTTACTCTTAGTTAGTCATTTATAAACAGGTATTTCAGCATTTCTTTTCCATTATGCTCTTTTATGTTTCTATGTATGTATCCTAAAGCACCATCATGTGTTACACTATTGTGACACGTAAAAGGCTTTGAGAGGGGCACATGTATACACATGTTTTTTATTACTTTATCACCTTATTGATGCTTTCTCTTCTAGTAGATTGTCGACACATTAATCTCCATGAGTGCATGCCTTAAAGGGTGTATCAGGAATGGGGTGGGATTGACTCATGGTACTTTACAAGAGATGTTTGCATATTATTCTATCATACCATCACTACTATTAGTATGACCTCCTCTGAGTCTATATACATCTACTTTATGTCCATATTCTATATATTTTCTATATCTTAATGTATTGGTTGGACTGATATAATATGTTTCATACTTTATCTTCCTTGTATTACCCAATATAGTTGATTTTGCATTTTTACATTTGTATTGTATTGACCTGGTTGAAACCATCAACTTAGAGTTAAAGATTAATTTTTGGTATTGGATTCATACATATAGGGGCCATATTTGATTCCCAAATGGATATATCATATTCATATAACATGGTTATGCTCACATTTCTTCCCCTAAGTAGTATTTGCAAGAGTTAAAGGGTTTAGAACCTTATCTTGGAGGTGTTGGCTTCTAGTGTCATTGAATTTCAATAGGAGAGGTCTTTATAGTTCCTAACTAAGGATATTTAGGTCTTCATATTATCATTTCAAGTCTTCAACCTACAACATCCCTTTCAAAATTCCACCTAAGCCAAAGTGGGATATTGAAGCATCAGCGTGTCCACCCAAAGGTAATTATTTATATCTTTGTACTCTTTCCTTTATTTACTTAGTAGATTATATATTGTTTATTTTTTTGTGGATGTATATGTGTATTTTTTCTTAGGATCCTCCTTATACTTAATAAGTTGGTATAGATATAGGGTTGCTTAGTCTTGCCATTTAACACCTTAGATTGCATAGACCCCCATTTGGTTGACCATTGCACCTTACCTTATTTACAACAACTCACAACCATTTACTTTACTAGCACCTTTACAACCATTTACTTTACTAGTACCTTTACAACCATCTACTTTTACTTGTGCCTTTACAACCATTTACTTTTACTTGTACATTTACAACCATTTAGTTTTTATTGCACCTTTACAATCACTTACCCATCATTAATCCCTAGTGAGATTTATACCCCATGTAATAGGTTTAGGCTTTGGAACCCTTTCCTATTGACATTTTAGTGTAGGTTACCCTATGCTAGGACTAAAGTTATTCTAGGTCCTTACCCAATCATCTAAAAATACACGGGGTCTATTTTCATGATCTTATTTGAGTCATGGTCTATTGAGAAGAAGAGGATAGTTATAGGCCATCTTAGCCCATGCATATAGTCACCACCCTATTTCAATGTATAAATTTGACACATTAGTGCATTGGTGATGTCACTGCATAAAGTTTGTGTATTCAAGGGCATCCCAATAATGTATTAAATACCAATGTAGAAATTATTGTAGGGTGTGTCTTGAAAAGTAGAAAAATGTATCTAAAAATTTATATTGGTTTCTATTAAATTCTTTAAATATCTTGGTTGTTTATTTCAAATCCTCATGTGTGTATGCAATAGAATGTAAAGGTGTCATTTTGCAAGCATTATCACCCAAATCATTACCTATCATGACACTATGAATGGGTTGAAAATCCACATAAGCTTATACAAATAAATAATTAAGATCAGAATCATCCTCAAATAAATAATTAAGATCAGAATCATCCTCCATAATCTCATTATCATCAACTATGATCATAGGTCTTTGTATTGTCACACTCATCACTATAACAATAATACTATCCAAGGGGTGCTCATATATAAGAGGATAAGGATGTGTATTATATTTCAAATGCATTATCTTGGGATTCTAATGTTTCTTGATGATTTGGAAAATATTTGTAACTTTAAATTCCCATTATGTTTTGGTCTTGGATTCTATGGGGGTGTGTAAATCTCAATTGTATTTTTATCAATGAAATATTGTATCTTATGCCTCATCATATATAATTTATTTTTAGAATGTCCAATATAAAAATTATAGTCATGATATGTGTTACTGTCATATCCCTTGGGTAGTGGTGAGCTCATTTCAACCTCAAATGGGGAAGGAATAAATATGAGGTTAGACTCTAGTAACTTTGGCAATAGAAAATGATGAGCTTGAGGCAAATGTGAAAATTGCCTCTTTGGTGGGCTAAATAGGAGAAGCTAATTTGTAGGCTGAAATACTACATTGACTATAGTCTTGGCTTCATTTTTAATATCATTTTATTTATCCTTGTAATTTGGCTTGTTTTAAACTCAATAGTGAAAGTAGTTGTAGCATTATGAGAGTACTTGATATTTTTCAAAGCTATGAGTATTACTTACCAATCTCTAACTATATGGCATATCTCATCAAAGAAATTAAATTTCTTGAATACAATAGACTCATGAAACAATGCTATCAAACTTTTTTTAATATATCTCTAAGATCATTATTAGCCATGGGATTGGTCATCTTAGATAACATGGTCTTATATTGTAACATATAATCATTATATGGTTCATTGGATCCTTGCTTAAGTTTTATAATGTGAGCATTAGATAAATTTTCATAAAATTTGGTGTAGAATTATGTTAGAAACTGATCCACTAAAGGATTGATTTTTTTTTATAATTGAGATGGTAGACCATAGAACCATTAGAGTGCATATTCCTTAAGGTTGTGTGGGAACAACTTGGTAAACAATTTATCATTAGTTACATAATCTAAATATGCTTTATAAGGATATTAGGTGTTGTTTGATACCACCTTTATTATCATACAATATAATCTTATGAGCTACAAAATCTAAAATTAAAAGGTTAAATTAAATTCCTTGGGCTAAATAATTCTAAAGCAAAACATGTGAATCTATAGAATGACTAGCTCTAGAGGCATTTTGCTCTAACTACAACAGTCTACCCAAGGGATCATGCAGTAAGTGAGGTTGGAGATGTAATATGTGTAGTCACTGTAGGATGTGCATAGGTTGTTTGGGTAGAGATATGCATGCAAATTTGAGAGAAACCTTGTCTTTCCCCCACATTGGGTGGGTAAGACATGTGTAACCAAGAGTGTATATGTAGGCATAGTAACAATGGTAGTCATGT
Organism: Torreya grandis; assembly: GCA_037957365.1. Lineage (NCBI taxonomy): Eukaryota > Viridiplantae > Streptophyta > Pinopsida > Cupressales > Taxaceae > Torreya > Torreya grandis. The sequence continues at coordinate 2,449,392 of JARHVA010001619.1, read as the reverse complement.
GAACACCTATGGTGGAATTATTATCTCCAAAAGTTTAATTAATATCATTAAAAGGGTCATGTTGTTCCTCATATGAGTTAGCCATAACTAAATAATTATGTTCATCTCTGGTGACATATAATAATGCATCAAACATTTGTGGATTCGTGTCAATAAATTGATCTAATTCCATCTCATCAATATCATTGATATATTAGTAAATTCTACATATTAAGTGTTTTGATTAGCATCCATGGTATTGATTTCATGAGACATATCAGATTCAACCATCAAAAAATCTCCATAAAGAGGATGAATGGAAGGGGGAACAAATGGAATCATGGATTCCCTTTGGAACCTAATAGTGACATGAAATAAATTAGATTGAATAATATAGGAGGATGAATTGGGAAAGGCTTGAGATTGTTTATTAGTTATTTCAGTCTTATTAGTGTACAAACATTGGATCGATGGAATTATATGTTTGTTACAGATTTTGCATATAAAAGGAAAACATGTGACAATTACAATCAAAGTTTGAGTAAAGAAATATAAACTATGCACATCCATTATAGCCACATGTAATTTCTATATCAAGGATAATTAGGGATCAAACTGGAAAATAATATTTATATATAGAAGTTTAAAACCCTATAATGGAGAAAGAATCCCTCAGGGCAACCTAGGGTTTGGCAATAATTGATACCAATATTTGGGTTCACCAATATGTTTTACCTGTATTGAGATTAATGTGATTAATTAACCATAATTAGATAGATTTGTTTTCAATGAATTAAGATTACAAGATATACAAATCTAAATGTAAAATCTTGCAATTGATTTGGCACTTTAGCTTACAAATATGGAAAATACAAATAAGTATTAATACACTTATCAATTGAGACTATAGGCATATGATAGGAATAATATAATATTGGATTATAAGTCAATCAAATAAAGATATATACCTCTATATACACTCAAATAGTATCATCAAGCTCATGTAGGTACCATCAGATGTTGTGATCCTTGTCTAACAATTTTGTGTGTGGATATTTTGCTCCTCTACTTGATAGGTAAGTATGTCTAATCTTGAGTTTTGGTTATGTGTGTGGCTCATAAAAATCTTTCACATTTTCTTGAAACCCTAGGTTCACTTGTAATGATAGAGTTAGGCCTATAAAATGGGAACAAAGGTGGGTTGTGTTGACCCCAACCACTCCCTATTAAATAGTTGAGTGCTACCTACACATTCAATATTTCAAATAGAGGAAGTCAAACCACTGGTAGTTCTCCCCTTTATGTGAAGGTGTGTAATCGTGATTGTTCAATGTATGCAACATGTGATCTAGCTCTTAGTTTTTGATAATTGACAACTTTGGCTCTTGAGTGTGTTAGACTTTGTAAGAACTTGCTCTTAGTGACTGTTTTGAATTTTGGGAAGAATAAGACAATCCTTTTAAATGTGCAATAGTTTGAATATGCTTGATAAATGATTTTTAAATAGGTGCTAGATAGGTAATAGGCTTACACCTATTTTGTATTTATAATAAACTCTTTGGGTAATTTCTCACACCACCAACATCCAAGGTGGATGGGCTGACCCATAAGAATGATTTATATTTTAAATATGACCATTATTTGGCATGAGATGAAACCATTAGACTTAGATGATACTATCTGATGGTATGTTATGAGTCTAAAATTATTGTCCAAGAGACAAGAACACTAATCTAATGATCTATAGATGTCTGAATAAGATAAAAAAACTAGTTTGATGCAGAGTATGGGGTTTCCTTTAGGTGATTGAGAGTAACTTGGCAAGGCTAAGACCTATAGACGGCATGTGGTGTGAGAGAATGGCGAATGTGAGTCTTGTTTATATGCACAAGTCATGTAGGGTGAAGGTAAGTCAAAATTGACATTGTCAAGTAACAATTACCAGATTTTAGTGTCTACAATGAAAAATTTTATTTTAATTATATATTAAATATTTTTAGTATTTATACTTTATACATAGTACATATAATCCATTTATTTTGAGATACATGGTTTAAAGGTTCATCCCACACCTCAAAGGGGGGCATATGGTCTTCTTATTATATACTTTAGTTACATGAAGATACAACAATTTCAAATAGTTACAAAGTAAACTCTAGAGAGTTTTAAGGCATTTTTCTACTTGTTCTTACATTTGGACACAAGCACTAGATATTTTTAAGGCACACTTCACTTGGTATCCTAAATGAGACACACACTCAAAGATGATCTAAAATCATAAATATGGATTTCACATAGAGGATTCATAGTTTTGTATGACTAGGTACATCTATTCCTATATCCTCTTCTTTCATTTTTAATAGTTAATTTATTATATACATACACACACACACACACACATACAAGTAAATTTATACATATATACATATATATATATATATATATACACACACAAACTTGTATACATTTCATATGTTTTTGGGGACACAAAGCATTATAGATAGGACATTGATGCCAACTCTAGATTATTTCCAACACCACCATCATGGGACCATGTAATTTCTCTTGAATTTTTATTTTAAATTCATTATTATACAAATATTAACTTCAATAACTGTCAATAGGTAGTGAGAAGACAAAAACAACACTTGTATTTATGTCATATCCACACTTGCTTATTTTAAATTTATATGTACGCTCTCAAACACACATCAAAGTGGACCATTGTGTAAGCACATAATTTTTATACAGGCTTAACTATTTGTTATGGTATTATCGTGTTTATGTGTTTATGGATCGTTGGTTCAAATTAGGCTCTTATTGGTACATTTTCTTTTGTGACACTTGCAACACCTTTAGTTATATGTTTCCTCCTTGTGAGTATCTATTCTTGTAAGTTGTGCTAGGGATCCCCTATAGTATCCTTGATTTCTCTCCCTTGCTTTGTTTCCCCTCTATGTTGTCCTGGATTCCTCTTTCCTCCTTTATATTTTATTGTTCCTAGGTTTTTTCTAGGAGCTTGATGGCACACTCTTAGTCTTTTTGCTTTTGTCAAACCCCTTCTCCCTCCTATTCCTTTTTTAATGTTTTTTCCCCTTTTTATTGTCTTTTCTTGCCCATTATTTGTTAGCTTGCATGCTAATAGGTACTTATTTAAGTTTAAAAACTATATAAATACATAATAAACACATAAGTGCATTTTTACATCTAGGGACAAACAATACACATATAAAGAAATTTATCTATTGAAGTTGTAAAGGATAAAGGAATCTATCAATTAAAGAAACACCCATGCACCAAAAGACCAAGTTTTTTACTAGTAAAAGAACATATAAAAACCAGTAGTTGTTTACATCTTGTTAATAAGCATAAGGGTCAGGATCTTCATATTACATTGTACTACTTGTTGAGTTGCATCTATACTTGTGTGTTATCTTCAAACATATTCCCCAAAGAGGATCTAATTGAGACAAAGTCTCAAATCCACCCCCATTTTTTTGATTATTTTTTAGGGTGTTAAAAGTGAATTAGGGTTGAGAGTTGGGAATCACGTTCTGGTAGGAGCCATGGAGGCAAACCCTAGAAATTTTAGTTTCAAAGAAGTCATTTTAAAGCAGTTCAAGAAAAGCAATGTCAATAGAGGTAATGTCTTTCAGCATCAGACCTTGTGTATGCCAAAAATTGATCCCAATAAAATTGAAATAGGGTGTATGAAAGTGATGGATAGATCTCTGATAATTCATTTCCAACCACTTTAAGTTTAAAATAGTGTATAATAACTAGAAAAAAGGGTATTGATATGTCATTTTATGGGATATTGACCATCTTTGCAAACCTTCAAACCCTAGGCTAGCAAATAGTGGATCACCAATGGGGAGATTCATATCTTGGTTTACCCTAATGGCTACTTATCATTTTCTTTTGCATGTGAGGAGGATAAGGAGAAAATATTTCAATGAGAACCGTGGTTTTTGGGATGAGTGGGACTCTTCATAAAACTGTGGCACTCCTTGTTTGGATTAGAAGAAGATCTCCCTTCGGTAGCCCTAGTATAGGTCTAAATATTTGTGTTGCCTACTAATTTTTAGACCCCATTTACTCTATCTATGATTGGAAACACAATTGGAACACATATGCTCACTATGGATAGCATTTCCATGTTTGAACACATCATTTATGCTAGAATTTGTGTCTTGGTCAATTTGGATAACTCATTACCTAAAAAATTTACCCTGCAATTTGGGGATGGGGTTTGGGAATAAGATGTGGATTATGAAAATATCCCTTTTAGGTGTAAATTATACCATGAATATGGGCATTTGGGTAAAGACCGCAAACTCTACTTACTCGAGGTTCTCATGGAAGGCCCCAGCCAAGATGGCTTTCAAGCACCTAAAAAAAATCACTCAGTCAAAATCAACAACACCTCCTCCAAACCATTTCCCTTTGATATTAATTTTTTTGTCCTGGCTGATGATGATTCTCTTAAAAAAGGCACCTAGTCAATAGACATGGAAATCCCTGAGACTCAATTTCCAAAAGAAAGTCATGTTGGACACAACTCTAGCCTTGCTGAACATCTAACTAAGACTAAAATTGATGTTGAGGGAGGTAGATTCCTAGAATCAAATTAACATGTCAAAAAGCATAAACTAGAAATATCCAACACTCATGGCTCAGATGCACTCTCTTAAAGGGAGAAACTTCTTATACATGTTTTAGTCTTGTGCTCTCAATATTTAGAGTTGTCCCTTCTACCTGAACCCAACAGATTCAATCAGTCCTCAAGACATAAGCTCAAGATGTACTCTAATCAAAAAGCAAGTAGGAAATCTTTAGCATCTCACATTCAAATGGAGGGTGAAAAACTTGCGGCATCGAGAAAGGTCAAAGAGATTTTCTAAATGTTTAAAAATAGTTAATCATGAAGTGCATCTCTTGGAATATAAGAGGGCTTAAAGGATGCCCTTTGAAACATAATGAAACTATAAAAATGGTGAGATCTCATAACCCTTAGATTCTCTTTCTCTAAGAAACTAAAGTCATCAATGATAATATGAACCTTATTGCATAGAAAATTTGGCCGATTGCTTTTTGTATATCCAATGATGCTATTGGGGCATTGGGGGGTATAGCTTGCTTATGGAATCCTAAGGATATTATGGTGTTCACCTCCTACTCTATGAATGGCATTCTAGAATTTTGGTCCAAAGTAAAAAATTTGTGTAGCCCATCTTATTCATTAATATTTACCTATCTCTTTCTATGGAGGAAAAAAAAGATAATGGAAAAGCTTGAATTATATTATCCATCTCTTTCCCCATGCTAGGCAATTGGTTAGAGGTGATTTCAACTTTATCCTGTCATTGGAGGAACATACTAGAGGTGTTATAAACCCTAAACCCAACTCCCATCTCATGCTAGACTATATTACCTCTCTCAATCTTATGGATATTAAAACTGATAATAGATTGATGATGTGGTCCAATAGAATAATGGGCCATAATGGAATCTCTGGAAGATTGGATAGGTTTCTCTTGTTTGATGATTTTCTCTCATAGATAAATTCTAAAATCTAGAATCCTTAACAATGTTAGGTTAGATCATTGGCCCATAATGCTATAAATATGGGACTCTTCTCATCCTAAAGATCCTGTTCATTTGCATCTCATGTGGTTACACCATGAAGATTTTAGAAATAAAGTTAAGCAATGGTGGAAGGAGGGACAATCGTAGCACAGTACAAACATGTACACTTTTGTAAAAAATCTCAAATTTCTTAAATTTCAATTAAGGAAATGGAACTGGAAGGAATTTGGGAATGTTAAATTTAAGTAGTGGGAAATTGGTGACAATCTAGAGAAAGTTAATGAAGCCATTCAATTGGGAGGTTTAAATAAGAACTTTAAAAATATATATATGGTTTTATCAAGTCAGATGGAGGAGTGGAATCTTAGAGAGGAAATTATGTCGAATCAAAAGGTGAGAATTTCTTGGCTACATGAAGGGGATAAAAACATAGCCTTTTTCTTCAAATCTCTCCTCAAACATAGATCCTTCAATCATATTTCTTCCCTAGAAGCAGAATATGGTTCACAAGTTTTTTCCTTGGATGCTTTATCAACCTTAGCCCTTAATTTTTTCACTCAGTTATTTTCTTTGGTTCCTTTGGACTTGGATTCCCATATAAAACCCTCTAGGAAATTCCTTACATTATCTTGCATGCAGATAATAGCCTCCTATCAGCAAAAATCTTTATGGAGGAACTCAAGAAGGATATTTTTAGCATGTGAAGAGGAAAAACCCCAAGCCTTGATGGTTTTTTGGTAGAGTTTTATCAAGAATTTTGGGATTTCATTTAGCACAACCTTTTTTAGGTGGTCGAAGAAGGTCAGGAAGCTAAGACTATTCTTAAGCAGATCAACAAAACTTATATTTCCTTGATTCCTAATGCTCAAGAGTCATGAAAATTTTGGGATTCAAACCCATTGATTTATGTAATGTTGTTTATAAAATCATCTCCAAGATTATGGCCAATAAGTTAAAACCTCTTCTCCTCAAAATTATATCCCTCAATCAAGGTGGATATTTTGTCAGTAGATAAATTTTGGATGAGATCATTCTTGCTGAAGAAACTCTTCACTCCATGCAAATTCAAAAAATTCTTGCTATGTTTATAAGGATTGACCTTTCTAAAGCTTATGATAGGGTTGATTGGACTTTCCTTTTAAAGGTGCTTCAGGAATTTGGTTTCTCTGAGAATTTTGTTCACTGGGTTAAAGGTTGCATCCACTCTTTTTCCTTTTCAATGATTATCAATGGCACCCCTACTAAGTTTTCTCTGGCTACTCATGGCATCCATCAGGGGGATCCTTTATCCCCCTATTTTTTCATCATTCTTGTTAAATGTCTAGGTAGAGTCTTATCTAATGCCAGAAATGATAAAATCATCAAAGGCATCACCATTTCCTAGGGAGCTAAAACCTTGTCCCATCTATAATTTTTGGATGATTCTTATCTTATGGGTAAATCCACTACCCAAGAGGCAACGAGCTTTAATAACTATCTAAATTTGTTTAGCAAAGCTACTAGGCAAGTTATCAATAAAGAAAAATCCATAATATTTTTCTTCCACACTTCTTCTAGGTAAGAAGTCTTAATTATGAACAAGTTGGGCTTCCAAAAAGCCCTTCTTCCAGTCCTTTATCTTGGTCTCCTACTCAAGGAACATAGGCTTTCAGACTGGGGTTGGATTTTGCACATGTTAAAAAATAAAATTTCCAATTGGACTCACAAATGGCTATCCTGGGAGGCAGAATTACTCTTATCAAAAGCGTGCTTCAAGTTTTTCCCATCTACTTCTCCTCTTTTCTAAATACGCCTAAAGTTATTTATAAATTCATGGATTAGATTTGTCAAAACTTCCCTTGGTGAGGCCCTAAGTTGGATATAAAATGGATGTTGGTTGCTTGGGTGACTCTTTATCACCCCAAGCATGAGGGGGGATTAGGATTCCATTCTGCATTGCTCAATGGATGAGCCCTTGCTACTAAAATTTATTGATGCCTTCTTTAAGGGGCTTCCCTTCTTTGGGCCACTATTCTCAAGGATAAATATGCCAATAACATAGATCCTAACCAAATTGTTAGGCTTTCTCTTCCTAATCAAGGATCTCCTATATTGGCAATTTTAAAAGTTGGGGAATCTCTTATAAAAAAGAAGTTATTCTAGATCACTAATAATGGTGAAAAATCCCATTTTTAGACTAACTACTAGGACGGTCATCCCCACATAATTTATGAGTACCCTCAAATTTAGAGCTTTATGGAACAGCTCTATAGACAACACTAGATTATGATCTCTAGTTACTCTAGAGATCCCAGCAGAGAATGGGAAATTATTAGACAATGGAAACCTTTAGATGAATGGTCAGTCAGATTGCCTAAGCAAATTAAAAATCAAATTACTTATATTCTTCAAAATAGGAGTCTTTCTTGCTCTAACAATGAAGATGTTCTTACCTTAGGTAGTTATAGTCATGGCAAGTATATTGTTGTTGAGGGATGCTACTCTCTTACCCCTTCTCATCCTCATCCTCTTTAGAATATTTTAATTCGGCTATAAAGTCATAATCTTTGGCTAAAATTTATGTTCTTCTTCAGGGTAGAGTCTTAACTAGTGATCAACTCATGAAAAGAGGCCTCAATGGACCGTTCCGATGTGAGTTATGCTTGGAACCATGAGGAGTCACTCAATCATCTTTTTTTTCTTCCCCTTCATTTCTAAGTTTTGGCAGCTTCTTGCTACTCTTCTGGAAATTCCTTAGTCTACTTTTTCCTCTTTAACGTAGCCCCTTCTAAATTGGACTCACATTTTTCATTCAAATTTCTCTTGCAAGCATCTCTTGTGGATCAGAGCCTCTTTCCTCCTTTAGAACACCTAGAAAGAGAAATTCTCAAATTTTCAAGATGTGTATTAATGACATGGATAGGGTTTAGCTTCATACTCTTGACAACTTGAGGTAATCGATCTTGGATCAGATTACTCACCCCAGTGATCCATCCCGAATATGGATGAACATGTTATCTAAGCTTGGCATTCATTTTGTTCCAACCCCTCTTGGTTCTTTGGCTTCAAAGCATCTTCAACATCCCAACCCCTTTCTGGGTTTTGTTATTATCCACTCTGATGGAGCCTCTAGGGGTAATCCTAGTCTAGCTAGCATGGGTGGTTATGGGTGTGTTGTTAACAACAATATTGCATTTTTTTTCTTTTAAGTTAGGCTTTGCTTCTAATAATTTTGTTGAAGGGAAAGCCAATGTCAAAAGTCTTTCAAGAGCATGGAAGATTGGGTGGAAGAATATCCATCTTTTTATTGACTCCAATATTTGGATCCATATGTTAGAGCACCCTGATACCAACTCTTTTAAGGACTATAAAATTAAAAGAATTTTTGATAAAATTCAATGCATCTAGATCAATTTTGACAATATCATTTTCACCTATATTCGAAGGCAGGTCAACAAAGGGGTGGATGCCTCTGCTAATTGGGCCTTAGACAATGTTGATATTCAAGGTTATGGTTCTCCTCCTCTATGATGGCCAATTAACATCAGACAAAAGGTTAATATCATGCTCAATATGGATTGTAGCAAGGAGGTTGTTAAAAACAATCCTTAATTCTTTTTTGAGTTGAGTTACATGTTTTCATCTTAGGTCCAAATGGAAGTGCCTGTGTTTCTTTATTGGACCTTGGTTATGCATGAGCCTCTAGTGTTCAGTCTTATTAATTTTGGTCACTAAATGCATGTCTATCAATTAATTTTGTTTTGGCTAGGCATGTTCTTTGAGCATGCTGAATGGGGTAGGTTGGGTGCAAGCCCTGGGTGATTTTGGTGTAAGAGATACCCCTGCATCCTTGGGTCTTACCTGAATGTGGAATCTCTTTGAGATGTTTTCCACACACAAAAAAAAGTGAATTAGGGTTCAAGTAAGGAGAAGGATTTTTGAGTGATCCATTGAAAATTGTAATAAGTGAGGTTTTTGGAGTATAGAAATTGAGCAAGTCATTCTCTAAATTTATTTTGGGATCTGACACATTTTTAAAAGAGCATTTAATCTCTCTATGGGTGTACACTCTCTCACTAGGATCATCCCAACCTAATCTTGGTCAACCAAGAGCATACTAACACACTTCTGCTCATTTTTTGGGAGTTATAAGATCTTCCTGATTTTTTAGGTTACATTTAAATTAGTTTCTAAACCTTTTTGCACCTTATTTCAGCCTTTGAAAGTATATAGGTTTGATACAATATTGTATTTATCTTTAGACCATCACTTTATCAATTTAGAGCATTTCAATATTTTCCTTTCATGCAATTAGGTATATTTTTATTGTTACATTGTTTTAACCTACTTATATATGAATTTCACGCATGTATTTAGGGTTGGTGTAGTGTATTTCACATGTAAAGCACTTTTTCAATACTATAGTAGGTGTTTTATCTTTTATACGTGTGAGAGGTTATAATAAGATTACTTTGGTACTTGGATTAGTGGGTACTTGAAATTTTATTGATGAAAGGTTTTAGGATTAATGCCTTCTTTGGTAACTCTTTGGTTAATGTTGTAGGTTGAACTCATGGTGGAGCATCATAAGTAGTTCTTTAGATATTAATTTATTTAATGCCATAAACATATTTTAAACACTATTTCAGGGTTAACATAATTAATTTCATTTATTAAGTCATGGTATTCTAATTAACATGTCATATGTCCCGTTATCCAGGAGTATATGAAACCAAATTAAGATGGTTTTAGGACCTTCTATGATAGGTAAGGTAATGCTTCCAATTGGTGTTCAAGGTAATCCCATTGTATCCTTTAAAAATGTTGTAATACTAGCTAGATCTTTGTTAGTATATCATAGACTAGTAAAAAACTCAATTATGCAAACATTTACACTCAAACCATTAATAATAATAATTCCATTTATTAATATTTAATTTGTATGAATAAAGACTCAAATGAAATGTTATCCATTATTAAAGTCATCCTTTAGGATTTTATGATCATAGAATAAAATAGGAGGAGGTTATCTATGTGTTTTATGGGCATTGAAATCTTGTGATGATTGTTTATATCTATCATATAAACATTTCTTTGGACTTTTAGTTGAGTGGCATGATTAAAAAGGGGATTTGTAAATATTTTCAGGTGTTGATTCGGTTGTGTGACTAATTCATTCAAATTACTATTGTGGCACTCTAAATTAATTTGATTGTTCTCAATTAGGTCATTGATCTTACATTTCAATGATATGCATGTGTTTGAAGAATGTTGGAGGACTCTGTGATAATCAAAATATGCATTAGCATCATAGTTCTTAGGCAAGGTCCTTGATGTATCAAACTCTCTAATAAGAGGTAAAATGGTCATATTGCAATAATAAATTATTTAAACACATTTGGGGGCTTTCATTTTACCATTTAAATTATCTTTGTTCTCCTTTTTTTTAATAATACTATCTTGTTAGAAGGTTTGTCTATTGCATTTACTACATTCTTCACCTCACTCTTAGGATGTAAAGTATTATTGCTAATCTTAATTTTTGAATGTTGTTTTACCTTGGAATTTGGCTCCCCCAAAGGTAAGGGAATTAATTATTTAATTATTTTGGCATCTAAAAGTTTGATCATAGTTATAATTGTGTGACAAAGGTCATTAAAATATTGGTAAGTGTTAAAGACCAATATTTATTTGAATCATAAAATCAAACTTTGAGAAAATATGCATTGTAATTCATTATCAGGTAATTGGCAAGTCATCTTGGTTAGTATAGTCTTGAATCTAATCACATACTCACTAACATTCTCATTGGGTCCTTGTTTAAGTTGAGAAATATGTGAAAATGTGGCCTTAATGCTAATGTTTATCAATAAATGAGCTAATAAATCATTGGCCAAAGCATTGGAAGAGTGTAGGATCCAAATGGTAGATCATGTAATCAATTAAAAACATAGTCTTTAAGGATAAAAGGAAATAAATTATTCAATAATTTATCATTATGCGTAAATAATCTCATGAAGCATATAAATATTTTATGTGATGAGAAGAATCACATTTAACATTGAATGATTAAAAGTTTGGAGCAATGAAACCTATAAGAAAGGGATAAGCAAAGACATCATTAGCCAAAGGGTTGATTAATGTATCATTCTAAGTGACCCTTTATACTTGAACTTTGAGACCTTTGAGAGAGAAATTGTACTTCTTGTTGATTATCTCACATGGTTTGTGCAAGGGTGGTAACTTTAGGATTTAGAAGAGAAGTGGTAGTGAAATAGGTAGGAAGGAAAGATTAGGTACTTGAGAAACACTATGAATAAGAGATCAAGGTTGGGAAACATGTTCATATGGATTAGGTATTTGGGAAGTAACAAGTGAATCATTGAAACCAATTTTGAGAAGGCAAAGAAATAACAATACGATTGGAATAAATAGGAGAAGGAAAAACATTAATAATAATTTGAGAAATAATAATAGTATCAAGCATAGAAGGGTAACCTCTATAAGGCTAACCTACAATAGAGGTATTTTTTGTATATCCTTTTACATATGTTGACATAAAATCTATTACTAAATATATATATATATATATATATATATGGTTTCATTGTGACTCCAGTTTGAGCTAACATTGCACAGAGGTTAGTATTAGTGTTTATTCCTTATTAAGGCATGCGTTAATTAATTTTTTAGTAGATATATTGTTATCCATGCATTCACATAAATTTTACACAATTATTTCCTAATCTAGATTCTCTTTATTCATACATAAATATAAAACATTTGTTACATTCCATAGTGTTCTTTAATATATACCTTCACTCTATCTATTACGATACTATTTATCACATATATGTCTCTATTCTCCAATATAATTTTTATATTCTCCTCTATTGCATATGATTACAGCTGATATTATACCTTTTACAATGTTTCAATTTAAGTATCAACTTGATACCTCTACAAAATCAATGGGCATGTCTTGTAGGGAATGCCTCTTATTTAAGAAATGTTTCTTACATTATCATGAAGTTTTACACATTACCATGTTCCTCAAGAAGGTAGAATATTATGTTTTGTTGACTTGGAGATGTGTTTTCTTATTGTGGTAAGTCTAGAGTTTTTGTAGTGATATTCTCTATGTTATATATATATATGATGAAGAATCCTACCAACATTTACTCAGCTTGTAGTCCATTGGCTCATCCTCAAGACATCTCTAAAGAATCCTCACAAGATCAATCCAAAACAAATTATTTACTACTTATGTGTAAAAATAGATCAAAATTTTGTTATGGAACAGTAACATGATCGACACCTAGAAACATAAACATTTGGCATAAGATATTGTAGTATCGTTGCTCAACTCACCTAACTAAATTTATAATACAGTGTCACCCCTCATCTTCACAAACCTTGTTTAGTGGTAGTTACCCATCCTTGGGTAGGTAATTTTCATATTTCACTACCATAATCTTGGAAAAGGTTTTATAGTTCAACAATAGTGCATTGGCCTTCAAAAATTTCTACTCCAATTTAGTATTTTCCTTGGTTGTTTCATAATGTCCCTTGGATCTAGTGTAGTTCCAAAGTTTTTAGGTAAGTTTCATGCTCTATATTATTTTCATCGATGTTATCCATATGGTTTCTCAACAATGATCTATAATCCTCCATTTCCTCAAAGATAAAGATTCTATGTGTTTGCCTTTCTTTGTATTCATCTTCTAGATCAATCAGTTTCTTCTACTCTTCTTTGGAAGGATTTTTTCCAAAGTCATAGCTAGTAGATGCCTTTCAAGGTAATCCATCTTATTTTTATTCTCTTGAGTCCCAATCATCTAGATAATGGAGTATGCAAAGAATTTTTTAGAATCCCTCATTACTTTCTATAGACTATCAACTTTTACTTTGTACTCTTCCCTCTTAGTTTTGTTCTCTGCAAGGATTGGTCCTAGTAGTTATGCCTCATGCTATAATGGATTTTGTACTTATTACCTCCTTATCTACTGATGCTCCAACATGATTATAAATCCATCTCTTCCAATTATTTCTATATTGGTAGAGTGATATTAGGATTATATTAGGGTCATGCGATGACCAGAGCCTTTAGCACCCATTTTATCCCCTCCTCCATAGTTGCACATCTAAACATCCAGTCCACCATAGAACTCTTAATAGAAGTCTCTCCAATACTCTTTTTTTTTTTTGGAATTAGTTTCTTTAACACCACTCCAATCTAACCTTCTGGTGTAGGTTGTAGTAGGCTAGCCAGTACGATGATGCTAAAGGTTAATTGTTTATATTTACATGGATCTATTTTAACATGTTTAAGAGGGTCTCTAGATGCCATTGATGGGATGGGATGGATACCATCACTTTAAACACACAATGTATTTTTATTTCTACCTCTTTTCCAATATTGGTAGATCTTTTAGACATGAGATTTGGAATTTATAATCTACTAGTTGTCCTAGATTCTTCCTTCTCTAGCTCTTTCATTCAGGTTTCTTCTTTACTTTCATTATTTTACCTCCCTATCCTTCATTTCTTTTTCTTCTTATTCATTCCTCTCTTTTTTTTTCTTGTTTAATTTTATCTTCTTCCTCTTTTTATGTTTTTCTTATTCTTATTTTTGCTTATTCGCCTCATCCTTTCTTCTCTTCTCCTCTTCGTCTTTTTCTTCATTCTTTCTCCTTTATTCCTCCTTTTTATCTATCATTTATTTTATTTTCCTCTCTTCCCCTGATTTATCTTTCTCTTTCTCTTTCTCTTTCTCTTTCTCTTCCTTTTCTTTTTCTATTTTTTAGTTCTCTGATTTTTCTTGTTTTCTTTTTCTTCTTTTTATCCTCTTTTACTTTATCCACATTTTTTTGCTTTCTAATTTTCTAAATTTTCTTTTTTTGCTTTTTATTTTTCTAAAATCTGTTGGGTTTGTTTGGTTTCCAACTCAAATATTTATTGTATTTTTCCCTTTCATATTCTATTTTTTTCCAAATCTTTCCTCTATTGTGTGATTGCTTTTATTAGGGCCAATACACCACCCCCCCCCCAATTTTTGAATATTAGGACCCTTGAGAAACCTTGAGGCTTGAACATGAAGTTTATCATGTTAAGGTCATTTGTAGAATTTGAATATCATCCACTTTGTTAAAAATAGGGTTAACTAGTTTTGTTTTGTTTTAATTTGGACTAACATTGCTAATAAATGTTCTTTGTGGCTTTTAGTCACAAGTTCTATGGTGTTTGCCCCATAATATTTATTAATACTAATGGGACATTAAAATTAATGCCTTAACCTAATTCTAGTTCCTTGAGTCCCCTTTTTATGTTAGATTGGTCCCTCATTTATACCTTAGCCTAAGGTTGTAATCCTAAGGCCCCGACGTATTTATTAATATGAGCGAGACCTTAGTCTTAACACCTTAATCCTAAGTCTTTTGCATCTATGTGGTTCAAACTTAACTTCCTTACATCTTTTAGGATATAATGGCCCACACTTTACCATTGCATTTTATCCAATGGATCGAGGAAAACCTAAGCTTCAATTTAAACAACATGCATCTTTGATGATCCAATGGTCCATGCTTCATCATGGCCTTTGATTGGATGGTGCAAGGAAAACTGATAGAATCCCACGTATAGCCCATTATAACAATCACATTCAAGCCCTTGGATCATGATCAATGCTTCTTGCTTTCTCATGAATATTTAATCAGATGGTCCAAGGCATGATTGAAAAGTCAATAAACTATGAAAGGCTCAAATGATCAACACGTGATGCCTTTGCATTCGAGGATTAAAATCAAAAAGGCCCACTTGACAAAAATAGCCAATCACAAGAAAGCTTTTGAATCACAATCGATGGTTGATGCTTCATCACATATTTTGATCTGATGGATGAATTAAGTCCAAGATCCTAGAATGCCCCATAGACATGCCAAGTGGCATTCTCACACTAGGTCATAATAATTTGATAAGATTAAAATTGAAATTCATGCAACCATCATTTGATGTCTGTGAGGATGTATTTGACATCTGTATGACTGTCAACTTTAAACCCATCAAATTAAAAACTTCATTAGCCTAAAATTGATGTTTGTATAACTATCATTTGATGTTCACGAGGACATATTTGACATCTATGAGACTATCAAATTTAAGTTAATAAATTATTATACTCAAGGTAAAAATGCACTCCAAAAATCTTGTTGAAATGTTCGAAAATAGATTTACAAGCTAAAGGAAGTACTCAAAAAATGTTCAAACACTAGAGGTCTTCAAAATGCAAAATGTATAAATGGTCTTATAATCTAAGTATGCAAAATAAACCTAGTCTAAGTCTATACTTTAAGGTCCCCATGATATTTTATTCAAACATCATGAACCTTAAATTATAAACTTATATAAAGTCTTATTTTGAAAAGAGAGTCCTTATAGCGTAAAGTTTAGACCAAGTGCATCTAGCTAAATGTTTTAATATGTTTCATCAAATACAATAAAATCTTATGTGTTATTAGACCATTGTGTCGTGTTGATCCTTTTAGGCATATTTTAAATCCTTGGCATAAATATTTTAGACTAATGCATATATTGTGTTTATTAAACAGAGCATAAACATTGGCTTAAAATATTTAGGCCATGGCCACCTTGAATATAAATCTAAAAACTTAGGCATAAACCCGTTAACTTAAGGTTTATTTCATACTTAATGAGTGAAACAAACCTTAGGCTAAGAGACTTAAGCCTAAGTCATGGTCTTAATAATGTGTTAACTGATGTTCAGACATCTCTACAAATCAACAACACATGTTTTGTCATTGATTTTTGATCCAAGGATGCGAAGGCACCCAAAGACTTTTCAATGAGGCCCTAAAAGCCCACAAACTTGATGCATGACAAAAGCACATTTGAGGCAGAGCGAATAGGATGATCCGATAATTCATGCTTTGTCACTGGATTTTGATCCAATGATGTGAAGGCACTCATGACATTTCAAAGGCCCGTAGGCTCATCGCATGGCCCATGTTCATTCAGCCTGACATAGGATTCAAAACACATAAAGAGGCACGTAAAAATGCCAAGTTCCACAACTAAAATTCTAGGAATAAAAGGAACCAATCATAGGTAAAGGCCTAGACTATGATCAATGACTTGTGTTAATCCTATATTTTGATCTAATGGAGTGAAATGAAAGAGGCATTTCTAGATGCCAATGGCTAGTTCTCAACAGGCATTTATGAAAAATGCCATGAAAGACCCAAATCAATGCCATATCGACACCATGTAAGCAAAAAAGGACAAAATACAAGATCTTTTGGGCTCAAAAAATCAAAGGTAGAAAGGTAAAGGTTCAAATCAAATCTAAGGCACGTATAAGCCAAAACTTGGATATATTTTGCCATTAAAGCTCCAAACCCTAAACCCTACATAAAAGTGACTCAAATGTATTCATTTGGTCACCATTTGATCAAAAAAGTGTTGAATTGTGTTTTTAAGTACAAGAGAGATTTCACAGAGACCATTTGTTACCAAAGTAAATAATTTGTAAGAATAAAGACAATGACAGCTCATACATTTCAACTGAAGGAGGAGACTAAGCTATACTTATCAAACAATAATGAAGCTTAGATATTTAGATATACCAAATTAGATACTACAGCCTTGAATTCTCCAAACATGAGGAACTAGTCTAAGTTATTTTTCATGATCAAAGAACCAAAGCCAATCACAAAAGAAGAAAAAAGGATTGTTATAGTGAGCCAAAGATATTATGACTTAGTCATTGTTCAGATGGTAGGCCTTCTTCATGTTACGATAAAACCTGAGGTTTTGCATTGCATCAATATCCTTACCCCTATTTTTGTTGATTGCAGAATTGATAATGAGTACATCATTAGGGAAAGAAACTCAAAAAAGGTACCATATGTTTCTCCTATAGCATTTGAGGGGCATTATTAGCTTCTTGCTCCCCATGTAGATTTATCCAAAATCAAGGAGAGGACCTCCAAACATGACCTGGACTCTATCTTAAGACCTTGGTTGCATCAAGGACCCCATATCTTTAAAACTTTGAGGGAAAGATCCTTATCATCCAATTCAGGGACGGCATTATGGTTATAATGACCCTATTGAATCGAGCCTTTGGATCCCCCTCAACCACCTATGCAAATAAAATATGGGTCTCCTTTGTCCATTTCATGGTGGAACAAAAGCTTACCCCTCCAATTGGAGATTTAATTAGTGTCTTCTTTACCAAGAAATTCACTACCATAAAAAGGAAGACCTCCAAGTAGTTTTATATGATGTCATACATGTTAGACACCCTGCTTGACTCAATTACTTTCCCAAGAATTAGGAATTGGTCCCTAGATATCAAAGCCACTATTTTACACCATTACTCTAAATTGCATATTTTTAAATACAAGAACCACATGTGGTTCATTTGACTATGTTTATCCATCCATAGTTGAGTCCATCATAAGTGTTTCTATGCCTAGGGTCCACCCCCTCATTAAGAAGTACGTGGAGATGATAGGTGATATATGGTACTACCCTGACTGCATAGTCATCAAGATTGAGAGCATCATGACCCAACCTTGTAGGTTACCAGTATATATTCCTAGCGAACTAGTTGAGCAAGAAATTACTTCCCAATTCCTAAATGGCATTGATGACACTTGTAAATAAAATAAGAAAGGCCTTCTCCACCCCTTTCCCGTGATCATTGGGAAGACCATATTGCAAGATAGAAAACAAGTTGAGACCATGGCAAGACACAAGGATTCATTCAGTTTTCAACTTGATGAACTTAAGATGTGGGATCCTAAAGGTATAGTGGCCAACCACTTGAAAGACAAAAAGCTCCCAAATCCTAAATATATACATCAACTTGATGTCCATGACACCATGTACATCAAAGCTAAGAATTATGAAAAATTGTTGGCCAGGATTCAAGGTCACAACATCAAGATGTAACATAGGGTAATAAGAGGTGAAAATTCATTTAGGGAAAGATGGCAAATGCATCTTTTGCAATATAATTTATTGTAAAGGTCCATCCAGGATACCCCAGGTAGAACATCCATAGCCACAAGGGCAGCCTGAGCAAAGTCAAGGTGTGCAAGGCCTTGCAAGATGAACAAGGTAAGGGAAAGGAGAAAGTGGGAGAGGAGAAATTGGAAGAGAGGCCTGGGGAGGGACCCTCATCTTCAACACTCCCACAAAGGCCACCTTTTATAGTATAATGTTTGGACATGATTGCCTTGAAACTAAAAGAGACACTTGAGGGTTCCCTCAAGGAACATGCAAAGGCTTATGACTCAAGTAGGGAGGTGGAGCCTGAGGAAGATAAAGGAAAAGAGGTTGTCCCTATGGCATCTATAGAAAAGAGGAAAGTAGAGTTAGCATTGGTTTCCATGGGACCAAGGAAAAAACCAAGGTTGATCATCCCTTACCCCAAAAGTGAGGTAAATTTGTTCAATGATGAATTCCTTATTCATGGAATTGTTTCCTCTAAGTTTGAAGCTTTATCATCTTTACTTTTTTATCTCCATCATAGATGTGACTGGTTCATTTATGGGAAACTATAAAATATCCCCTCTCTTTCCCATCCATGGGCTATGATAAGAGTTGCTGACATAGAGATTCAAGATGATCTGAAGCCATGGATGAGGGCTATATGAAAGAAAAGGAAGAAAGGAGAATTGTGGTTGTTCAAGGACCAGAAATCAAGAAGATGGATGCTTTAAGAGCATCTAGTAGCTTAGGTGTGGAGGTCTTAGAACCTCCCAAATTCAAGGATCCAATTACTACCATGCATTTCAACCCTGAACAACTAGGTTGGAGAGAATAACAACAAGAATAGTTGTGGTTGGAATAGAGGAATTCACCTTTCAAAAGGTGGAACCCTTTATGGGGTTAACCCCAGTAGGGGGCCAGTAGCTTGTTGAAGCAGCCATTCATGAAGATGATGTGGAAAGTCTAATAGAAGCCCAGTCTGCATAGGCTAAAGCTAGAGTCTAAGGCTTAAAGCAGAGGATCCTAAATTTACAAAAGGAAAATAAAAACTTGAAGACACAAGAAATTTTATCAATGATTGAGGTGATGACCAAGATTCTTGATGAGTCATTTTATGACATGTTTCAAGCACTCAAGTCAATAAAACTGAGATAGAGTGCATTAAAGGGGCAGTGTGTACTAGCCAGGAGTTTAGTCACCTAGTGGCAGGCCTCAGAGGACAAAATAGCCCAAATCATCAACATTCAATAAAATAAATAGATCCCAAAATATAAGACCATCAATTTTAGGCACTTAAGTGCAATCCTAGGAATTGTAGTGGATAATGTTCAAAATCTAAGTGTTTGGCATAATAATGTGGAAAGGCTCCTGAATGATGATAAAAAGCTAGTTACAAGAATTGGATATCTTTTTGGAACTATGCTTATAGATCCTACATAGCCCACTTCCCTTGGGAACATAAGTGATGAGTAATTCAAACATAGGGCTACTTTGGTAACCCAAGAAATCAAAGGGAAGAGCCAAGGCAAATCTGGGGCTGAAAACAGTAAAATACTAGACATGATATTCAATGTTGGAGAAAAAATAAATGAAGCGAGGAGTATTAAGGAAGCCCTAGATAGGAATGATAGGGAGCTTGATGACTTGGTAGATCAAGAGGGGGAACTTCTCCTAAAGCCTACAGTGGACCTAGAGCTAGTTGATGAACAACATGCTAAAGTGATGAGCATCCTCCAACAGCAATTATCAAAGGCCCTACCAAAAAATTAATTAGTATTCTATTATGTAAAGTTTTGTAACTTTGGAAATAGAATATTTCATTATAAAGGTATATGCTAGTTTTTTAGCATATTTGCCTCTAGGTCAGTATGATTGTGAAAAGCATGTGTATTTTAGAACTTGTAAGGATAGTTTTCCTTATCCTTGTACACCTATATTTTGTAACTAAATGGTATATTACTTGAACTTTCTATAAAGGCATGTATTACCAATTGTAAAAGAGAGAGATCTTTGAGCAACTTTGTACACTTGAAGCAATTATTATAATCAAGGAATTTTGAAAGGATTGTCCATATTTGATGTGTCAATTGCTAATATAGTCTTTTCTCTCAATTATTAGTAGAGGTCTTGAATTTGAATGGTGTCTTTGAATTCTAGGTTGCATTTTCTAATCACAGGGTTTCTAATTTGTGCTTATGCTAGATTAGTTGGAAGATCTTAGGTTTTGCTTCATTTCAATTTGCTCTATATTCAGATTTGCAATTATTATTTGATTATAGTAGTAAATCCTTAAAGTAGACTTGGTTCTTACTTGTGAATCTTTACATTTTCCTTTGAAGTTTGTCTGATATATAATGGGATTTAATCTTAGGCTATGTTGCATTATATATTGGTTAAATGCATATTTATTGCAATTGATGCTTTGTCATAAAGTTTGAGACTAAAGTTGGCAATCACTCACTTCTTTTCTGCTCTACCCTACTCTTTGCTCCTTTTTTTACACCAAGATCACTTTATTCTTAGCTTCATTATAAATATCCACTTAGATTAATTTGTAGCTTAAATCTAGATATAATTCACTAAGTATTAACATCGATTCTCTACAATTCATGAAGAACAGACCAAGGTGGCTCCCAACCACCAAATCATATAAATATTGTGGAATAGTTTATCTTGCTCTGTCGTTATTTCACCATAGGCAACTAAATTGCCAAAACCTGCAACTAGTGCCTTGAATTTTCTAAATTCTAAAATGACAAGTGTTCTTTAAACACTAATATCACCTAAGGTTCATTTAGAGGTATCAACGGGAGAAGCTCCTATTGGCACCAAAAGGAGGGTGAATTCTTCAAATCTTTGATGATCTTAGTATGTTTTATCTAAAGATCAGTATATATTTGTGTTTTTGAGTGAATTCTTTACTCATAAGTATAAGGATCATTGATCTTTATTGTTTATAGTGCATCTTTGTGCTTCCTTTAAAGCTCTTTAGGTATTGATGCTTGAGTTCGGTAAATTTAGCTTTAAGTTTGAAAATCCATAGTATCTGAGGTTAGGACAACTTGTTTTGATCAAATTTGGGTATATCTTTCATATATCTAAGTTCCTTTAGGCCTAGACTTATAAAGTTAGACCATATTTACATAGTTGAATGCATCTGTGAGCCAATTCAATCAAGGATCAATGTCCTTTGCAGTTTTTCATATCACCTTTGCAAAATAAGCTCAATGTGCAGGTCTAACTCTAGTTCTTTGTAAAATTTAACTTGATACATCATATTTCAAGTAGGATCTTCAAATTTCAAGATGGAATTGCCTAGGATTAGAATAAGATCACACTTAGAGACCAGGTAACCTTTGCTCGAGCTTGAGGTCCAAAGAAAAGCCATACATGATAAAGATAGATGCAAGAGATCTAGATCTCTACCAACTTCACCTATATAAGGTACCTATGCCTTTAATTTTCATCCAAATATGGCTTAGTTTGGAGAATCTTCAATCAATGTATTAGGTGTGGTTCATGACCTCCCATGAAACCTTGAAAAATACTTGTTTACATTTAGTCCAATAGGTATAGTAACTACTAAGAAACATATAAAATACTTTAAAGTAGCCTTAAGATTACTAAATGGTGTGCATGAGGATGTGGCTTATAGGTTATTCCCATTCACCTTTAAATATGTTGCTTATGAATGGTTTTTGAACTTACCTAATAATTACATCACAAATTGGGATGATTTCAATAATGTGTTCATAGACCAATTTAGTAAGATTGTTAGTCCTTATGTTATCTACCATTAGTTCACCACTATTAGAAGAGATACAAGTGAGTCTATTAGGTCCTTCAATGATAGAATTCACAAAATGTTCAGAAGGACCATTGACCCTTATAAGCTTGATGATGTCTTAACTCTAAATATTTACAAAGATGTAGTAGATCCTATGACCTCTATGTTTTTAAAGAGATCCATGCCAGTCATAATTTCATTAGCTCAAGCCTATGTAGAAGTAGTAATCATCAATGATTAAATACATCCCCAAGGTAAAATGGCATATTATGTGCCAAACATCAACCCACATATGCCTATGATGAACTTATTCCCAAACAATAATCAATATATCCCAACATAAACTAGGTTCTAAACCTAACTCAGTTGCTATTGAGTCATGAAGCTCCCAATAAAAATTTAGGATTCCTAAATCATCTTAATAATGGCTTCAATATAAATGATCAAAGGGATCTAGCACCATCTACTAACAACAACCAAGCACATAATTCTGAAACTCCTAAAAATGAGAATGAATCTATCTTTAAAATGGTCCAAAAGTTGACCACTTATTTTCTTTAGTTACAAAATTAAGTTGGAAATACTATTGAAAGCTTAGGTAGGAACTTCTCATTTCAAAGGTATAACAAGCCAAATAATAGATTTCAGAATGATAGTTTTCATAATAATAGGAATAATGAGCCATATGTTCAAAAGAAGACCATGGACATTAACCTCACTGATATTGCATTACCTAATTATTGTATGGTGCATTACATAGTGAAGCATGGAGAAATTGATTATATATAATTTTACAAAGCCTTTAAGGCTTTCCAAGAGGATTTGGATACATTTGAAGTGATCCCTAACAAAGATAATTATGTAAGAACCTCTAGATCTAAGTCATCTAATCAAGCCTTCATGGTGGAAACCTTTGATTTCCACTTTTAAGAGGAAAATGAACCTGATGAGATCCCTGAGGAGATCCAAGCCTTTCAATATTTCTTGAAGAAGACCTATCCCTTGAGTAATAGGGAGTAGAGGCAGCCTTTGACTAACTCAACACCTCGAAATAATTTTGGAACTCCTCTAGACACTTCTTCAAGCAACAATCTTGAGCCACCTAAAGGGAGTACTTCTAAACCCAGCATTAAAAGTCCTAGTTCTTCTAAAAATAGTTATAACATGGTTGAGGACATGAAAAAGATAAAGTATAATATCACTTTGCATGAACTTATGTAGATTATAGAGTAAAGGGACCTTCTGCTAGAATCTTTATCAAAGAAGCCCAACAATCCACCATAGACTGATTATGCCAAGATGACTATGCATAAGGCCAAAGTTGAGTCTCCTCCTTTCTTGATCATTGTCAGGATGTTTGGTAATAACCTACATAATTACTTATTATATTTAGGATCATCTACCAATATCATGCCTACAGGTATATGCAAACAACTTGGCCTGACTCCCATTAAGTCTAATAGGGTTGTTACCCAATTAGACAAATCTAGAGTTAGGGTAATTGGGGAACTTTTAAATGTTCATATGCAACTACATTTTGAGCTTAGGGTGAAGTAATTCATTGATATTCAAGTTGTTGATATACCTAATTTTTATGGAATCTTATTGATCAGGGAATGAACCAAGGCTTTGAATGGTTACATGTCTACAAATTGCTCACATATATGGTTACTTTAGAAGGGAGTTCCTAATTAAATCAGGGTTGAGAGAGAACCAAGGATGAAACATATGATAATTAAGTACAATATTGTGAATGAGAGGCTCAACATAATAGACTCAAACTAGGGGTTTTCAACCTAGAGACTGATAAGGTATGTGATCCCAAGGGTGCTCATGTTATTCTTAGATTATGGAAGTTGCATTTTGGCAGTGCTAGGTGTAATGCTAGATCAAGTGTTGGTATTGTTTTAACTGACCCTACTAATAGAAAGCACCATTATTCTTAAAGGCTCCAATTCCCTTGTACTAACAACCTTGCTAAGTATGAATCCCTTATCCTAAGCTTATAATTTTCTATAAAGAACAAGGTCAAAGAACTTCTAGTTTATGAGGATTCAGAACAAGTAGTCAACTAAGTTAGAAGTAAATACCAATGCAATCTCTCAAATATTAAGAGATATAAGTTTAGAGTTTGGGATCTGATTGAATCCTTTGATGCCTTTGGCATCATTTACATCCCAAGAAGAGAAAACTAAGTTGCTGATGAGTTGGCATTTGTTGTAGCCAACCTCATGCTCAATCAAGATTCTCCTAATTTCAGCATTGAGCTAATCCCTTATCCTTCAGTGCTTGATAATGTTAACCATTTCCAAGTCTTTAACAATGATCAATAGATATTGGATTTCATGACCAATTTTGGAGAATTTGATGCTTGCATCATTAATGAGACTGATGAAAGTATCTAAGGAGGATAAATTTGGTGGTAAAGTCATTCAACTGAATGACAATAAGATCCCCAAGGGGATGATTGCTTTAGAAATAGTGTTTGATCAGGACAAAGTGATTGAGGTTTCCAAGGTTCTCAAGGTAAGTGGGAAAGATTATAATGTTGTTAAGCTTGGTCTCCATGATCAACCCCAACTAGTAAATGTTGGAAAGGCTTGCATAAATAATGAAAACAAGAAAGCCAAAGAACTCCTTACCCAATATAGGGATGTCATATATTGGTCCTATGTTGACTTAAAGATCTTTGATCCAAGGGTAATTACCCATAAGATACCCCTAAAGGAGATTTGCAAACCATTCAGGTAGAAATAAAAGCCTATAAACCCTATTCTAGAACTCATGATCTTCAAGGAGGTCAAAAGATTATTAGATGTTAGGATAGTCATCCACATCAAGCATTCCACTTGGGTGGCTAATTTTGTGCTAGTCAAAAAGAATAATGGTGATATTAGACTTTGTATTTACTTCAGAAACTTGAATAAAGCATCATAAAAAGACAAATACTCCTTCCTTCCCTAGACCAAGTAATTCAAGCTATTTTAGGTTCAACTATGATGTCTTTTCTTGATGGCTTTTCAGGTTACAACCAGGTGTTAGTTGATACAGAGGACAGGATGAAGACAACTTTCACCAGAAAGTGGGGAACCTTTACTTACAAGAGGATGCCCTTTAGATTAATCAATGTAGGTGCTACCTTCCAAAGAGATATGGACCATGCCTTCTAAGGTCTGAAAGGTAAATGCATCATTATTTATATGGATGATCTAACATTTTTTTCTAAAAATAGGGAAGATTACTTCATGCATTTGTAGCAAGTTTTTGAAAGATGTAGAAGGTATGGCATTTCTGTAAACCCTAAGAAGAGTATCTTTTATGTGACTGAAATAAAATTATTAGGTCATATTATAACCAAAGGCAGGATCTCTATAGATCCTAAAAGAGTGGAGGCTATATCTAGAATTAAATTGCCAAACAGTAAGAAAGATCTAAAGTCATTCTTTGGTAAAACAAAAATTTTAAGAAAGTTTATTTATGGCTTTGTATAAATTGTTAAGCCACTAAATGACATGCTGAAGAAGGATGCCAAGGTCATATGGAATGAAGATTCTAAAAAGGCATTCAATGATATTAAGGAGGCCATTAGCCAAGCTCCAGTCCTTATAAGTCTTGACTTCTCAAGGGACTTCTACCTCTATTCATCTGCATCTGACCACACTATGGCTATAGTATTGACTCAAAAAAATAGAGGGTGTGACCACCCAAGAGCTTTTATGAGCACTAATTTTTAAAATGTTGAGTTAAATTATTCATTGATTGATAAGCAAGCATATGCATTAGTTAAGGTGCTTAAAAAATTTAGACATTACATCCTTAGAAATAAGGTACATGCTATCTTACCTGACCCAACCACCAAACTCATGTTAATTCATAATGAATTAGGAGAATTTAGAGTAAATGGATGTCAATTTTATAGGAATATGACTTGGAAATGAAAATAGTAAAATTGGTAAGATGCTAGGGTCTGATCCAAATGATTGCTAATACTAACCGTAGGTTAAGTATTATGCAAGTGGATCAACAAAAATTTCAAGCTAGTGAGTGGTATGATTCAATCATACATTTGCTAATTAATGGTACTTGTCCTATAGGTCTATCCAGGAAGCAAAAGAGGGCCCTAAGATTGAAAGGTGCCCACTACTTAATCAAGAATGGGATCTTGTATAGAAGAAATTTTGAAGGAATTTATTTGAGATGTGTCTTACAAGAAGAAGCCACCCAAATCATGATCACCTTTCATGAAAATTTGGGTAGTGGACACCCATCTAAGAAGACCACAGCTCACAAATTCTTAGGGTTGGCTATTATTGGCCAACTATCTTTAAGGATGCTCACAAATGTGTGAGGGAATGTCACTCATGTCATATTTTTAGCACCAAAGAGCCAAAGATAGCAATGCCTCTGCAATCAGTCATGATTGACAAACCCTTTGCTCATTGGGGGTTACTTTGTTGGGGTAATCAACCCCAACTCATCTAAAGGTCATAAGTATGTCCTTACTACCACGGACTATTATACAAGGTAAACTGAAGCTACAACCACTAAATAATGTAGGACTGAAGAAGTGATCAATTTCTTAAAGGAAAACATCTGTACTAGGTTTAGAACTCCAATCTCTCTAGTGTGTGGCAATGGATTTGCATTCATTTCTATAAATGACTGAATGGGTTTATGATAATGGCATCACTCTCAAGTTTATATCCAACCATTATCCCCAATGGAATGGAGTCTTGAAATCTATAAATAAGAACCTAATGAAGGCAATCAAGAAGTCTATTGCAAATAAACCCAAGACTTAGCATAAGCTCCTAGAGTTTCTGCAATGAGTTGATAGGATAAGAATAAAGCAAACCTTAATAGCCTCGCCATTTATATTGGTGTATGGACAGTTTCTTATCTTTCCCATCACTCTCAATTTTCCCACATATATATTTATGCAAGAATACATAGAAGAGAACCAAGAACTTACCAATTCAAGATTACTGGACATAATTTAGATGGAAGATGCAATGGATAAAGCCTTTACTAATTTTAGTAGGCATCAAACCACAGTTAAAAGATGGTTTGATAAAAGATCTAAAATCAAGGTGTTTAGCTAAGGAGACTTGGTTATCATTTGGGGCAAAGCATCTGAGTCTAAGGGCAAACATGGTAAATTCACACCCTTGTGGATTGGCCCATACCAGATTGCAAAAACATTGGGGAATAACACCTTCAAGCTGAAATATCTACAAGGAGTAGAGTTTACATTTCCCACCAATGGGAAATACTTCAAGAACTACTTCTTTGTTGTTCCTTCGGAGGTTTTCATGGAGTAAATTGTAATATGGTTAGATTTAAAGTAGGTAGGTTATCTAGTTTCCTTTTAGTTCTTTCCTTCTTGTCCTTTGTTTGTACATTAGCATGTATATATTTATTTGTTTTCCTTTTTTGTCTTTCTTTCCTACTTTCTGTTGTGTTTTTCTTTCTTTTTTCTTTGTTCCTTGATTCCAATAAGTCCGCTTGGACAATCTTGAACTCAAATTTATGAAGTTTACTTGAAAGTTCCAAAATTTTGGAAATATAGGTGTGGAACCCATGCATAGGATGACCATGGTTTCTAAATGCAAAGCATAATGCTATAACATGGAGAAACCGGTAAAGACCAATAGAAAGGCCAATCATTACATAAGAATCTAACCATCATCTTGACCTCAAGTTAGTTCTAAGAAGACTTGCAATTATAGGTTAAAAACTCAAATCATCATGGTATACCCACACTAACACTTAATCAACATCCTTTCCTAGAGTAAAGTTACAGCCACAGGTGATTTTCCAAAAAATCAAACACTTGACCAAATCCTAAGACTTGGCTACCCTGGTTCCCAACCTTGTTGAAAGTATAAAGATCTAAGAAAATACAAAAAATAAGGATACAACACAAAATAAAAAGCTTTCAGGCATAGGTGATTTTGGTAATATCCACCAGGGCTATGGATGCCTGGCTGGCAATGGATAAAGGCCATGAGTGGAGCCAAAGGCATCTCTGTCAGGGCTATGGATGCCTCGTTGGTATCAAATCAATACCCAAACCTTCCCTAAGCTGAAAACATGGTGCCTAATGAATACCCATACATGTTATAAGTCAAGTATTAGTGATTGAGGACTTGAAACTTGGAAGTTGTTTCTTAGACTCCATGGCAAATAGTAAGTGGAATCAAAGCACACACATATTGTGGTTATGTCCTGGTGTTTGACCCTAAGTTTGTAAATGCAAGGTTTGTTTCAACCATAATCTGGTCTAGATGAGGGTTTTGGTCAAATGAAGTGGATAACCTAACTATTTATCTAAATCAAAGTCTCTGGGTTCTAACATGTTGTTATGTTTCCCCCATGAGTCACCATTTTTTGGGGCCAATGTACCCCCCCTTTTTGAAAATTGGGACCCTTGATAAACTTTGAGGCTTGAACATGAAGTTTAGCATGTTAAGGTCATTTGTAGAATCTGAAGATCATCTAATTTGTTAAAAATAGGCTTACTTGGTTTTGTTTAGCTTTAATTTGGACTAATGGTGCTAATAAATTTTCTTTTTGGCTTTTAGTCATAGGTTCCATGGCATTTGTCCCTGAGAATTTCATGTTTCAAAACCCTTGGCCAAAACCCTCAGTTTAAATTTAAATGTTGGCATGAATCAAATTGATAAGAACTATTTTAAAATCCATTTTGGACCTAAGGATAAAGATCATGTTCGAAGCTCAATCATGTTTTCTTTAACATAGCTAAATCTTAACTTAAAATTCTTGGTCCCCTTTTGTTATGTTCCCCCTTTAAAGGTTCTTTTGTATGCCTAACTAGTTGTTCATTCTGCAGGGTCCTTTTAATATTTCCTAATTTAGCCTAAGAATTTAACCTTAAGGCCCCATAGTATTTATTAATACTAACAGGACCTTATTCTTAATGCTTTAACCTAATTTCAGTTCCCTGAGTCCCCTTTTTTATGTTAGATTGGTCCCTCGCTTATACCTTAGCCTAAGATTTTAATCCTAAGGCCAAAATGTATTTATTAATATGAGCGAAACCTTACTCTTAACACCTTAAGCCTAAGTCTTTTGCATCTCTGTGGTCCTAACTTAACTTCCTTTCATCTTGTAGGATCTAATGACCCATGCTTTACCACAACATTTGATCGAATAGAGCAAGGAAAACCCAAGATTCGATTTAAACAACATGCATCTTAGATGATCCAATAGTTCATGTTTTATCATGGCCTTTGATTGGCTGGTGTGAGGAAAATTGATAGAATCTTGTGTATATCCCATTGGACCAATCACATTTAATCCCTTGGATCACAATCAATGCTACTTGCTTGCTCATGAAGACTTGATCGAATGGTGTGAGACACGGTTGAAAATTCAACAAACTACAAAAAGCTTGAATGATCAACATGTAGCACCTTTACATTTGAGGATTAAAAGCAAAAGGGCCTACTTGACAGAATCAACTAATCACAAGTGAGCTCTCAGATCAAAATCGATGGCTAACACTTCATCATGGATTTTGATCTGATAGAGCGAATTAAGTTCAAGATCTTATGAGGCCCCATGGACGTTCCAAGTGGCATTCTCACACTAGGTCATAATAATTTGATGAGCTTAAAATTGATGTTCGCATGATCATCATTTAACGTCTGCACAACTGTCAAATTTAAGCCCATCAAATTGAAAACTTTATTAGCCTGAAATTGACATTCACACAATTGTCATTTGACATCCATGAGGACGTATTTGACATCTGTGAGACTGTCAAATTTAAGCTAATAAATTATTATGCTCAAGGTCAAAATGGACTCCAAAAATCTTGATAAAAGGTTTGGAAATGGCTTTATAGGCTAAGGGAAGTGCTCAAAAAATGCTCAAACACTAGAGGTCTTCAAAATGTAAAATGTGGAAATGGTCTTATAATTTAAGTATGCAAAATAAACTAGTCTAAGTCTATACTTTAAGGTCCCCATGACATTTTATTCAAATGTCATGAACCTTAAATTATAGACTTATACTAAGTCTTATTTTGAAAAGAGAGTCCTTATAGCATAAAGTTTAGACCAAGTGCATCTAGTTAAAGGTTTTAATGTGTTTTGCCAAATATAATAAAATCTTATGTGTTATTGGACCATTGTGTCATGTTGATCCTTTTGGGAATATTTTAAAGCCTTGGCATAATAATTTTAGACCAATGCATACATTGTGTTATTAAACATGATGTAAACATTAGCCTAGAATATTTAGTCCATGGCCCCCTTGCATATAAATCTAAAAACTTAGGCATAAATTCCTTAGCCTAAGGTTTATTTCGTACTTAATGAGCGAAACCAACCTTAGCCTAAGGGAATTAAGCCTAAGTCACAATCTTAATAATGTTCTAATTTAATGTTTAGGCATCTCTAAAAATCAATGGTATATGCTTTATCATTGGGTTTTGATCCAACTACATGAAGGTACCCAAAGACTTTTCAATGAGACCCTGAGAACACATGAACTTGATGCATGGTGAAAGCACATTCGAGGCAAAGCTGACAGGATGATCCAATGCTTCCTGCTTTGTCACTAGATTTCAATCCAATGACATGAAGGCACTCAAGACTTTTCAAAGGCTTGTGGGCTCATCATGTGCCCCATGCTCATTCATGAAATGACTGACATAGGATTAAAAGCACATAGAGAGGCACGTAAAAATGCCAAGTGTCACATCTACAATGCTAGGAATAAAAGGAGCCAATCATAGGTAAAGGCCCAGATTATGATCAATGGCTTATGCTAATTATGGATTTTGATCCAATGGAGTGAAATGAAAGAGGAATTTTTAGATGCCAACAACTAGTTCTCAAAAGGCATTTATGAAAAATGCCATAAAAGACCCAAACCGATGCCATATAGGCACCACGTAAGCAAAAAAGGACAAAATACAAGATCTTATGGGCTAAAAAATGCAAAGGTATAAAGACAAAGGTCCAAATCAAATCCAAGGCATGTATAAGCCAAAACTTGGATATATTCTACCATTAAAGCTCCAAACCCTAAACCCTGCATAAAAGTGACTCAATTGTATTTATTTAGTCACCATTCGATCAAAAGAGAGTTGAATTGTGTTTTTAAGTGCAAGAGAAATTTAATAGAGACCATTTGATACCAACGTAAATAATTTATAAGAACAGAGATAATGGAAGCTCATAAATAGTAACTAAAGGAGGAGACCAAGCTATACTTATCAATGGATAATGAAGGTCAAATCTTCAAAGATACTGAATTAGATACTACAACATTGAATTCTCCAAACATGAAGAACTTGTCTGAGCTCTTTTTCATGATCAAAGAATTGAATCCAATCACAAAATAAAGAAAAAGGATTGTTATAGTGAGCCAAAGATATTATGACTTACTCATTGTTCAGATGATAGGCCTCCATCATGTTGCGGTAAAACCTGAGGTACTGCATTACATCAATATCATTGCCCCTATTTTTGTTGATTGCAGAATTGATAATGAGTGGATCATTAGGGAAAGAAACTCAAAAAGGGTAGCATATGTTTTTCCTGTAGCATTTCAAGGGTATTATAATCTTCCCACTCCCCATGTAGATTTATCTAAAATCAAGGAGTGGACCTCCAAACATGACCTGGACTCTATCCTAAGACCTTCGTTACATTAAGGACCCCATGTCTTTAAAAACTTTGAGGGCAAGATCCCTATCATCCAAATCAGGGAAGGCATTAGGGTTATAATGACCCTATTGAATCGAACCTTTGAAGTCCCTTCAACCACCTATGTAAATAAAATCTAGGTCTCCTTTATCCATATCATGATGGAACAAAATCTTACCCCTCCAATTGGAGATTTAATCAGTGTCTTCCTCACCAATCAAGTCACTACCATAAAAAGGAAGTCCTCCAAGTATTTTATATGATGTAATACCTACTAGATACCCTATTTATCTCAATTAATTTCACAATAATTAGGAATTGGTCCCTAAATACCAAAGCCACTATTTCACACTATTACTCCAAATTGCATCTTTTAAATACAGAAACCACAAGCAGTTAATTTATGATTGTGTTTATCCAGCCATAGTTGAGGCCATCATATGTGTTTCTATGCCTAGGGCCCACCCCCTCGTCAAGAAGTATGTGGAGGTGATAGTTGATATATGTTACTACCCTGATTGCATAGTCATCAAGATTGAGGGCATCATGACCCATCCTTGTAGGTTGTCAGTATATGTTCCTGGCAAACTAGCTAAGTAATAAATTGCTTCCCAGTTCTTGAATGGCATTGATGGTTGTAAAGAAAAGAAGAAAGTTCTTCTCCACCCCTTTCCCTTGATCATTGGGAAGATCATACTATAGGATTGGAAACAAGTTGAGACCATGGCAAGACATAGGGATTCATTCAGTTTTCAACTTGATGAACTTAAGATGTGGGATCCTAAGGGTATAGTGGCTAGCCACTTGAGAGATAAGAAGCTCCCAACCCCTAAATATGTACATCAACTTAGTGTCCATGACACCATGTACATCAAAACTAAGAATCATGAAGAAGTGTTGGCTAGGATTCAAGGTCACAACTTTAAACTAGAACACAGGATAATCAGAGATGACAAGCCATCTAGGGAAAGATGGCAAATGCATCCTTTACAATATCATTTATTTTTAGGTCCATCTAGGATACCCTAGGTAGAATAACCACAACCAATAGGGTAGCCTGAGCAAAGTCAAGGTATGCAAGGCCAAGATGAATAAGGAAAGGGCAAGGAGAAAGTGGGAGAGGTGAAATTGGAAGGGAGGCCTAGGGAGGGACCCTCATCTTCAACACACCCACAAAGGCCACCTTCTCCAGTACAATATTTGGACATGATTGCCTTAGAACCAGAAGAGACACTTGAGGGTGTCCTCATGGAACTTGTATAGGCCTATGACTCAGACAAGGAGGAGGATCTCAAGGAAGATAAAGGAAAATAGCTTACCTCTGTGGCATCCATAGAAAAGAGAAAAGTAGAGTTAGCATTGGTTCCTATGGGACCAAGGAAAAAACCAAGGTTGATCATCCCTCACCCCATAAGTGAGGTAAATTTGTTTAGTGATGAATTCCCTATTCATGAACCAGTCATTCCTGACTAGTTCATTTATGGGAAACTATAAAAGATCCCCTCTCTTTCCCATTCATGGGATATGACAAGAGCTGATGATATTGAGATTCAAGATGACATGAATCCATGGATAAGGATTATGATGAAAGAGCATGAAGAAAGGAGAAGTATGGTCATTTAAGGACTAAAAATCAAGAAGATAGATGCTTTTGGAGCATCTAGTAGCTCAGGTGTGGAGGTCCCAGAACCTCCCAAATTCAAGGAGCCAGTTACTACCATCCATTTCAAACCTGAAATAGCTAGGTTGAAGAGAATAACAACAAGAATAGTTATGGTTGGAACAAAGGAATTCACCTTTCAAATGGTGGAACCTTTTGTGGGGTTAACCCTAGTAGGGGTTTAGTAGCATGGTGAAGCAACCATTCATGAAGAGGATGTGGAAAGTCTAATAGAAGCCCAATTTGCACAAGCTAAAGTTGGAGTCCAAGGCTTGAAGTAGAGGATCCTAAATTTGTAAAAGGAAAAAGAAAACTTGTAGACACAAGAAATTTTATCAGTGCCTAAGGAAATGACCAACATGCTTGATGGGTCATTTTATGACTTGTTTTAAGCACTCAAGACAATGAAACTGAGATAGAGTGCATTAGAGGGGTAGTGTGTACTATCCAGGAGTTTAGTCACCCAGTGACAGGCCTTAGAGGACAAAATATCCCAACTCCTTAACATTCAAGAAAAGAAATAGATCCTAAACTTCAAGACCATTAGTTTGGGACACTTAATTGCAATCCTAGGAATTGTGGTGGATAAGGTTTAGAATCTAATTGCTTGGCATAATAATGTGGAAAGGCTCCTAAATGATGATAAGGAGTTAATTCCAAGAATTGAATAGCTTCTTGGAACTATTCTTATAGATCCTACACAGTGTACTACCCTTGGGATCATAAGTGATGAAGAATTCAAACATAGGGATACTTTGGTAACCCAAAAAATCAAAGGGAAGAGCCAAGGCAAATTTGGGGCCAAAAACAATAAAATCCTATACATGATATTCAATGCTGGAGAAAAATAAATGAAGCTAGGAGTATTAAGGAAGCCATGGATAGGAACAACAAGGAGCTTGATGACTTGGCAGATCAAGAGGGGGAGTGTCTCCTAAATCATGAAGTTGATCTAGAGCTAGTTTACGAACAACATGTTAAAGCCATGAGCATCCTCCAATAGCAACAATCAGAAGCCCCACCAGTAAATTAAGTAGTATTCTATTTTGTAGATTTTTGTAACTTTTGAAATATAATATTCCATTGTAAATGCATATACTAGTTTGTTAGCATATTTTCCTTTAGGTCAGTATGATCGTCAAAAGCACATGTATTTTAGAACTTGTAAGGATAGTTGTCCTTATCTTTGTACTCCTATATCTTATAACTGACTAGTATATTCCCTGATCTTTCTATAAAGTCATGTATTACCAATTGTAAAAGAGAGAGATCTTTGAGCAAATTTTATACACTTGAAGTAATTAATATAATCAATTAATTTTGCAAGGATTGTCCATATTTGATTTGTAAATTGCTAATATAGTCTTTTCTCTAAATTGCTAGTAGAGGTCTTGAATTTGAATGGTGTTTTTAAATTTTGGGTTGCATTTTCTAATCATAGGGTTTCTAATTTGTGCTTATGATAGATTAGTTGGAAGATCTTAGGTTTTTCTTATTTCATTTTGCTTTGTATTCAGATGTGCAATTGTTATTTGATTATAGTAGTAAATCCTTAAAGTAGACCTGGTTCTTACTTGTGACTCTTTACATTTTTCTTTGAAGTCTGCCTGATATAGCTTAGGCTATGTTGCATTATATATTGGTTAAATTCATATTCAGTGCAATTTATGCTTTGTCATAATGTTTGAGACTAAAATTGTCAATCACTCGCTTCTTTTCTGCTCTACCTGCTCTTTGCTCCTTTTTTTACACCAAGATTACTTTAGTTTTAACTTCATTATAACTATCCACTCAGATTAATTTGTAGCTTAAATCTAGATATAATTGACTAAGTATTAACATAGATTCTCTACAATTCATGAAGAATGGACCAAGGTGGCTCCCAACCACCAAATCATATAAATATTGTGGAACAGTTTATCTTGTTCTGCCACTATTTCACCACAGGCAACTAAATTGCCAAAACCTACAACTCATGCCCTAAATTTTCTAAATTCTAAAATGAGAAGTATTCTTTAAACACTAAGATGATTTGTGGTTCATTTAGAGGTATCAACAACTTCCTCCATCTCCTTTAATATCTATAGCTACCTTTGTTTCTCCAAAGTATGCACCCCAAGTTCAGTCTTTTGTTTTATTTGTAACTATATTTTTATCTCTCCTATTACTTTATTCAACACAACTTCCTTATAATCCCCAGTCATTGTCTTTGCCATTTTTATTTTCTCCTATGTATCAATTTTGCCCTGTTGGAGGGTTGGTTATATTTCTTTTTTTAAATCATCTAAAATATATAGGTGTATTTATGCATAGTCCATCAGTGTCTCCATTTACCTCTTTTCCTCTTCACAATTAGTTACATTGTATATCTTCCCTACCCTCACTACTCTTATTTATTTTTTTCACTCCAACATTAGAGTCACCATGTCAAGAACTTCATCCCCAATATCTTCTTCTTGACTTCCTTGTTCTATGCCATGTTTTTCTTCCTTTGACGAATCTGACTCAAAATAGGAAACCAATGTTTCCTTCATCCCTTATTTTTGATATTTTGGTTTCTTCACGTTTTTCTTCTTTTTCCATTTTATGTATTCATGATATGAAGAATTCATTCTCATTTTTTGCTACTCATTTGCAATAAAGTTTCCCCAATGTCAGCCATGGACGAAGTGGCAGATACTTTGAGTTTCCCATTTGTTTGTATTTTCCTCTTTGTATCCCTTGATGTGTCTTACCTCTCTTGATTTGTCTTCCTTGCCCTCAAAAAATAGGGTGGAATCCCCTTTGCTTTCATGTCTACCTTCTTAATAACCTTTCAATTAGTTGAGTCTTTAATAAAAAACTTGTTAACCTTCTCCTCATGTTTCTACGTTGTTAGGTCAATAATTGGGCTCTCTTTTTATAACCACAATGATTTACATGAGTTCAGTACTAGTTGTGAGGTGATTGTTGTCTCTAAAGTTTGTGTTGTATCCTTTAATTATACTATAATTGGGCCTTCTACACTTGTGGATTCAATTACCACTATGGTTCATAAACCCTTGGATTCTTCTACTACACCACTTATGAATCACGATAACCTAAGATCTATCAACCCTAGCTCCTACTCTAATAATTTCCTCTTGTTCATATGAGACTCTATAGGGTAGGGAAGGGAGGGGTGTTATATTTTATTGAAATGTATAAATGTACAAATTATCCACATCTAATATGAATTTGACATCGGTAAAATGTGTTTGTATTACTCCTATGGATATCCTACATCTCTCAACGATCATTCCTCTTATCATTTTATCCCAACCTAAGATATCCAATTTATCTCCCTCCCAATGATAGTGTGTATCTAAAAAAATCTTAACTTGCTCCCTTATGGTTCT
Organism: Torreya grandis; assembly: GCA_037957365.1. Lineage (NCBI taxonomy): Eukaryota > Viridiplantae > Streptophyta > Pinopsida > Cupressales > Taxaceae > Torreya > Torreya grandis. The sequence goes on along the minus strand of JARHVA010001619.1, from coordinate 2,412,324 downwards.
TGCAGTGTCCCATTATGATAGCCCTTAATGACATGGTATGGTTTTTGTAAAATACATGGTGAGTACCATAAGAAGATAACCATAGCAGAATTATTGCTTACCCAATTTTATCTTTGTGAAGTTTTCCATGTACTACTCACAAAGTGTGGTGCAAATATCATATTATATCCCACTTTTCACCATATCCCTAGTAATTTGCATACTCTTGTCCATTACAAAATCTTATTGATTTTTATAGTAGCCTTTCTAAGTGATAGCCTTTATTGTGTATCGGGTTCTAGGGTTCTAGATACCCTAAATAGAGATATCTCTTTTGTTGAATTATGTTCTTAATGTGGAAATTAATTTGATGCTTACATATTTATTATTACTATACTTACAATAGTTATGCCATTGGTTAAATAATCCATTCACTTTATCGATTACTATAGGGTGATGTGGTAGGGTTTAGCCAGGTATAGGACATCTTCATGTGCTTTGCTCAACTGCATCTCAATATGCTCCACATAATTCCCAAGAAGGGAAATCTACTCCAAACATCTAGCCACATCCACTCAATGATATTATATTTGTCCTTATACTCTAATGCTCGAGTTTGAGGGTTTGATTGCATCATTACTATGTGTACTGGCTCCATGAGGTGATGATTTATTTCTTATAGCTTTGAATAAATATATTTTGAGTGTCTTAGTAGTTGGATATCAAAGTAGGATCACTCAAGAAGGTGCCTCAAGGATCTATCTACATTTCACTGATGTTTTCTATACTTTAGTTATTTGATTTTTTCTACAACAACAATTTGAGGGATTTACATTTTGAGTCTTCTCCTTGCCTAGGGTTTACTCTCACTATACTCTTTTTCAAGTGAATTTCAAAAGACTTTTGTTACTTCAGAGTGTTATTGATCTATAAACGGTAATTGACCCCTTAGGTCTTTTTCAATTTTTTTAAACAGATCTTAATAATGCTTCAATTTTTTTAAAATTGGAAATGACACACTGAGATTTTATAATTATTATACAAAATCAACTAAGATTTATCAAGTATAACACAATACATTGATAATAGAGTTCACCCTTATTGGGCTACGTCTCTAGGTTTGCTAAGTAGTGGAACTAATATATTAATGTAAAAGTAAAACAAAACTCTTCCATCAACAATATGCAAGCACTAGAGCTAACGGGCAACGTAGTATGCAATATTTGATCTTATAATGAAACAACTCAAGAATAATACCAAGACAAATATCTCATTTGAAAACTTGATTAGAACCAATTACAAAACTCTCTGTCAGATGCTTTTCACAAGTTGCCTATGGCTTCAAAAAAACTTGAATATACTTCTCCTCTGTGCTTATGTTGGCTTTTGAATTCTTTAGCTTGAGAATGAATTCACACTTTTGTTGTATTTCCAAATGACCCCCAAACCCCTATTTATACTTGTTTGGGATCCACATTTGGTGGGTTGGATAATTATCCCCTTTCAATTTAAATGGGGTGATAATTATTTGTTTACATTAAATATGGGATAATATCCCTACAATTTTTGTGGGATCCTCTCATCAATTTTATTGGGGTTATAATTATCCCCAAATATTTGGACATCCCATCATGATATTTTAAGGTTTTATCCATTTGTGGCCTTTACATTTTTTTTTGAAACATCACATTTGATAAGGCTTATACTTAGCATTTTATCTTTATCCTCATTCATGAGTTAAAAAACTTTTCAAATGGCTCAAAATAAGCCCTTTATATGGCCCTTCAAATAATCCATGTATCTACATGCCTTTTAACAGCTTCCATGTGATAATGGGTCTTTCATACATATTTTAACTTTTAAAATCCATGGAATCATCCATGTATTCTTTTTAATGACCGTCATTTAAATGAATGTAATGTATTCATACGTAATTCATCCACTTATCACGTGCACCTACTTATTGACTCACATTGACCAATTTTGACCATCCATAACTTTAGCATATGGACTCCATTTTTTTAACAATAAAATACATTGGAAAGCTCTCAAATCCATCTTATGTACTATGTTAGTTCATAGATGAATTGAGACCATGCATTTTTAGTCCTTGTAGATAATCTTCAGATCACACCTCACCACTAAGAAGGCTTTTGGTTTCCAAAAGTCTAATTTCCATTGAAATGAAGGTCCATTTCACCCCTTTGAGGAGTTTCATGTCTCTCTTCTTTGAAAAAACATCTTCCTACATGAAACAAAAACATACAGGAGCAAAAATAGCATTTGAAGGCAATATTACCTTTTCTGGTCAACAACGTCCTCCTATAACTGGGCCAAATATCAGGAGTATAATGACAAGTTATATTTGTAAACATTGCCCTTCTTTTGGGTAATGGGATCTCAAAATATATTCTATCCCATATTTTTTACAATCCCATACATATTGTCCTCCTTATAGAAGGTTGTCTTTCAAATAAATAAATAAATAAATAAGGACTGCCCAAAATAATACCACCAATATCTAGTGGAACCACATCTAGATCAACTTCATCAATAAACTTGGAATTGATGACAAAGCTTAAATCAGCATGTTATTATTACTTGTAATTTATCATCAACACATAACCAATCTAGTGGATATGAGTTAGAATGTGGCTTAGTTTGGAGTCCTAGTTTCTCAATAATCTCCTCAAAAATTAAATTAGCCTAAAATCCACTATGAAAAAGAGTATCTACTTTTGTATATTTAGAAATAAATCTTATATGGAAAATATTCTTACCTTTCCATGGTAATTACTTTTCCTTGGATGAACAGGTTGATTATTGGATTCATTATGGAGGTTTTACTTCTCATTGTACAAGAATCAAAATGCCCTACTTACCTATCGACACTTGCACAACTTCCTCACATTCTTCTAACTATATTTGTGAACAATAATTTTTGCCTTCATCAATTTCATGATGAACCTTCTTGCAATATTTATTGTCTTCATTATTTGACAAGATGTTCTTGTTTACCTTCTTTATTTTATTACCCTTCTTTTCACAGTCAAAATAGACATTGGAGTACTTATGCTTCCCATACCTTGCAGGGTTATCTTCATGAGAAGTCTTATTTGAAGAGACTTCATTGTCTTCTTCCTTGGGATATTCATCCTCTTTGTACTCACTTTGTAGTATAGGGAGCTCTAGTTTTTGGCTTACTCTAGCTCCTTTGGAAGATTCCCCTCCATTACCATTGCCATAACCCAATCCAGAATACTACGGTCTATCTTCAACCTGTAAAGGCTTAATTATGCCTTGGTTATTGATTCTAAGGCCTTTTCCTTCATATCCCATATTGGCTAATAACTTCAAGCCCATTCCCTTTGTATGTTTATCGAAATCACAAAAATAAGCATCTATACTTTGTTGTGAGGAAAAAGAAGATAATGTATCCTTTATACACTTAGTATAAATAAAAGGAGTTTCATTACTTAAAAATTCAAAATTTATATTATTTTAACTAGAATCAGAAGATAATTCAATTATCAGAGTATTATTAGCATCCACAATTAAATTATTATCTTTATATTAACTACCTGGTGTGTATGAATCTAAAGATTCATTGATGTACCTGAAAGATAGTTTGGTCATCTGACTCATGCCAAACTAGATTTCATAAACATGATCACCAATAATTTGGATGCATCTCCTAATGTTGTGTACTTGGCTTACTAGGATGTGAGATAGAAATTACCCAAAATGATATTTGCTTCTTTCAAGACTATGTCAAGTGTAAGTTGATTGAATAATAGTCCTCCAGTACTAAAATGCAGCATACAATAATGTGTCACATGTCCACGTACCGTGACATTAGTTGTTTTGAATGTCTTGGTGTAAGGTACTAAAATAAATTCCAATCCCAGACATTATACAAGACCTTCAGTGATATAAATGGATCCAATGCTCCAATCAAAATCAATCTACACAAAATTACCCTCAGTAATAGTAGTGACATTCTAGCTTTAGTTATTCTTTGAATGTAACATAATATTTGGTAATTGGTTGTCGGAAGTTATTATATTATAGTCTTTAGAGTTGACTAATGATGTATTGTTAGTCCAGATGACTGACTACCTCTGGAAATAGTTGGTGCCTTGCCTTTGGCCTCATTCATATTCTTGAATTAGTGTGAAGCCGAACTTGGATGTAATATTCAGCATTATTCTACCATGTGTCCTATTCTAACACAATGTACCCATACTTCCAAGTCTTCATGTGTCCTCTTCCTCTAATGATGTTCTTCTTAAAGCTCTGCTCATAGAGAGTTAATGCTCTTACTTAATTCTTCAATTTTCCACTCTTATTCATGGTGATGTGAAGTTAGCATCTCTACTAGAGTATTGATCATCCTGTTCAGCATCAATTGAAATTATGCCACAAACAGATCCATTGCTATCTGTCGATGAGTGAAAAATCTAACACAAAGGTGGATTTTGTTAGCTCACCCTAGATTAACTGAACCCAAATGAATCGCTTTGATACCAAAATTGATCTATAAATGGTAAGTGGGCCCCTATGTCTTTTTCTATTTTTTTTAAATAAATCTATTTTTTCTCTAGAAACAATTCATAACTTCATATTAATTAAAATTATAAATTAAATTTTGTAGATGCAATAACATGCCAAAGGAAAATATCTAAATAAAAGGGAGTAAAACCTCCCAAATAGAGACAAAAAGGTCTCCCATCAAAGCAGAGGAGAGACCACACCAAGCCAAGTGGAAACAACTAAAAAAAGACAACCAACAAGAAAAAAGTAGTCAAAAGCTAATGGAAGATATATCCCAAATCAACATCCATTCTACCCTTCTTTCCTTTTTTTCTTAACTTCTTGCCACCCCCTTGTGAGGGTTCATGAAGGACTAATTGCATTTCTGAAGTCTAAAATTCTATATGAGAGTAAGTTAATGTGTGTTCTAGATTCGGATGGATAGTTGTCTCCTTCTTTAAGTCTAAGTTCTTTGACTCATGGACTCTTTTCACACCCCCTGATGGAGTCTTCAAAATGGAGATCTGGTCTTCTTATCTACCTACTTCAGAAGGCTTGGGAGCTTCTTCAAGTTTGTCTGATTCATCAAATTTATTACATTTTAATTTTATTGTATGTTGATTTACCTTAGCTTGGTCATCAACTGCATCCTCTACCTCATTCTCTAAGGAGCTCCAATACTTAGAATTTGATTTCATCCTCTTTCTATTAAAGGAAGAGATTTAGCCTGGGTACAGGTAGCGTGTAGATGACCTAGAAGTTTACAGATATGGCACTAAAATGTTATGTTCTCAAAATCTAATACCTAAATGTGTTGTGATTGGCCACATTGAGTATAATTTTATCTAGAAGCCCCTTACTAAGGTCTAATTCCACACATATGTAAGCATATATACACAATCCTATTGTAGATCTCTCTTCATCAAATTTGATGTAGGTGCCCAAGGCATTTCCTATTTCTTTGAATGCAAAGTAAAAGTGTAAAGGCAAGTTTGGAAATCGAACCTATACTGGCATATTGGTGATAGAAAGTGTATTTAGGTCAAATTTTGAAAACCATGGAGTGATGAACATCCACACTATTCCCCAAAACCAAGGAGCTTTAGCAATAATACTCTAATACACTTCCTATTTGAAGAGGTGGACAATGAAGAGGCCTTTAGAATAGAGGGAAATTTCATAATTCTTAGACCAATTTGAGTGATTCCACTGATATAAAGTCGAAGTGGTAGGCCAGAGCCCATTAAATCTACAAATAAAAGCCTCTTTTTTTGTAGATTCTCTAAACCTGAGATACCTCCATCCCATCAATATCAACTATTGGCACCTCATCTACGTGTTTCACAATATAGGCTCAAGGAGGAAGCTATGACTGTGAAGTACCAGATTTGTGGGTAGATTTTTTAACAGCTTTTTTCAATGAACAAGGCTTAGAGGATAAGGGCATCCCAGAGCCTACATCTCCTCCCCGTAGTCTCCCCAACATGAAAAGGGAGGAATCCTTGCCAATACTATAACCTAACAGTGGAGAAAAATCCTCAAGATGTTTGCCTTCAAAAAGAAGACATTGACCCATTATTGAAATCCCTTCATATTTTTCTATTCTGCACTTTAGATCAACCACCAATTCATATGGATGGACTCAAAGGCATATGGTTTTCCCAAGAAGGGAACAGATCATAATCTGATGCCCTAACTTGATAAGTTGTTGGTCTTTTTAAAATCTTTTTGAGTTGTTAGAGAGAAATTTTGGTGAGACAAAATGTCAAATAGTTTGCTGACATACTCACAAAAATCTATTTTAGAAATAGACTAATTAGGGGATATTCTTGGTGACACTTTATCAAACAATTTATGAGCAACCACCAAACCACCACACTTGGCTAGTTGATGAATGTTTTCAAGAATCTTATCTCCCATATCTTGCAAATTTTGTACTCCACAATACAATATTGTGTTCATCCACTCTGTCAGACCCTTTGCCTGATCTAGTCCACAAGCTCTAAAGATACGCTTATGATGGATCTAAGCATGATAGAATAGTCCCCATAAAGTATGACTCTATTCTCAATCAATGTAACCAAAAGTATCATACCTTCCTTCCCAAATCTATGCAAAAAGTGAGCTATAATTTGATCACTCCAACTCATAAAATTTTATTGTGGGATTATGTCAAACACTTGGCATGAAACAACTAGACTCCCACTTTCTACTTTCATGATGACAATGTTGGTTCCTCTCTTGACATAAACTATCAAATCTATAAAGTTCTCTTGTCTCGATACATATCTTAGTTTAATTTGAAACTTGAGAAATCTAGAGAGGGTATCCATATAAGCATCAGGGTGATTTACCTGAGTCCTCATTTCCATACTTGACAATAATGTTATGAAAATGAAGTAATATAGTAGCTTCTAGTACCATGGGCTTCAAAACTATGATCATCATATCATTAAGCTTCAATTCTGCATCTTCCATCGATATTGACCATTTTTAAACAAATTTAACTAATGTTTCAATTTATTTTTAAATTAGAAATGACTCACTAAGATTTTATTATTATTATGCAAATCAACTAATATTTATCAATCATAACATAATAAATTGAGAACGAGTTCACCCTTATTGGGCTACATCTCTAGGTACACTATATAGCAGAAGTGATATATTAATGTAAAAGTAAAACAAAACTCTTACATCAACAATATACGAGCACTAGATCTGATGGGCAATGTAGTCTGTAATATTTGATCTTGTGACAGAACAACTCAAGAATAATACAAATTCAAATATCCTGTTTGAAAACTTGATCAGAACCAACTGCAAAACTCTTTATCAATTACTTTTCTTAAGTTGCTTATGGCTTCAAAAAAACTTACTTATACTTATCTTATGTGCTTATGCTGGATTTTGAACTCTCTAGATTGAGAATGAATTCACACATCTATTGTCTTTCCAAATGACCCCATGACCCCTATTTATACTTGTTTGGGATCCATATTTGGTGGGTTGAATAAGTATCCCCTTTCAATCTAAATGGGGTGATAATTATCCATTTACATTAAATATGGGATAATATCCATACAATTTTGGTCGAATCCTCTCACCAATTTTATTAGGGTTATAATTATCCTCAAATATTTGGACTTATCCCCTTTTAAAAGTATCACCATCATGGGATTTTAAGGCTTTATCCATTCAAGGCCTTTACATGTTTTATTTTTTAAACATTACATTTGATAAGGCTTATATTTAGCCTTATATATTTATCCCCATTCATGAGTTAGAAATTTTTTCAAATGGATTAAAACAAGCCTTTTATATGGCCCTTCGAATAATCCATGTATTTCCATGCCTTTTAAAGGCTTCCACGTGAAAACGGGTTTTTCATGCATTTTTTTTAACTTTTAAAATCCATGGAATCACCCATGTATTATTTCTAATGCCCATCGTTTAAACCAATGTCATGTGTCCATATGTGATTTGTCCACTCGTCACATCCACCTGCTTGTTAACTCATGTTGACCACTAGTTGACCAACTTTGACCACATCACTTTGACTAACTTTGACCATTCATATCTTTTGCATGTGGAATCCATTTTTCAAACCGTAAAATACACCAAAAAGCTCTCAAAGCCCTCTTTTGTACTGTGTTAGTTTAGAGATTAATTGGGACCATTCATTTTTGGTCCTTGTAGATGATCTTTGGATCAATTATGTGCTTTTACTTTGGGATAACTTTCCTTATTTGGTTGTTAGATTCACATGGTAAACAAATTTTTTTACCCAATTTTAATATTTTTACCAATTATCACCTACCTTATTTTCTAATTTCTATTCTCATTGATTTAACCTTTGAGGGTTTTACACATGTAATTTGTATGTTTGGTTAAAGGGATGAGATGCCTAAATCAATTAAATAAATTGCAATAATTAAGCTACTGATTTGTTATGATTTTAACCTTGTTTGACTTTATATAAATAACAACAAATAGGGATAAATAAAGACTCAGCTAAAAACAAAATGTCACGAATGATCTGGGTTCTAAATTTTGAGATCTGAGTAGTATTTTGTGTCATCAATAAGATGTTGATATTCATCCGTTCATCAGACAATAGTGACATCTATGTGTAGTGTCCTCAATGTGGTGTTAATGTCCTCTTTTCAAGGCTATTTATATTTTTAGGGAGCACCTGTGCCTATGTCTATATGTTCTATTCCAACGTGACTGAAACCTATACTTGTGTATCATACCTGAAAAACTTGATTTGATCTACAAACCTTAGTTCTCTTTGCAAGTATGATAAGAGCAATAATTGAGTGTGTTATCAGACATCATCAACACCCCCCTATGTAGAGAGTTTCCTACATACCAATATTCTGAGGAGGGATCAAGTCTAACGTAGTTATCCCACCTAGTGTTTGATGTGTGTGCAAGTGAATGTTAGAATGAGAGTAGACTTGGATGCCTTGAATGTGCTTGAGCTTTAGAATGCTTGAAAACTGGACTTAGGGTTGTTGTAGATGGTAGTATGAAGAAAGTAGGGTAGAATATGGATATAATACCTTGATTTTGCACAACTTTGTCTTTAATTTGAATAGCTTTTGTATTTATTTTCCATCTAATGAATAGAGGTGGATTAGACTTGTATTTATAGGATTTTATTGTTTGTGCTGATAAAAAAATGAGCTTAGGTTGACCTTAGGAGGGGCACACATTTGAAAATCTATCTATTAGGAAGAGTTGGGGCTAAGAACAATAGTGCCCAATTGGGGACACTAGCGCCATGTAGTTGTAGTATCCCAAATGTGGTGCTAATGTCCTCTCTATAGACTGCTAAGGAATTTGGATCGGAGTCAGGATTAACAGTTCTAGGATTATGTCTTGACTAGTTGTAGGTGATTGTGCTATGTTGAATACTAGAAATGTAAGTCTAAGGCTTTAGAATGGGTTTATGGCAATTTTAGGGATAAGTTGACTCAAGTGACACTCTTAGCATCCAATTACCATTTTTAGGTGATTAAATTTGCTCCCCATTTATGTTAGTAATGCAATAATGCAAAATGACTAGTATAAATGAAAAATAAGCATACTTGGACTTACCTTGGAAGTGAACCCTGTGTAGCTAAGTTCAAATATGTGAATCTGTGTCTACATATGTGAAACATGATCTAAAGCAATGTCTTATAATGAAACAAATTAATGTGGTTCAAGAACTCAATATAATTTTGACTCCATCATTGCCCACCCTTATTTGGTGGATCCTAATTTCTATGAATAGCTTGGATAAGACTATAAGTGTGTTGAATCCTCTCATGTAGGTGGTTTAAGAACTCAATTAAGCCACGACTCCATCATTGCCCACTATGTGAAGTATATGCATCTATAATTGTATTGTGTAAAGTGTTGAAAGTATCTAACTAAGTAATCTAATTGTGTATTCAGTTTCGTGGATACTCAGGTATATTAGGCAGGTTTGGGCCACTTGGGAATGCCAACCACTATAGATGAAGGCATGAATCTGGTGATAACCTGGAATGTGATAACAAGTGTATAAAATTTAGATAATGACATAAAGTTTGCCATTCCATCTGATCAACCTATCTGAAACTGAGTATATGGAAACTAATGTGCCATGCACATGCCCCTAATATGGTATTTAAGTATACTAAATCTGAATCAAGTATGTAATAGTTGAACCTGTGTAATTGATTTAAATGTATGAGTGATCATGTCATGCATGGTGCCCCCAAATCTAAGCAATTAGTATGCATTTGAATTGAAATGACTGAATATGAGCTAAATCTGAACATAACTACCAAACCTATGACTATATCTATGTAAATCTATATTGTACTTGGTGTATTGGTCTAAATAATCTAGACTATCCTAAAGCTAGGACTAATGGACAATAGTGTCTTAAAGTGGACAATAATTGCCTATGGTAAAAGTGTCCCAATCTGGGCTCTAATGACTGCCTAGTCTGATCTTTGTGTGGTCTAAATTGACTGTTAAGTCTTTCTTCAATTATGTGTTTACCTTGAGTTTGATATCTGAATTGTGCTTGTGTGCTAAAATGTATTTATGAAAAGTAAAAGAGGAGCCTAATCTCTATGACAACCCCTATAAACACCCCCTCTTTTGAGGGTAGTTGTGAAATATGTGGAAGAACTGCCCTATAAATAAGTAGCTCTACAAGATGTGTAAGTCGAATCATGTGCATGATATTACAATATAATGTAAAACATAACATCAGAATATAAATGTATCTAAGCATAATTAAGAAATATAAGATGTATGTTGTAATCTAGCATTGCACAAGGGTGTCAAGATAGATGTAAACAATGTATATAGCAGTAAAATCTAAGTAACTACATAGGGGGATGGGTCATGATGTCCATTAAGGCTCCCAAGTAGGATAGGTAGATGTATGAAATCCTTCATGGCATCAAAAACTGATGTGTGTGTATAACAAGTAAATAACAATGTCATGGTGTAGAAGTATACAAGGTAGCAAACATACAAATACCTGAGGCATGTAAAAAGTAGGCCAAGGGGCCAAAATACAAGGGACATGGGCACTTGTCACTAAATCTAAGAATGAAGACATACAAGGACATGTTCAAATGTCCACATATGCAAATAACCAACAATTTGGGATGGAGCCACAAAGAAGGACATGTTAGAATGTTTACATATAGAAGCATGAAAGATCACACATAAAGGACATGGGCACATGTCCAAGGCATACAAATGGAGAAGTGACATAGAATCCAAGGAAAAATGGCATATTTAAATGCCCTCAAAGATAAAAGAAGCATAAGGAATACAATCAATACTAATCTAGGAACTAGAAATGAAAGTATGTATAGTTGTGTAATACAAATCTATGTAGATGTTAGGGTGCATATATTCTGAGTATAAATAGTGATAGTTGACAAAATTTGAGAAATGAGGAGAAATGATCAATATCAAGATAAGTTAATACGTAAATTGGAATGTATATTATGTAAGATAAAACTTAGTTATATCAATTATGTAAGAGATGCCCCCAAGTGGGCAAATGTATCAATGTGTAAACCTAGATCAGTGTAGATGCCCCCAATGGGTAGATGATAGCTGGTCTAGATCAGTACAGTGGACTAGAGTCCTATCTAAAATCTACAAGCACTCGACAAAAATAAGTGAAGTGTATATGTATGATAAAATTGACTACACTAGGATAACTAGCAATATGTAATATATGGAAAGTAGTAGAAATGTAAACATGATAATGCATACAACCTATAAAATTTTGTATTTGTGAAATATTTGAATGTTTTTGTATTTTGACATGTTATATTATTTTTGTGTTTTATGAGTATAAGTTATGAATAAGTGTATGAAAATAAATTATATACAAAAAGCAAGAGAGAGAAGGAAGTATGCACAAGGGTAGGAACCATACTAACCAATGAGTCTCATGAGAGACTCGCTATCATTGTGGCCCGTGTCAAAAATAGGAATGGTAATTTATTGAGTAGTGTGATTTCTATGTTTTATTTGAATGTTGTTGCAATAGAAATATGAGTATTATTCATCATCAAAATCATAATATTCTTCCACATCAGAATCATAATAACCTGGTGTGCTACAGGGAACTGCCTCATATTGTGCAGTTGACCTTTCTAAATTGTGCTTTGGCATATTGATTATGATTTTTCCCTTTGAAACTATGCTTATTGTATATATATTATGTTGTGGAGGTTCCTTTTCTATAAAACTTGTTTTGAGGATGCTTGTTGGTTGATCATGATTTTGACTTTACAACTTGGGATATGGATATTTCTATAACATTCCATGTGCATCTAGATGTTTTGCCTTGATAAACCATATCTATGACTGATGTGCCTTATGATGTTGAATGAATCCCAAACCTTATTGACCAATATTATCAACTGCTAGAATAGGAGTAGTGAGGCCTTGGGCCTGCTTGCCCAACCATTGACCATAATAATCATACTACTGAAGATACTTTTGACCAAATCCATACCATATTAACTATTGAGCATCCTTTTGGAGAAGTAGCTTTGCTTGATTTATTTGTGCTTGTTTTACTATTTCATGATTTGATTATGCTTTTGGAACCTTTTGTTGTTCTGAGTTTACTTTGCTAAGCATTTTTGTATTGTTTCATAATGTGACCTTTTTTTAATTCGTAGATGTGCCATTGTATGTTGTGTGGATGATGTGTCACTATTAGAGTAATATGTATCCATTATCTATTGTATTTTCCTTTTCAATGCTAAGTAGGAATATGTGTGGTGTTCATGCATTCTATGATATGCACAAAAATATCTGGATCTCCTCATTGGGTGTAGAGGAGGTAGTTGATCAACTTAATTTTAATCATGTCCCTGAGTATCTCACTAGATCTCTTATTTGATATTTGAATGCTTTTTGAATCATTAGTTGTATATGTACTTTTTTGCGGTGATGTGTTATTATATGTAACATTATCTGCCACAAATTGACTAGTTGAATATGTATAAACATGATCTACACTATTGAGCCTTGGAGGCCTTTGTCTTGTAAATTGACCTTCAAATGTTGTAATATTCTCATATAATAATTTATTTTGATTTTGTAAACCTATAATTATCTTGGTCATACTGATTATTCGATCACATAGAGTCTCACAAGTGCAAACCCTAGTTGTTTTTTATTGAACATGTAGGCACACACCTTATAGGGAAGAAGTGTGAATAGTCTGAGTAGAGGGGTTAGTGACAATGTTATAGGCTACGTCATCTCATGGAGGAATAATAGCATGGACCTGGTTAGAGGTAAAGTAGCTATCACCTTTGTGGAGATGAGAAGGATAAGAAGATTATTTCCTATTCATAAGATATGACAATGAAAATTGAAACATAGTGGTTAGTTTATGTGTTAAATCCTCTATGTGTGTATGGGTTTGCTTGGAATAGAATTCCATGTACGATAAAGATAACATGAGAAAGAAATAATGCAACATGAAAGATATTTTAGTTGATTTGAAAAATCATATATGCATATATCTATGTGATTAAAGAATAACATTTTAATTATTTTGCACATAGAAGAAAGATAACATGTTATGGAAAGAATGCAACATGAAAGATATTTTAGTTGATTTGAAACATCATGTATGCATATGTCTATGTGATTAAATAATATTGTCTTAATTATTATACACATGAAATAAATATAACATGCTATGGAATATGATGAGTATTGTATTTTATAGTAAGCATCATCTATACATGTATTGATGTCTTTTCTTAGCTCATTCTGAATTTAAGGGAATACAAATGCAAATGAAAGTATGAAACTTTACAATAAAAAGTAATTTATTTATTTTGTCATTATTATCATGATGATATGAATTAGAAGATATGTGAATCTAAAATCTATGTTTTAGAAATAAAGTCTAAGTATAAATGATTTAACCTTTTGGAGTTTTACAAGTGTAATTCCTATGTTTGGTTAAAGGGCTGAGATGCCTATATTAGTTAAATAAATTACAATATTTAATTTATTGATTTTTTATGATTTTGATCTTGTTTAACTTTATATGAATAGCAATAAATAGGGATAAATAGTGACTTAGCTGAAAACTAACTATCACAAATGATTTGGGTTCTAAAATTTGATATATGAGTAGTAGTTTGTGTCATCAATAGGATGTTTATATTCATTTATTCATCAGATAGTAGCACCCAGTTTCGATAGTAACACCATATATATGTTGTGTCCTTAATGTGATGTTAATGTCCTCTTTACAGGATTATTCCTATTTTTAGTGAGCACCTACACCGTGTCTATAATAAGTTCCTACATGATCAAAACCTGTAGCTATGTATTTTACTTAGAAAGCTTGATTTGATCTACAAACCCTAGTTCTCTTTACAAGTATGATATGAGCAAGAATTTATTGTGTTAGTAGGATGGATTGGACATCCTCAACACCTCGTTATGTAGAGAGTTTCATACATACCAATACTTTGAGGAGGGATCAAGTCTGATGTAGTTCTTCCACCTAATGTTTGATGTATATGCAAGTGAATAATAGATTGAGAGTTGCCTTTGATGCTTTGAATGTGTTTGATCTTTAAAATGTAGATAGTAGTATGTAGAAAGTAGGGTAGAATAAGGATATAGTACCTTCATTTTGTAAAACTTTGTCTTTGATTTGAATAGATTTTGTATATGTTTTCCATCTAATGAATAGAGTTGGATTAGACTTGTATTTATAAGGTTTTGATGCTTTTACGAATAATAAAATGAGCTTAGGCCAACCTTAAGAGGGGTACATGTTTGAAAAACTATCCATTGGGTAGAGTTGGGGCTAAGGACAGTAGCGCCCAGTAGGGTACATTAGCGCCATGTGGTTGTAGTGTCCCAAATGTTGTGTTAATGTCCTCTCTACAAACAACTAAGTAATTTTGATTGGAGGCAAGGTTGATAGTTTTAGGACTATGTCTTGATTGGCTATAGGTGATTGTGGTCTGTTGAATGACTGAACATGTAAGTCTAAGGCTCTAAAATGAGTATATGGTTAGCCTAGGGATAGGTTGACTCAAACAACACTCTTAGCATCTAATTACCACTTTTAGGTGATTGCACTTGTTCATTCTAGCTCGTTCTCTCTCCAAATTAATTTTTATCTCAGTTTTTGTGTCCTCGTTCTTTTCTATATTTTCTTGTTTTCCAATGTTTTTAGAATTTTTTATTTTCCCACCAACTTTTTTGTTAAATGTTTAGTTGACCCATTTTTGTTTCAACTAATTAGCAAGATTGGACTTATGTGGAAAATAAATCATTCTTCACTTTTATTAGGAGAACACAATTTCTTAGTTTTCACTCCCTCTCTTCGCTAAGTTGTCATTCACTAGTTTTCAACATTAGTAATGATTCTTTTTTTTTTCCTTTTTTGTTTTTTTTTTTTTAGCCTTTTTTGTTCTTTTTTATTTCTTTAATTTTTTCCCTAATGTTTTTATGCTTCAATTTTTTCCTTTTCTTTTTCTTTCTAAAAGTGTTTTGACTTTCTTTTTCAATATTGTTTTATGTATTTTTAAAATTGTGTGTGTGTGTCTCTCTTTTTTCTATTCTTATTTTATATTGCATTATACCATATTACACCGCTATGTAGGATTTCAACTTGGCACCACTCACATAGTCATTCCTCGACATTCCTAACAATGTGTGTAGTTTTATAGCTTCTAAATCAAGAATTATTTTTATGATGCATGGTCCTAACCACCTGATTATCAACTTACCAACCTTTTAATACAATTTATCATATAGTATTAGCTTGTCACCTTGTTAGCAGAGGTTCTTGATGCAATATAACATGCTAAGGATGAGGATAGCTAGGTTTTGTTATACTGCATAGGATGGTACAGAGAAATCATAATTAACAAAAGCATGACAAAGATGAATCATAGCACCATAGATAAGAACTAAGATTAAACCAAAGTTTTCTTAAGGTATGCAGAGCATTCAGTTTAATTTTAGATAAGGTTAAACCAAACATTAAACATGATAATGCAAACAAGAAATAACATAATAAATATGACAGGTAATCATAACTAGAAAGTCTATATGGATCTCAACAAAAGGGTCATCATCTTCTTCATACATACAAACATACATATATATAGTCATTATAGTTCCTAACTATTCATTTTCTTCTCATACATTGGTGCTAAAGAGATGATTTTGTTCATCTTCTATTCCTTTCCAACTCATGGAGGATAGGACAAAATACATATCACCGACAATTTCATACATAATACACGAATACTCAAAGAATATCCTATGCAGCATTACTTATCCATTTTCTTCTCCCAACACTTTCTTGGACTTAAAATGTTGTGCTCATCCTAAGACAATGTCGTAAGTTCATTTGACTATGCACTAAGGGTAGAAGCCAAAAATTTGAGTAGACTAACAAGAGTCATAGTAATTTCTCAAGGCATCATTTTTGGTTTTCACCTCTTGCACACTATTTAGCCACCCTTTCAAGTTTTCAATAGGTTGTCATAACCAAGTGGCCACCTTTTAAAAGTTTTCAACCATCTTGGCCCCGCTTGTCACACTAATCATCCCTAATACAAAAATTTTCTCAAAAATTTTACAAATAAATTTCAAAAATTATGCATTGTGTAGTACTCAACTAAAAAGAGGTGGCGTTATCGAGGAAGAAGGCTAGCCAGTAGGATCTTTGGCCCCAAACTAGGTATTTACACATTGTGCAAGTTCTTTTTGGAGCTCTGATGGTGGTTTGTACTAAGGAACCTTGAGGATTGGAGCCACCTCACTATAGAATGGAGCCAGGTCAAATTTGAATGCATCATAATTGAGCATCACTTCCTAAACCATGTGAATCAAGGCACACATTGGTGCATAATACCCAATGAGTTTCTTTAGGTCCAAGTCCTCAATGGTACTCATTCTTGCATTTGTGTTGATGACCTTTAGTTAAATTTTTATGTTGAGCTGCTCTAACTTTTTTACGTGTCATTCTGCCTAAAGACCTGCAAACATGTCACACCTTAGGTCTTGTTACCAGCTGAGGAGTCATTCACACACATTATCCCTGAAATTAAAATATTGATAGAGACCAAGGTCCTTTTCATTAGCCAAAGAAGTTTGACTGTGCATTATTGTGATGGTTGTGGCAGTTATGGTGAAGTCTGTGCTTGAGCTGGTAAGTTCATTATCGAGTTGTTATTCCCAGTTTAGTAGGTTTCATGTGAGTTCATGAGCTTAGAGGGCTATGATGTCAATCATGGCTTGATACTCCTCCAACAAAGTCATCAAAGCAGTGGCATCAATCTTCAAATTGTGACCTAAGATGTCGATTGAGTGAAGTTATTGTGTTGCACACTAATATTTTGTAAGCTCTGAGACCAAGGTCTTAAACCTGCTATAGTCTGACATCACTTGGTACCTGATAACTCAAGAAGCCAAGTCTGGGAAAATATCTTTGATCATCTTTATCGCTTCCTAAATATGACCCCTGAGCTCTACATTTTTTGCCCTTATTTGATCTTGCTCTTGTTTTAAGGAGGCAACCTTTTGTGCAATGGATTCTTGGAAAGTTGTGACACCCTCTAACTACTTCTTCAATGGCAATTGGGAGACATTAAATGAAGCCTCCTGCTTGATGAAGAGCATGGCTAATGTGATTAATGAGGCTGTAGGGTTAAGATGTGGCATAGTGTCTAGAGGAAGTGAAAAGGTAGTACATTAAGTAGTGACTAGAGGGATGTCCCAAAGCTAAACACTTCCTAGTGGCATCTTAGATCCTACCTGAGTTATGATCGGTACTTACTTCTATGTTGTGGTCTCTACTATCAGCTTAGCTTGCTATGCAACATCTTTAGCCATCTTTTATTTGACCTCTTCTTCTTCCTACCTCTTCTTCCTATCTTCTTTGTTTTTATTCTTTTTCTCCTCTCCTTGCTTCTTCTTTTCTCCTTCTTCTCTCTTCTTTTTCTCCTACTCTTTTTTTTGTTTCTTATTCTTTTCTTCTTCCTCTCTTTTCTTGTCCTCTTCCTCTTTCTTGCTCTTCTCTTCCTCTTGTTTCTTCTTTTTCTCTTTTACTTCCTCTTTCTCTTTCTTCTTTCTCTAATCTTCTTCTTTTTTCTACTTTTTCTTTCATTCTTCTTTCTTCCTCTATTCTTCTTTATCTCTCTTCATATTCTCTTATTCCTATGTAGCTTGGGCCTATACCTGCACTTGATATTTCCATAGGACTTCATCACATTCCTCCTTCTTAGCAGCTTCTTCTGCCTTCTATTGTGTTTGGTCTACTGTATCTTGCTTTTGTTTTTTTGCTTCTTCTTTTTCCTTTCTCTTTTTTTCATGTGTTTATTATGCTATGGTAGTTGCTTCTTGGGCCTACCTGGCCATCTCCTGAGCCTTTTGTATGTCTAGTTATGCAACCTTGGCCTTTTGTGAGGCCTCAATTTCTTCAACTTGCTACGTTTCTTCTTGTTATTATGCTTCTTATTTTTTTCTCTTCTTTTCTTCCTTATTGAGCTAATGTTTAGCTATGTGTGTAGTTTCCTCCTTGGTAGCCTATTGTTCCTCCTCTATTGGCTACTCCTGTGCAATTTCCTCAACCTCCTATGCTTGTGGTGATGGTGGAGACTCCTTTGGTCACACCTCTGAACTTGGAACTTGTTGTTTCTTTTTATCGATTGTGACCAGTCTACATCATGGTGGTGGTGCAAAAGATTTAGGAGTAGGTTGTACTTGCTACACATTAATTGGTTGACCAAATGTGCATTCCTCCAAGGTAGGAGAGACTCTTACCTCTCACCATGTTTTGGGCCTATGTACAAGCTATTCTGGTGGACTCTTTGGTAGAGGTGCAAAGATGATGTTAGGTGCAAATGTTAAAGCAATCAAAGGTTGGAAGAAGTTCATTCTATATTGAAGTTGTTCTACCTCTTCTCAAACTATATCAATAATTATGGAAGGTGGGCAAGTTGGGAGTTCCCAAAGCTCAAGTGGAACCTACTTTTAGATTTGTACTATAAGCATCACCTTTCAAAAGAATAACTCTTTCTCCTCTTCCTTATAGTAGTCTCTAACCATCTATGCCAACATGACTTGGTAGACTTCTTGTGCATCGATACCCATCTCCATGAGGTCACAAGAGCTGACTACCTATGACACCTTTGGATCATCCTTCCAATTCATCATTTTGCATGTTATTCACTTTGAGGGAGGGGATACTAAATGCAAATCTACTTTACACTTCCCCTTCTACTATTGTGAGCTTCATGCTAACTCTAGTTGTTTTGCAGTAGGAATGTTTATGCCAAATAGTATAGCTTGCAAAGGGGTTGCTCGTCTGGCTGTGTGTTCTTTCTATTGATCCACTTTGGCCTATGCCATATCCATCATGATGAAGAAGGGGAATAGTTTAAATGGTGAGTGTGGTAGCTCATGAATTGTGATAAAGACTCCCTTGGGTAGCAGAGTGACTATGGCATGTTAACCCAGGTACTACAAGACATCAGGTGGTACTCTAAGGTGTGTAGCAATGAGGTCCAGACAATCCTCCCACCAAGATTTAAAATTTATCTCATGTGTGAGGGCTCCATGTTCATGTATCCATATTATTTTGTGGAACTATTGTGCTGGCTAGTAATCAGTATCTAGGTGTACTTGTCCCTTAGGTGATTTCCACTACATGAAGTAAAGCAGAAAGATCAAAAATTGATACTAGAATGTCTACCTAGGAGTGGTGCAACACTTTTCAATATTTATGATCAATTCTTAGATGAAGTAATTGGGCCAATTGAATTATTCATTCTGGTGGATCATCTTATGAGCGATGTCCACAACTCCCTTAGGTATCTGCTTGGCAGACATGGTCATCTGCCAAAATTTTCTTGTGATGTACTAAACAAGAATACACACTGGTTAATCAAGGATTTCATCAATGGGAATCCCCTAGCTTTTTCACACATACAGGTCTCATACTTCTTGCAAGATGGGAGGCATTTTGGTCTTATAGGGAAATAGGTACTCTCCACGCACAAGCATGCCCAAAGCTCAGGCTATGGTTTATGTATTGATCACAACATTCTCATCTAAGCCCAAATAGATTGTGCCCTCATTATATCACCCAAGAAATACTTGGACTATCTCTCCCCTATCACCAAATGTCAACATCCATAATAGGTGCTCAATGTTTGTGTTTTAAAATTGGTGGGGAGTTGTGAGGGCAAGTGGTTATGCAATGTCAACAAGATCAGGTCGAAAGAGCTTCTTTTTAGCTTCTCGAAGGTAATGAAATAGCTCTTGATCACTATATTTAGTTTGCCAAAGCACCATGTCAACACCCATGGCTTCATTTTGTGTTTCAAATAGGGGTCAGATTAGTTTCATGGTATCCATGGCTATGTGAGATGAATTTTGAATGCTTTTTATGTTCTGTGTAATGAAAATAGTTTAGCGCTTGATAGTTGTAGCTCATGAAAATATTCTAAGGATGAAATATGACTTGGTGTTCAAAGTTAGCCTTTATAAATTCGGTGCCTCTTAGCTTTCACATCCAGACCATGCTTAGTTGTTCAGTCATCTTGAATGCAATGGTGGATGTGGCAAATCTGCATCTAATTTGACCATTAAAGTAGTTAGTCATTAGCGCATGTGTGGAGTTGCATCGTTATTTTTTTTGGTGTCCATATAAGGAGTATGAGTATCTTATGTTGACTAACCACTAATTTATTAAAGATCACATCAATTGACCCTTGACTCTTGAATTTACTTCCATTGGATAACCGTTATCTAATGGATATCTTGTTGATGGGATGTTGCAGCATCTTTTCTAGACTTAATATTTTTCAGTCACTCCTCTTTGACTTTTTTGGTTGTACACATGGATCCTCCTGTGCACGTCTGACATTCGTGATGCTTGGTCTTTATAATTCACAAATGTTATTATTGAGATCATCTACAAATAAATAAAATAGAAAATAAACACACACACAAAACTTGCAAAATAGAGAAATCCTAATCTACATGGTGGTACTCAACACCCACTCAACTTGAAGAATGAGATCAATAGACTATTGGCGGAAGGGATTAATCCTATATCCATTTACCTACCATGGTAAAATGGTTCCTTAAAGACCCCTTAAAACCATGGTTCCTTGCTATGTTAGGTCATATATAATATAAGGCCCTTTTTATATTATTTGTAGTTTGCCTGGGAATGCTTTAAACTGACTGTCTTACAATAAAACTAGCTGATCTTTGTGAAATTATTTGTGGTGCAATTTTATATCATACCAGGCTTTTTGGTTTTGCTTGTGTGCTTCCTACATCTACACTGCTCTATATCTGAATCCATCCATCTAATTTACTTTCATGAGCTGATTATTAAGAGACTCTCGATCTCTAAGTCACATGACCATGGTAATGCATAGGTTGGGTACTAGATATTATGTTGGCATGACTGCTTCTAGACCATACACCAACTAAAAAATGGCCTAAATCTTTTATCCCTTTTGTAATGTGTACAATATGCCCACAAGATCATAGGAATGTGATCTTCTTAGTCATTCCTCTTGACATTGTATATTTTTTTAAGCATTTTCCTAAGTACTTTATTGGAGGCTTCATCTTGGCCATTAGCCTACGATGATAGGCAATGATTTTTTATGGGAGATCATAAACTCTTCCATCAAGGTCTTGATGGTGTTATTTAGAGAGTGTGTTACTCTGTCGTTGACTAGTTTTATAGGGCATATGAACCTAGTAATGATATTTTCATACAGGAATTTTGCCATGTCTTTTACACCATTACTAGGTGTGGTAATAGCTTCAACCCACTTAGTAAAATAATATATTTCAATACTGATGTACCTTGCTTTGTTGCACTTACTTGGTGAGTTGATTGGTCTAACAAAATCAATCCCCCATTATTCGAAAGGATGCTTTACTAACAAGGTCTATAATTGTATCTCATCTTTCTAAAGCAATTTACCCATAAATTAGTAAACATCATAGTGTTACACGACTCTATGTGCATCTTGGAAAATGTTTGGCCACCATAGTCCACTCTATATAATCTTTCTAGCTATAGCCTCTCTTATGAGATGTCCTCCTATAATTCTTTGATGAGCTTCTTCTAAGAGTTGAGGTCATTTGTGTTCGAGGACAACCCT
The DNA here is from genome assembly GCA_037957365.1 of Torreya grandis. Lineage (NCBI taxonomy): Eukaryota > Viridiplantae > Streptophyta > Pinopsida > Cupressales > Taxaceae > Torreya > Torreya grandis. The sequence continues at coordinate 2,390,095 of JARHVA010001619.1, read as the reverse complement.
GTGCAAGACTTCATCCTTCCCCAAGTGATATAGAAGTCCATTAATGATGGTGTATGATAGTGTTATAGTCATAAATTACTTTTTATCTTATTCCTAAAAGTGTGCAGGGAAGATTCTTTGCTCAAGGAAGTTGGCAATGGATTCAAAGTTTTTAGAAATCACATAGACTAGGGACAAATGGGTGCCAGGAGAGTCTTCTTATAATTATTTTGGTTCTTCCCCATTTGGGATAAAACTGAGGTGGTTTGTTCCTATATTCTCCCTTCTTAGAATGACATTTATTCAAAATTGAAATTCTTGGAACAACATCAACCATCAAGAGATTTATCCACCTAACATTGGTTTATTGACCAAATATCCTAGGGCTTGATGGTTAGTGAAGACTTCAAATGGTGTTGTAACTAGATAATGCTAGAATTTTTGAAGTGTGAACATGATGTCCAGTGTTTCTCGCTCAATGGTTATATAGTTTTTCTCTATGATGGATAATTTTCAGCTAGTAAAGTGGATAGGATGGTTAAGTGTACCATTTCTAGGTTGCACAAGTATAGTACAACTACTATGCCTAAAGCATCTACATGTATGTGGAAAGGCTTATTTCAATCTGGAAAAACTAGTATAGGCACAGTAACTAGTCACTCTTTCAGCTCAATAAAAGTTGCTTAACATTCTGAGGTCCAGACAAATTTTACATTTTTGTGCAATAAAGTTTATAGCAGAGATGAAATAGTTGTGTAACCTTTAATAAATTTTTGGAAGTAGTTTATATGTTTGAGAAAAGATCACACTTCAGTGGAACTAACAGGTGGAGGCATACTTAGTATTATTACAATTTTTACCTAATATACTAGAATACCTTTGCTGCATACTACATGTTTGAGCAAAATTCTAAATGTTGTAAAAAATAAGCATTTCTTAAAATTTAAGGTGATGCGTAGGGCTCAACATCATTCCAACATTAAATACAGCTTAGACAAATGCTCTTTGAATAGGGAGAAAACTACCCAATCATCAAGGTAAACTTCCAAGAAGTCATGAATAAAGTTCTTGAATGATGTAACCAATGTGCGAGAGAACACTACAGGTGCATTCTTAAGGCCAAAAGGCATGACCTTGTATGCAAAATATCCCCATTCTATTACAAAAGTTATTTTGGATCTATCCTCTTCTATGATTAGAATATGATGATATCTACTAAACCCATCCTTAAAAGAATATACTTCATGTCCTATGACAGACTCCAAAACTTTATCTATGAAAGGTATTAGAAATGGATCATTTATGTAGGCATCAATAAGAATTCGGTAGTCCCCACATACTTGTATTTCTCCTATTTTCTTGGGTTGAACTACTATAGGGCTTACCCAATCAAATTTTTCTACTAGATAGATTATTCTTGCATCCTACATTCTGTCCAATTTGGCCTTTACTTTTAGCTTCATATTTGGATTGAGTTTATATGGTCATTTCTTGACTGGTCGTGCACACTCCTTTAGTTTAATGTGTATCTCACCAATAGATGGGTCGACTCCTCAAACTTCTAAGAATTTGGTGCGAAAAACATCTTGATAATCCCTCAAGAGTTGTAAAGCATCCTAAATCTTAGTTTCCATCCAATAATCATCTATGCTTGCCAGTTTTGGAACCTCCTCAATTCCAATGTTAACGACATGCTTCTTCATAGGATATTAATAAATATTGCATTTTTCATCACCCACAGATTCCTATATAGTTTTTTGTCCTTTTTGTTTGAGAATTCAGATACTGCGTAGATTCTCTTCCTCAGTCAGTGCTATTTTAGCATCCTTGAGTGGTTTTACAAGTCACTCAGGCTCAAATAAATCATTCAAGTCCAGGTCACCATCAGAATCTAAATCTTCACTATCTTGTGCCTCATCTTGTATGTGGTGACATGGTTGTGTTAGAGCTTGTTCTTCCTTCTTATCAAATTTGTACCTTAGTAATGCCTCATTAAGATCTGAGGCTGCATTTTTCGGTGAAGTGGATTATATTGTGGTGCTGAAGTCTTCTAAGCACCCATGGCATAAAAAATACTTGAGTTTCTACAATACATTGTGGACCAATGGATTTTCATCTTTGAACATAAAGGTCTATATAAAATCACTATATACTTGTTCCCAATGCTTGGTTTCCCTTCTATGTTCTTGGTGCATGTACCATGTTATTGGTAGTGGAGCACGTGTATAGTCAAAGATGTGGACCCAATATTTTGGTGTGACAGGTTCCTCATTCCAGACTTTAAAACACTTATCTGCATGAATTTTGGGGTACTCTCCTTATTAAAAGAATGTCCAATAGGTGTGCATGAATTATGGAAGCTAAAACCTACTGATCATGAGCTTATGATCATCATCCCATTCAAGCTGGTCATTGTGATGAGTCACCCACCATGTTGCAACAACTCCCTTTAGAGCATAATTTAAAGCACTAACTTGTTGATTGATGGTCATAACATGGACTTAAAATTATAGAATAAAATTGTTAATGTCTTTCATTGCATAATAGATAGGCAATTATCGCTTGTGCATAAAGACCATTTAAATCAGCTAGAGTTCATGATCACCTCAAGCCCAATTGAGAAGGTGGGTATATAAATCACCACTAATAGATGAAGCTGCTTCCTATGGTAAAGTGCCTACTTTTGTCAGTTCTATGTAGTCCTACATGTGATCGTCAACTTGATACATGAAGTCAACTTCTAATCGAGTCAGAGATTTTGCAAACATAGAGGCACATTCTTTAATGACAAATTAATCTAGTACGAGTTGTGTAGTTATTGGTTTAGGACTCCATTTCTCCAATGTCTTGAGTTGTTGAGTAAGTAGCGATTGTAAATGTGGTTTAGCATGGCGGTACAAGAAGTTAAATTCTATTATGCATAGATCTTTTGGATTTTCCTTAGTATTGACCTTCATCCAACTAGTTTCTTTCAAAACACAAGGGGAGTCTAGTTTGACTGGAATTATGTACAACTTGTGCACTCTATTGAGAAGAATGACAACTTTATCTCCTTGATATGCCTCAAGCTAGTTGTGCATTCTATTGATAGTTATTTATCCATAATATGCCATTTTTTTCCTATCAACATAGGGTAGTGCATTGCTACAGTCTTCATGCCTATGACCTGAAAGTTACCTCATAGAGACAAGTCTATAACTTTGATTTGAACATCCTTCAAACTGCCAATAGACTCAAATTTTTCATAATCAGCTAATCTTAGATTCACTCGGCTATAGCTAAGAGTTGGTTGTCCAATAGCTTCCCATGTAGATCTAGGAATCATATTAATTGTGTTACCAAAATCAAATACAACATTTGGGATCTCGTAACTAGTAACCTCAATATCAATTCATGTGTCAACATCCTAGGGTTTCTTTATCTTGACATACCAAACCAGTTTTTATGTCTTTTATTGACCATGATGTGTACATTCAAAATATTATGCATTAGATTCATGATGTTCTACAATATGTCTTTATTACGTAGAGTACTCAAAAGTTTCAAAAGATTCATGAGTGTAGTGACAACTCCATCTTGTTGTATAATGCACATAATTTGGCCATACATTTGTGCATCAATTGTTGTAGCATCACTATCAGTAGTTCCCTGATGCTGAATGTTCTTCAACAACTGTGCATCTTCGTGCATAAGATTTGTTTTGTCACTGGATCTGGATATTTATCCTATTTAAATTTTTTGATGCCCTGATCCTGAGGCATCTCAAGTGGAGGCAACCCTTTTTCTACATGTTGTTGTCATGTCACAACATTTAGAAATACATTTTATTTAGGCTCTACACTTACCATATTTACATTTCAGATAGCTTTGTCCTTTCTTTACTTCTCTAAAATAGGATAATCTTTTGTGTCATGTTGATCAGAGACTCTATAATATGTGCAATATGACTATAATTGTGGGTTGATTGGATAATTGCATTGGACATGATTGTATTCCCCACATAGATAGCATTTCAGAGTATGCCTTTAATAGTTATTGCCTCTACTGCCTTGGTATCCTCCCTTGTAACTTCCTCAACCTCATTTATTATACTGATATCCCCCCTGATATCCTCCTTGTTGCTACACAGAGTTCTAATGCTGATACTATTAGTTGTTATCTCCCATGTTCAATTGTTGTTGCACAGCTAGAGGGGTCGAATTCATTTGTTATTATTGTATTATGGGTGAGCTCCAAGGTGTTGCATACTAGTACTGAGGGGACGGAGGTGTTCAACTTGGTGAAAAAGGAGTCCATCGAGCTAGACCATGAGGCTAATATTGTGATAAACTTGGAATCCATTATGGACTATTTGGGTCGCATAACTCTTATTAGCTTTTGGGCCTAGGCTTGCATGCTTTGTCAAGGATATTTGATGTGTTACAATGATAAATACATTTTTGGAGATGCCCTCTTTAAGCTCCTATAAAGCTCTATAGTTATTATCTTCATGGTTAGTTGAATTGTAGAAATTACAATACAAATTCTATGGGTTCTTTATGTCAGGACCCCCTGCTCTTGAAGAGCACAGTTGATTACCTTTGTATAAGCAACTAAACACGAAATTTAACCAGAAGTAACAAGTAACTAGAAATTTAGAAATAACACAGAATATGAGAGATAATACCCAATTGTATTAATACTCTTCCAAAAGGAAATACAATAAAGAAGATGCCACAATCTTCTTCACACTCCTCTAGGGCTCCCACACCTCTAGGGCATAAACAGTGAATCTCTTCAAGAGTTCTCTCTCAATTACGGTCACAACAAACAACTCAAACACAGAGTTGTTGTTCACCTCTAACCAGTCAGTAACACTACTGCCAGTACCGATCGACTGAGTACTCAAGGTACTCTAAGTCCAAGTACACCACATACTCCAAGTAGATCTCCTTGATCTTGCAACAACCTGCAAATCCTGGATCTTACTTACACATGTAGATCTCACCTGATCTTGCTATACCACAGATCAACCTGGCCTTGCACACTTGCCAACTGAGATCTTACACACATGAAGAACCTTTTGATTCTCCAAACCAGCACCCCTGTGGATCTTATACCAAATCTTGCTCTCCCACAGATCTACCTGATCATACACACCTGGCATTGTGGCACTATGAGGAGCCAAACTTGCTTTCTTCTCTCTGAAGGAGCTAACCTTGCTCTCTCTATCTAGCACACTTTAAAATACAGCCCATGAGTCTATTATATAGATCCCATGCCAAACAATAATTAGACATCCAATTACAATAATTAGAAACTACAGCTCAAGACTAAAATTAGTCTTTAACATGCAAACAACTGGTTCGTTAACAAATTGTTCGTGAAATCAATAGTTTCGAAATGACACAGGCGACCAACGTCGGTCACTGTCTGTCTGGAGATGACCAATGTCGGCCGATTCTGACTAATGTCGGCAGCTTCTTGTTCACCCCTGATCGACGTCGGTTGGCCTGACCGACGCCGGTGACTGTGACACTCAGCAACTCCTCCTATTTGCATCCTGGTGAAGCTTTTAGCTCCACAACCTAACAATCTCCCACTTGGAGATAAATAGCTACACCCATATCTGTACCTGTACATCATCTAATTTGTTTCTTGGCTTGTATCCCTTTTCAAGATCAATCTTGAAGGCTAACCACCACACATTCTATGGTACACCGCATGTCATCCAAGTAACTTGCCACATCCAAACCTACATACCCATGTAGAGAAGTCCATGACCCTGCATAGCATGTTAACCTGCTGCTAGTCCCTCTCAGATACCTGAGAACCCACTGAACTGCTCTCTAGTGCTTCTTTCCTGAATTAGCTACGAACTTGCTGACAACACCCACTACTGGGGCAACAATAGGTCTAGTACACATGTACTTAACCTCATCATGTGAATTGGGACCCTGTTCTGTGAAATGTCCATCCATAGGTGTGCAAACTAGTTCTGCATCCCGCATCTTAAACCTTGCCACTACCTTATCCACATAATCATCTAGAGACAAAATCAACCTGTGACCTTCCATGTCTCTAGAAAAACTCATGCTAAAGAATTTCGCTGCTCCCAGATTCTTCATGACATACCACTAAACTAACTTTACCTTTAGCTCAGCAAAACCCTGCATGTGTGACCCCACTACATACAGTAACAGGATAATGTTACAATCATCATCCAACCTGGTAAAGAAAACACAATGGTTATAATGACACTGACTAAAGCCATGCTTTGTCATACACCTGTCAAACCTGTACCACTGTCCTACAGCTTCCTCAAGACCATATGACATGGCCTTCCATCTCACGTATCCATCCTCTCTCTTCTTTAACCAAGGAATCCATTCATCTTTCAATGCTTTCTTTTCGGCTGGCAACTCTACCAAATCTCCCATTTGGTTCTCCATCTTAGGAATCAAATTCCTCATCATGCCATGCTCCCACTGTTTCTTGGATCCTCCATGCTTTGTAGTGAGCAACAAGTATAAAGAAGGGGAATAACGAATTTGAGGCTTACTTACCCTTTCAGTCCTCCATATGGGCATTTGAGACTCCTTGACAGCTTGTTATCCACCCAAAATCCATTCCCTGGTCGACCCTGGTCTGTACTCGACTGATGTCGAATCCACCTGATCGCCAACACTAGTTCCCTGATCGACATCGGTGTCCTCTTGGTCACCGATGTCGATTCCCTGACCGACACTGGTAGCCACCTGCCCGACACCACTAACTTTGTCTATCTACACATGACCGATGTTGATACCTGTCTATTTGACGTCGGTTTCACCTGACCAACGTCGGTACCTGTGTTTTCCTGTGAGTGATGACTTTTTACCTGCGAGCTCACCTTGGATCAAAACCTTGTCCAAATTACCCTGCTCAGAGTTATTCAGTCCCTTTTGTTGATATATGTCCATCATCTCCTCCATAAACACCAAGGCTTTCCAGTTCTTAATTTTGTCAAACACATCTGACTTCCTCTTAAGAACATGCATCTCCTTCTTGCTCATGTGACCAAGCCTACAAATCCACGTCTTTGCAACAGAAGAAGAATCAGTAATACAAGTAGGTAGATAAAGAGTACCTACTTTCTTACCACCAGCTAATTCAAGTGCATCCGCTGTGAGAGTTACTGTGCATCTCTCATCACCCAACTTTCCTAAAAAAATTAGCCTCATCTTCAGAACTGGGACCTGCATGACATCCTTCAACACCCATGTGTTGGCCGTCTGCAATTTCAGCCGCACTTTCCTTTTGCCAAAACTTTGACAAGGCATACCAGCCCCTAAATAAATCTTTCCAAAGTCTCCATGGACCTTAACATGGAAAAATACTCTATTTGGGGCTGCATGGAAAGAGGCAACATAATCTATAAACCAAGATTCTACTTTATCCAAGGAACATACTAGAATAACTAGTGCAACAATACCTGCAACACATGCTCCTTTATTTCCTTCATGCTAATCTGCTACCAACCAGCAATCTTTCTTTACCTACTCTTTCTTTCCATAACACCGTAATTGACCATTCTTGCTTTTGAATTCCTCCATACTTTCTTCTGCCATTACTATACTCCCACTCAATCAAAAACCCCTGAGAGTGACCTGTAATCAACAAACACTTAACAAGCTCTGACCACCTGTTAGTTAAACCTGGCTCTGATACCACTTTGTTAGGACCCCCTGCTCTTGAAGAGCACAGTTGATTACCTTTGTATAAGCAACTAAACATAAAATTTAACCAAAAGTAGCAAGTAACTAGAAATTTAGAAATAACATAGAATATGAGAGACAATACCCAATTATATTAATACTCTTCCAGAAGGAAATACAACAAAGAAGATGCCACAATCTTCTTCACACTCCTCTAGGGCTCCCACACCTCTAGGGCATAAACAGTAAATCTCTTCAAGAGTTCTCTCTCAATTACGATCACAAAAAACAACTCAAACACATAGTTATTATTCACCTCCAACTAGTCAGTAACACTACTGCCAGTACCGACCGCCTGAGTACTCAAGGTACTCCAAGTCTGAGTACACCACGTACTCCAAGTAGATCTCCTTGATCTTGCAACAACTTACAAATCCTGGATCTTACTTACACATGTAGATCTCACCTGATCTTGCTATACCATAGATCAACCTGGCCTTGCACACCTGCCGACCGAGATCTTACACACATGAAGAACCCTTCTGATTCTCCAAACCAACACCCCTGTGGATCTTATACCAAATCTTGCTCTCCCATAGATCTACCTAATCATACACACTTGGCAATGTGGCACTATGAGGAGCCAACCTTGCTCTCTTCCCTCTGAAGGAGCTAACCTTGCTCTTTCTATCTAGCACACTTTAAAATACAGCCCATGAGTCTATTATATAGATCCTATGCCAAACAATAATTAGACATCCAATTATAATAATTAAAAACCGCAGCTCAAGACTAAAATTAGTCTTTAACATGCAAACAATCGGTTCGTTAACAAACTGTTCGTGAAATTGATAGTTTCAAAACCGCACAGGCAACTAACGTCGATCACTGTCTGTCTGGAGATGACCAACGTCAGCCGATTCTGACTGATGTCGGCAGCTTCCTGTTCACCCCTGACCGACGTCGGTTGGCCTGATCAATGCCGGTGACTGTGACACTCAGAAACTCCTCCTATTTGCATCCTAGTGAAGCTTTTAGCTCCACAACCTAACACTTTATATATTACTGTAGAAGATGGCATTATTTTGTGATATGCCCTACTACCTGGTAGAGTTTGCATAACTTTGTATTGACTTTAGGATAATCATTTCAGTGGTGTCCTTTACCATACTTTGTGCACCATAGATTAAATTTAGACTTATCCACCTCATGGTATTGCTCCATTCTTTTCATGAAAACCTATAATGTGCTTTCAATTTTAGAATTAGCAATAGGGGCTTCTTCATAATCTTAAATCTATTCTACATGCAATATAATAGCTCTGGCACCTGCTTTTGTCTCATATTGGGATTGTGCAGTGGCAAACCAAATCCTATTTTGTAGTCTTTCAATGAATCATGTTACTTTATCTTTATCTATCAAAGTGAATTCTACTTTATTCATCACATCAAAAAATATACGATCATAGTCGAAGACCAACTCTCCAAACTTTTGTCTTATCTCTTTCAGGTCCTGTATTATCTAGCTAGTGCATTTTTTAATCTTAAATTATGTGATGAGCCAATCTTGAACATCCTTTAAACTTACTTGTTTAAGATCTCTTTTGTATATGAACTCATGTCCTCTCCAAGCTAGAGTCCCTACTAATTCACATTTTTGTAAATTTTCATCAGTGACGCCCTTAACTTGCCATTTCATTTTACAAGTTAGCAGGTATTATTCAAGGTCTGTAGACCCATCATAGGTGGCTAAGCCTAAGAATCCTCTTGAATAATTTAACATATTGATTGGTATGACTGGCATCTTTTATGTAGCTAATATTAGAGGCATCTGTGTTCTGAGTGATCCTACATGCATACTACTTTACGTACCAAAAGAATTATTGTACACACTTTGTTTGACTATGCTTCCTTCTTGTTGTTATTTGACCTCAACTAATCCTATGGCCTTCAAAGCCTTCTTAATGGATTTTGTGTGAATTTATGTACCCCAACGGTTTACTCACTCTAAAAAGGGTCTTTCCCAATTCTTATCCTTCTACTCGCCTGGCTAAAAGCTTCTACTAGAATATAAAAGATTGGGATGTGAGGATGCGTACACTTCCAATGAATAATTATTTCTAGTGACTTCTTCCTCTATTGCACTTCAACTTGTAATTAACTTACCCTCTATTGCACTTGAACTTCTTCATCTTCTGATGATACCCTTTCTTGTAGTTGTGCACTACTTCTATCTTCTATTTATTCTACTTCTAAACTACTCTCATATTCCTCATCACACATCTCATCCTCATCTCATTCTTTGTCTTCTTGTTATATCTATTGGAATCCATAATCATCCTCTTTCTTCATCCTTCACTCATCATCTCACTCATCACATTTATGCACTAATTTATCATCTACTCTATTTTTACTCTTATTTTTATTCGTAGCTACTTGGGTATTCTTCTATTTATTCCATTTGTTCAGTTGTCATGTTTTTTCATTCTAAATCTAGAGTTTTCTTCTAACTCTTTTTTCCTTGCATCTCCATTATGGATTCTGGTTCAAGCTTTACTTACTCATCTATCCATTATTCACCATCATGTGCGCACATCCCCATATGCCTAAAGAGACTAATCCATATTAGTTAGAGTAGGCACTATGGCCTTATCCACAAACAACATCTTCAATAGGAGAGGTAGTCACTATAAAAATTTTCCTCTGATCCCTAAAATAAAATGGTCTTATGTAGCTTCAAATGCTATATATCCTTACACTATGAACTTGGTGATATATCCATCTATGGTGGTGGTAACCTAGTAGTCTATTGCTTGCATCCAATCAGTTTCCAGTTTCAACAACTAGTCTATCTTTTCTTCGGTCTAGGCAATAGTTTATTTCATTCTAGGATTGAAACAGTAGTATTCCAGTATTGTCATCCAATTAGTTATTAGTTTAGATAGCTTGTACCAAATTTTTTTATATAATTCTTCATAAATATGCTCTTGAATGATTTCAATTGTGGTAAGACCAGTCCTTTTAGATTCTTCTTCTGCAAAGTCTCATATTTTTGGGTTTAACCATGTTTCAATATCTTGTTCTCTCGATAACCATCTTAGCATAGTTTCCTATAGAAGGAATGTTTCTATGCTTACCACACCATTGTTAGCAGAGGTTCTTGATGCAATAGAACATGATAAGGATGAGGATAGCTAAGTTTTGTTATATTGTGTAGGATGGTACAAAGAAATCATAATTAACAGAAGCATGACAAAGATGAATTATAGCACGATAGATAGGAACTAAGATTAAACTAGAGTTTTCTTAAGGTATGCAGATCATTCAGATTAATTTTAGATAATATTAAACCAAACACTAAACATGATAATTTAGATAAGAAATATGATAGGTAACCATAACCAGAAAGTCTATATTGATCTCAACAAAAGGGTCATCATCTTCTTCATACAAACATACATATATATAGTTGTTACAATTCCTGACTATTCATATTCTTCTCGTACATTAGCACCAAAGAGAGGAGACTGTTCATATTTTATTCCTTTCCAATTCATGTAGGATAGGACAAAATACATATAGCCGATAATTTCATACATAATGCATAGATATTTGAAGAATATCTTACGTAGCTTTATTTATTCATTTTCTTCTCTCAACTCACCTTCTAAAATTCCTTAATCTTGATATGTTGATCATGCCATGATTTTTATCTTCTATTTTCCTTTGTCTGATTATATGTTGCTATAAATATTTTCTCATCCATTTTTTTCAAACCAATCAATATTTATTTTAAAGTCTCGTTCTCATCATTTGTACCACAAGCTTGGTAAAATGAGCTCCATAGTCACAGTGGATTCTAGACCATATACTAATTAAAGAGGGACAATACTTCATGAGTCTTTTATAGGTTGTGTGGTAAGCCCAAAGTATTGTAGGTATGTTGGTGTCTCAATCTCCTATTTTTATATTACATATTTTAGTTAATACTTTCTCCAATGCCTTATTAAATACCTATAATGTGCTATTAGTTTATGTATGATATGGGGTGCTCTAATTGTGTGTGATTAGAAAATGATTTAATAACTCTTTTATTATGTGATTGAAAAAATATTTGCCTTGATCACTTATCATACTCGGTGGACATCAAAATATTGTAATGATATTCTCATATAACAATTTGTTCATGGTTTTATCCTGTAATATTTAGTGGGTACAACTTATGCCCACCTTGTTAAATATTTTGTCCCTGTAATGATAAATAAAACATTACTTATTTTAGTTGTCTATTTGATTGGACCAATGAATTGAACAACCCATTTCTCAAATGGAGCTGAGGATAATACTGGTCATAATGAAATTTCATCTTTAGCATTAAGCTTCCCTGCTCTTTAGCAAATGTCCAAGCCTTTCGCATACTTTTGGGCATTTTTAATAAGGTTGGTCACCATAGTCTTGCAAATAAATTAAAAAGGTGTGCATTCCCATGAAATATGTCCTCTCACAACTCCATCATGTGCCTCCTATATGATATCATCTCTTTCATGCAGTAATACTACTCTTCTTAAGACCTCATCTCATCCTTTCTTATATAGTGCTCCTTCTGTCAATGTAAAGGGGAATGTTTGGATTAATACCCTCTTGCATTCAATTTTTACATATGCTTCAATGAAATCTCATGTTGATAGGAACATAGCAATATTGGTTGTATTTATGAGTATAGCCTCTATGTGGGACAGACATGCTCCAAAGAACTCATCATCAATAAGTCCTTTATCTTCTTGTGTGGTTATTCTGGACAGATAATCAAGTCCATTGTTTGTTCATCTAGGTTTTACCATTATTTTGAAATCCAACTCTTGGAAGAACATCAACCATGAACATATCATCCCTTAGATTATTGGCTAACTAATTAGATATTTGAAGGGTTCATGATTTGTGTAAAATATATAAGGCGTAGCTAATAAGTAATGTCTGAATTTTTGTACAACATATAGTAGGTATATACCATTGTCAACAATTCTCTTTATGTGGTTGAGTATTTCATATCTTCACATGCCAATTTCCTACTTACTAAATAGATGTGATGATCTATATGTCCCTACATCTATACCAACACCACTCTTATTGCTAAATTGTATGCATCTACATGGACATAAAACATGATTGTCTAATTGGGAAAATAAGTATACATGCATTATCTATTTTGTTATTAAATGTGTCAAATGCCTCTTGGAATTGAAACATCCATTCTATCTATCATTTTTTCTTATTCTTAAGTAGCTCCTTAATGGGAGTGTTAATTATCACATAGTTCCATATAAACTTGTAGTGATATCAAGCATATCCCATAAAGGTCCTTACATATTTTTGTACCCTTGGTGATGGTGGTAGATATACAATTATTTATATTTACAACAAATATATTTAAGTCCATTTTGCATATAATATGTCCTAATGATGACCTAAATGGGGTTGTGAAGACACGCATCTTCAAATTCACAAACATATTGAGTTGTCTACATCATTCGAGAATCGGTTGCAAAGTATGGACATGGTCCTTCACTGATCCATACACTGTATACTCATCTAAATAGACCTTAAAAACTCATAAATAAATTCCCTAAAAGCATTCACCATAATGCAGTTGAATATTTTTGTTGTATTTTTTAGACCAAATGGCATCGCAATGTACATCAACAATCCTAATTCTCTATTAAAAGTAGTTTCAATTAGTCTTTTATTGCTATTTTCACCTAATCATATACTAAAAATCCATTTGTGAAGGAGAATACTTCTCTTCCTACACTATTTCCAAAATTTCCTTTGTAAAAGGGGATAAGAAGGAGTCATGCATGCATGCTTTATTTATCTCCATGTAGTGAACTCAGATGTAATTTTTGCTTGATTTATTATCTTGTATGACCATGGGACTTATACATTATGAATCTTCCATCAATGTTATAATTCCACCAGCAAGAATTTTATCTAATTATGTTTTTCCTTTTATCTTCACATTTGGATTAAGACGTTAAGGTCTCTTCCTTAATGGCTTATCATCTTCCTTTATCTAAAATTTAATCACGTCTGCCTATTCCTTTATCCCTTTAAGTTTTATGAAGATACTATGAAATAAGCTATCATATTACATTAATAAATCAACCATTTTTTCTATTTCCTCTTATACCTAATAATTTCTTGTTTTAACCATCTCTAAATCTCCTTTTGTGGCTATATATTCCTCTCTAACTTTGAGTGGTTGATGGAAGCATTATGTTTTATCTTATACTATTTCAATTGCCTCTATCTCACATTCTTCAAATTTCAAATTTTATAGCCTACATTCCTCATATTTAGGTTATTTCTTAGTCATTTTTCAATAATGTGCCCTTTTTTCATTTATTTATATATTTTGGAAAAGTTTCTCCATATCTGATAATGGTTCCTTGAATATTTGTATTTTCTTTGTAATAAATCCAATTGGTTCTCAGTCATCCATGTGCCCCATTCCCATAATTTATGACTTTATTTTGAAGAATAGTGTTTTTATAGTGTCATATAACACAAATAAAAATGCTTTGATCTTCTGTAGTGCCTTGCACACTCTTGTATTTGGGTCTAAAAAATTGAACATTTGACAAAAATAATTCTTTAGCTCGTTCCAATCCATGGCCTCTCTACGCATCTTGGTGCATGTATGAGGGTCTAGGGTATGCTTCTAAGGTCCAACAAAGGAATTTTAACCAAAGTCTTTTATCTATATCACCCTTTACAATCCAATTATTTTCACTAGGATATAGGAGTTTAGGGATATTTGGCCTAACATATTTCACGACCTCCTAAAATGTCATTCTTCTTTGATAAATTTTATCTTCAATAGAATATTGAAGGTTTTCCAATTTGAGATATCCTTTCTATGTGTATTCCTACATCTCGTGGCAATTATAATCATGGTATCATCCACCACTTTCATCCTTATTTCTTCTAGGGGAAATATTCTTAATATTTGTTCCAAGTATTCTTCTACATTCCAAATACCATTGAATTTGGGTACCTTTACACATGATGCTACTCTTTCAATGAAATATAGCCTTTTTGTCTACAAAAAAATCTATTGTTGTAGTATACTTTGGGGATCTCGGCAATAATTTATCATATAGAAAATCTTCCACACTCTTATTTTTGGCTCTACATATAACCAAGATTTGATGTCCTTGTCCAACTTTATTTCCAACTCCTCACTTTATGGAGCCACCTCTCCATCTTGGTTTGGTTCATACTCTTCATTCAAGTATGTTTGTTTTTAAATGGTATATGCCCTTGATAATTCATCAAAGTATTTTTGTCCTTCATTAGGTCATAATTACTCCAACCACATAGTTGTTATGTTAGTCTCTAGTGGAAAGTGGACTACTAATCCATTCCCTTCAAAAGTGTTTTTCTTGTTCTCTAAATGTAGAGTGTCACTATAATTTGCAAACCATTTTAAGTTTAGTAGTATAAATTATCTAGTATCATACATATCAATGACCTCAAAATATACTTTCCTTTTTTATACCCATGAAATTGGCATGTACATTATGAATTGTTCATAATGGCAATCGTAGAGTTCTATTTGCCATGGTAGTAACTTAAGTTGCCATATGAAGTTGTAGTTTCCCTAGAGATTCTCATTTGCTTCTTGGGAGAATATTGGTATTTTCCTTTAGATCTAGTATTTTCTTTCTCACCTCCCAACCACTAATTTTTACATCTAACAAAATTCATATCTTCTTACATTTATGATTGGTCCTAAATGCACTTATTGGGTCTTGCTTCATTCTTATCTACTCTTCTTACTCTATGATCCCTTTCTTGTTTATTCTAGTATTTGTAGAATTTTGTTAATTTGTTTAGAAATCCTTGGATTTTCACTAACTTAAACATTTGATTTAGGTTTTTAATCTTTTATTCTTTGAGATAAGTTAGTTTTGTGTTATCCTTGTCTTACTTCTCCTGGATGATTCATTTACTTTTCTCTACCACTCTATCGTGATCATGTGTGTTTGGATAATATCCATCACTATTCTCCTTGAAGTCTTACTCAAACTCACTCACTTTTTGTTTGCCTTTCCCTATAATGGTTCCACTATGGGTGGTTATTACAACTCTTTGTTTTGGTTTGTTAATGACTATCCCTAGATACATTTTCCTAGGAATTTCTTTGTGTTCCTTAATTATTGCTCCACATCCTCATATTTCCTAAAAGGGAGATTATCTCTTATTTTAATACTTTACTTCTTCCTTAATATTGGTGACTTTTTTGTGCCTCACCTCATTGCATTTCCTTTAGTTTTAGGTACTTTTGGAAATTTATTTACAAGTTTGGTTCCTTTCTGTTGTGGTGATCTTGCCAACTCTTCTATCTTAGTGCCACCATTCTTATAGTATTGCATCAATTTTGAGAAAGATAATGAATCATGCACTCCCTTCTCACAACATAATCCACACTCTACTTATAGTTCTTTCATGTAGTTCCTCCCTACATGCCCAAATTTACCATACTTGTAAGAGACCTGAAGGGACCTTTCTTGGCTATAACCTTGATTATACCCCTGTCCTCCTTGGTAATTCTATCTTCCTCTATGATACCCTCCTCTATTATTGCCTTGACTTTCCCCTTTTTAACCTCATTGATTATTGGTATAGTATTATTCATGTTTCCCTTAGGGTGTTATGTTTTATACTAAAGGGCTTTAAAATTATGGTTGTGGTTGGTGTGTTGTAGGTTGTGTTACATTTGACACAACCATTCTTTGGGGAAGTGGTGTCATCTACTACACTGTCATGACTCATCCTCTATTCATGTATTTCATGTCCTCCAAGCATCATGTTTCAAATGGGTGTGTCTATAATGGTTAAAAGGTCCAAATGTGGTGCAATACATCAATTGGTTTGTAGGTGGAGCTACTGACATTTAGGAAAATGTGTTATGGGTGTTAGTCACATAACTAAGATATTTATCAATACAATATTTCTACGTGTATAAGATGTTGAACCAAAGGTGTCATACATGTCAGTGCTTGTGTCACTCTTACCATTATTGACCTCTTTGCCATATCATGATGGAGACATCTCATCACAGAGTGTCCTTTTATGTAGTAAATGATGCACCATATTCATGGTTGTGTAATTTTTCATTTTAACTGATAGGAATTAAATTCCTTCCCCTTCATTTCAATTTCCTACTTTGAACTTAGTTACGCTAGCTCATTTTGCAGTTTATCCATGTTTCTTTGAGAAAGGAATCTATCTCTCCCATCTAAGATTATGTTTCCAACCTATAATCCATTTCCAGTGCTTCCACAAATGTGGAAAATATCTTTCCATCCATATAAGATCGAAAGTAAAGAACAAGGCCATAAATAAACTATTCCATTATTTACTTTTCATTAAGATGTTCCTCTAACTTTCACACAATTAATTTGAACCTTTGATCATATTCCTTCACACCCTATTTCTCTTTTTGTATCAACTCTTTTGTCTTTCTAACATTCTTCATGGGGTCATCCTAAAAGTAAAAGTCTCCTTTAAACACATTTTTAACACTTGCACATGATTTCATATGCCTCAGGTTAACCTTCATATACCATTTCAATGCATCCCCCCTTAGGGTGCCCAAAAAATTGAAGAGCATTATCCTCTTGTCAATAATATTATGACTCCTCTAATAAAAACCTAGTACAAATAAGTGCACTTGTGAATCCTTGGTATCTTTTACAAAAAGAGGTGATTTCATTCTTTTCTAGGCCATCTTAGAAGTATTGAAGTACTACTTGAGCTACCACTACTCCAACTATTCGAATTACTTGCACTAGAGTAATTCCTCAGACTTATTTATCCAGTATCCTTCTATTATTTTAAAAAGGGTCTACTCCTTCCCTTGTCTCTCTTCAAATCCTCTTGAACATATTTCCTTCTTAATGTTTTTGCTTGGTTTTCTCTTCGTTATCTCATCATTGCTCTCCTATTTGTACCTCGTATCTTCTATTGAACTAGTTTTCTCTTTGAATGTGATGTAACAGAGGAATGATGTTTGGTCCAAGGGTTTCATTTCTTGGTTGGGTATCTTGTAGTTGGATTTTTCAAACGTGGTGTCATTTCCTAGATCTTATCTATTTTCTAACTCTATATTATCATCTTTTATATTACTTTGATTAATTATTCTCTCTTTTTTCAAATTAACCTATTTATTATTATTTACTTCCATTTATTTTGCATTATCATATATTCCCTCTATTTTATCTTAACTTGTTACTGCATTGTATCTTTAGTGGTTTTGCTTACATAATTTCTCCTTCGACTATTTCTTCATCATTGGCCTCCATTGCCTCCCATTCTTCAATTGTTATAATATTTATACCCATTGTTTTTGTATTTTAATTTATTCATCTAACTACATCTTATTTTGCAGGTTCTTTTCCCTACTTCCTATAATGTCTCCTCTATCCAAGTCTTCACTTTCTCCTATGCCTTGTCCACTATGGGTAGTATTTTTCACTAGCTGGGTTTCCTCTCCCAGGGTTTTGAACAGTTCCAGTGTTCCCATGAGTGTAGATAAATTCATATTTCCCTTCGCATATCATTCATGACTTTTTTTGGTGTAAAATACAATATTTATTTTATCCTATTTATATTCCTCATCTCTTTTGTACCTTTTAGTGTTATCAATGCTACCTTGTCTATTTTAGTTAGACTAATATTCTTCAGATCTTCATTGGGAGGATCTACACTGGTGGAGACAATTTTATGTTATTCTGTAGTTTTAATCCTCTTAAATATTTTATCTTCTCCTTTATTTCTTTGCATTTCCATCTTAACTTCTGACTTAACTTTTTTCTCTTCCATTTGCTTCCTTGTCTCCTTATTTGTCATCTTTTCTCTTCCATTTTCACTATTATCTCCTTATTACATTTATCTTAATCTCTTTAACTAATCTCTTCCTATTTTTCTTCTTTTTTTTTCTCACCCTCTACATATTATTTAATTCCCCTAGCCATATAGAACAAATTTTCACAAGTCACATCTTTTTAGGATCCCCCTTTTTCGGTACACCATCCCTTAGATTGTTGGGCCCTCAAAGGAACTATTTGCCACTTTTGACTAGCCCTTATCTATAAATAACTTATGAATAAGGAGTGGTACTATTCTTAAGAACCTGCCTCATGGACCATCCAAGAATTAAATCTTTTTGACATTAAACCTCATCCAACCTTAGATTGCCCAGATAATCAAGAGTGAGTTAAGAGTGGTCTCAAACCAATAATCAACTACCTAAATCCAAGGCTCATCAACCTCCACAAGGGTGTCTACTTTATCCACATTCCACTTAATTATTTTGTTAATCCAAATTATCAAGTTTTTAGAATTTTTAGCATGTCTTAGGCCACAAAAGTTCTATAAATGTAACCCAACACTCCTCATCTTGTGATATGAAGAAATTAATTTTTATTTCCAGTAATGATTGACTCATCCTTTTTACTTTTGAGTATAATTTTTTGTTAAGCAATTTATCCCACCACTCTTTTATCTTTGTTAATATAGGCTTCTAAAATAAAAGAGGATACTTCTCTCTGGACATTAGGTAACCAAAGTTTATGTGGTGTGACCAAATGCTGACATAAAATTTGTTACTAGGTACACATGTTTATGCGTTCATTATAGATTTGGTTAGATATAACATAACACATAGTTTAGCATTGGTGTTTATTCCTTATTAATTAATTCATTAATAAGTTTTGAAGTAGGTGTGTTCTTATCCATGCATTCACATACACAGTACACATATATTCCCTACACTAACTTCCATTTATTCATATATAATAACAAAACATCCATTAAATTCCATGGTGTTATTTAATCTATACTTCCACTCTCTTTGTTACAATACTCTTTATCATAACTATGTCTCTATTCTTTAATATACTCTCTATATTCTTCTTTATTACATATGATTACATCTGATATTATACATTTTACAATACTATGGTATAAATATGATTTAATACCTCTACATAACCAATGGACGTGTCTTGTAGGGCATGCCTCTTTTTTATGCATAGTTCCTTGCATTGCTACGAAGAGCCACACCTTACTAAGTTACCCAAGAAGGTAGAATCCTTGGCTTTGTCAACCTAGAAATATATTTTGTTGTTGTGGTAAGGCTGGATTTTCCATGGTGATCTTCACTATTCTTTATATCTCTATTAAAGAATACTTTCAATGAGACATACAATATTTTATTTGTTCTTATAGGGTGGTCTAGGATGTGTTGTCTAAACAAAGCAAGTCTTTCAATTCTATTTAGCTTTTTATTAGAAATATAAAAAAATTGAGAACCAATAACAACATTATCATTCATATCATTTGCATCCATATAATTGGCATTCAAATAATTTACAACATTATCATTTGCATTTGCATCATAATATGTAACAATAGAAGGAAGATTTACATCATCGAGAAACACTATATTATTTTTCAAATTAACATGGGTATTAACCAAAATAATTTAAACAAAATCAATAGGTTTGTAACTAAATATATCTATTTGCCTGATATAGGTATTAGAGTTAATCACCTTAGGTGGCATGAGATGGAAACATATATAATGTGCAAAGATACCCTATATATTTTTTAAATGATAAAACAAGCACAACAAACTAAGTCTTTCCAATCACACATAAGGGGCTATGGATAACGATGTAAAAAAAGATAGAATAAACCTTAGAAAAACCCGATTTACTATAAGGAAAGCAATATCTAACACTAAGCCAAAGTGTAGTATGGTAAAGTGGTTTTACATCAACAGTGCAATAGCCTAAACCATAAATAATGTGCAATTCATATCAAAATAATTTAACCCAAATAAAATTAAAAATAAATCTAATTACAATAAAGGAAGCTTCTAAAATAATTAAAATTGACAAAATTAGGGTTCTACGAAGAATATTGATTTTTTACAAATTTGTGGATTTTTTAAGGTTGAAATCAAGTGCAAAAAAGTCCAAGAACTAAGGTAGACAACCCATAAAATTTAGAAGAAACTGATAACTTTGAAAATTTGACCGTAAGTGGAATGTGATGCTCTCGATAAGACTAGGTGAAGAGTAGTGAGCTTTTAGGAATTGTATCCTTTATTGAAATAAAATTAACAACTTTGATTTCTTTCCCCTGGGCTTCACAAATCTCACTCAATTTTTTAGAATTCACTACGTATCAATCAAAAATCCTTCTCCTTCCTTGAACTCTAATCAACTCATAAAACCTTGTAAGTCCTTAAAAATGATGCAGTTAATTGGGGCGGGTTTGTGTCAGTCATACCTCTATCCTTGGAAAAATTAGAAACCAACACTCTTTATAGTTCAACATGGAATCACATGATGCAAACCCTAATCCTTGTATATCTATAAACACATGATTACAAAAGAGGTTAGTTCTTGTTAGAATGTAAAACAAGCATAAAATAATAAGCAACATAACATCCTCGGTGTGGTCCTCAGATTGGGCAAGGTCTAAAAAGTAACATACTAACAAATAGAAGAAAAACCAAAGATGATTATACCTTCCATGTAGATGTCACTTTATAAGTTGGATATAGATGTGTCTGTGCCTAGTTTTTAGTGCATGAAATATTTTTTAATGTCACAACTTCATGTAGAAAACATCTCCCCTTGAATACTTATGATTTGGGTGAATAATTTAAGAAATGTTGAAGCTTCTGTTTGATTTTTGTAGAGTGAGTTTGCACCAAAAAAGCTTGTCTATAATGGCAAATGATCCTTGTATTTATAGATTTCTCAGATTGATTTCGATAGTTGAATGAAGATCAAGATGTGTGGTTGAAATTTAGTCCAATCTGGAGAGTTAATGCCATTAATATTTGGGGTTTGAGTTTGCAATAATTAGGCATGGGTTTGCATTTCCTAATATTTTCTTACATTTATACTGATACTTGAAAACTTTCCATATGATGTCATGATTTCAGATATTATTCATATAGGCTTTTTCCCACTACGTGGTTTTACCTACATGGTCTAGTATGCTTACTTAGGTGTCACTTAAGTGTTTAATAAAGGTCATTGGGGAAGATAATCCCATATTCATTAGGATGTGAGGACATGTCTATTTTCCACCTATAAATGTACCTTTCGTAATGTTATTTGGCTGACCAATCTAGAACCAACCAAGAATGTTATTGCATTTGAATGTTTTTACACATTGTGAGTTTTCTTCCTCTCATATGTTCATGATTTCACTACTCCATATAGTTTAACCTTAGTGCATTCGATCTTATTCAGTTATTGATCCTTAAGTGTGGCCCACTCTTACATGGTATCAAAGTGGTGATGGTAGATGAATGCCATCAATTTTTGCTTGCATTCTAGCTCCTTCTTGGTGTTCTTTGTGATTTCAATTTTCAAGGGTTTAGTGGGGTTTCTAGATATTCTATGTAGATTCATAGTATTAGGGTCTCCAAATAAAAAATGGATAGCACCATTAGATTTAGAAGGTGCTAAAACCCTAGGATCAACTGTAAACATGACCTAGTTTCATGACAAGGCATTTTTTTACCATTTTGGAAGGTTTAAAGGCAATTTTTTAGATTTTGTGCATATTCGTATCATCTAGTGGTAGAAGAGCAAAGAGTTTCTAAGGTTTTGTACCCTTAGCCCCTGGTCACATGTAAATTAAGCCCTTGGTGACAACCAACCCAAGGGGGCATGAATTTTCAAGGAATGGTTAAGTTTTTTCAAACCCAAAATATTTATTTTGTAAGGTGATTTTTTTTAATTTCAAACTTACATAATTTTTAGTCTATAGCTCCTTTTCAGGTGTAATTTTTTTGAAAGTGTGAGTTCTTTCAAGTTCGATGCATTTATGCTATTCTTGAGCCTTGTAAAGTTGATACTCTATAGTTTCGTGGAGGGTTTCATTTTTTCCTATCTTTTACATATTTGTGTTGTTTATCTAATGTGTTGATTATATACACATTTAAATGTGTTGATTATTACACACTTAAATATAAAGTGCCATCTTATGTAATATCAGGGGGAATTTGGTGACTATCACACAAATTATTCATTTAGATGCATTTTTGACTGAGTCTGACATACATTACATTGAGTGTGCATGGTTACTTGTGGTCATGTCGACTCACCTATCTCCACTTCGGAGATACCATGTAGTTGATTCTACTCTAGTGATTATTCTTAGAAAGAACAACTATGCTTCATGATGGATGTACATGGAATGTTTGCTCATGAAACATGACCTTATTCCATTTTTATATGGATAGATTCATGTTCCCACTAACCCTTGTCAATACAATGATTGGGCCATCTCTTATGACTATTTCTATGGTCATTTATTGATGCACGTTTCATGGGATCTACACCACCATGTAAAATACACAGAGTGTCCCTCCACTATTTGGAGCAATCTTTAGACTCTTTTTAGAGATCCTAATAAGATTTATGTCACTCCCCATCCTCCTCTTCTTATTGTTTCTTCAAACATTGTTGTACTCTCTCCTCCTACATCTATTTCTTGTCATGACACATTCCATATGGACGATGCCCTTTCTTTTATCAAGCTACCATCAATGGATGAGATTCTACTAGACCTTAGTTGTCCTATTGTATAGTCTACATCCATTCCTATTTTGTTCTTCCAAAGCCATCACATATTTGTACTTTGGAGAACTCTATTGTTTTCAATGAGATCACACTTAGAAAAGCTTTGATAACACATCTCTTAATGTGGATATTCATTCTATGAATCTACATGTTTCATCCATAGTATTTTCTTTAATTTTTAGAGTTGTTAAGTGATATTCCACATGTCACATAAACATTCTTTCAATGAATGTTGCATGCCCTTCTTTTGATAGGTTCACTTCAGTGGCATTACATTTAGTTCTTGTGCATGATCTTGTCAGACCTATGTCACACTTTAGTTTTGGACCATACTTAAAGATATTCATATTGTTACCTTCATACTCTATTATGTAATGAGTAGACTTTTAGTACACTCGTCATGTTATTCCTATAACAAAGGGAATAAACATTTTTTGATGTGGATGGAGCTTCTTCAGTCTTTAGGTTAAGGATCTCATCATCGACCTTGATCATTTTTTGAGCTCTACTGCAGATAGCTTTGGCACCTTCTATGGGGACTTCTTATTTCAATATTTTTTATGTCCTTAGGTGCCTCATTAAGCCTTTGTGTCAGTACCTAATTTTTCTACCCACCTAAGCTATGCTTATGGAGGGATGTTAGTGTAGGATTTTTCCCACTATGTGGTTTTACCTACATGGCTTAGTTAGTTTGCTTAGGTGCCACTTAGGTGTTAAATTAAGATAATTTATGAAGATAATCCCACATTTATTAGGATGTGAAGACATGTCTATCTTCCACCTATATATGTACCTTTACTAAAGTTATTTGGCTGACCAATCTAGAACCAACTAGGAATGTTATTGCATTTGAATGTTTGTGCATGTTGTGAGTTTTCTTCCTCTCATGTGTTCATGATTTCACTACTCCATATAGTTTCACTTTAGTGTATTCGATCCTATCTAGTTATCTATCCTCAAGTGTGGCCCACTTCAACAAATATTTGAATCCACTTATCGTGTGAGTGAAGGAATCATTTAATTAATGAATTAAGAAAATAGGAAAATCTAAAATCTATGAAATTTCCCATTAGAGGAAGATTAGATTAATTAACAAAACTTAATTAAATTAATGCAAAGTGATGTGAATTTTGAAATTTAAATAATTGTTCAACCTAATTAATCTAAAACGTCACTTGCAAAGTCACAATTTGACTCATGATGAATTAAATGAAGCTGATGATTAGATTTGATACATTGTTCCAATCGTGGATGCCCCAATGTGTTTCATAATATGCACATTAAGTGTATGGGCCAATTTGGGTGTTTTAGTGATTTTTGACTTGGTTTACACGTTGTTGTAGAAAATCATTTTGATTAATTATGACATGAAAGTGGAGTGTCTACATTTTCCCCCAGTTTGTAATGGTGTTGTAATACACTAGATGAAACAATGACTTTTCAAATAATTAACAAATCATTTAAAATGATTGAATAATGATGTGTTCACACTTTATTGATTATTGTTCAATTTACTAAAAATGAGTTCATAAGGATGCCCTTGAAGCCCACTCGAGGGAGTGACTGATTTTTTTTTTTATGGACGGGCCCTCGAAAAAAAGAAAATGGACAAGAAGAATGAAATTAACCCATGGATGAGATTCCAAGTGAGTTAAAGCTTGCACACTTTGATATCCAATGATTAAGTAAAAAAAAAAAAAAAAACTCCAAAGAAGGGCAATTGGGAAGGATGCATCCCAAGATAAGCGACACACTTTGATTTGTCCCAAATGGGGTGAAAGCTGCGAGCTTATAATTAGAATAAAGATTAAACAATTGAATGGCCCCCAAAGAGGGCAAAATTGATTGAGTAATTAATTTTCCCCATCATGGTGGATTTGATTTTTGATTAATGGATGTGCCCTTGCAAGGTGGATTTGATCAAAATAATTGATTGATTGGTGAACATAACTCAATGATTTAACCTATGAAATAGGTTAAAGATGAGATGAATGATGCAAACATATGTGCGATGGTATAATGACTTTTCAACAAATGAAGAACTTGTAAAAAACCAATTACATGAGGAAGCACAAAGATTGAAGTAATAATGATTGATACAATGAAGAAAAGATAAATTGTCATGATTTCATCTGTCCCAATTGATAGGTGCAAAAGATTGATGAAAATAGTAGGGGAAATGAAAAAGTAGATGAATAAGATTGAGAATAAGGGTGGTCGAGTTGACCTCAAAAATTTCATTTGACTGAGCATTGCCTACATAGTCCAAATGGACCTTAGGACATTATAGCCCCCCCTTGATGGGAGAAAATGGGATGAGGAATGTAGAAGAATA
The DNA here is from genome assembly GCA_037957365.1 of Torreya grandis. NCBI lineage: Eukaryota > Viridiplantae > Streptophyta > Pinopsida > Cupressales > Taxaceae > Torreya > Torreya grandis. Next base: position 2,364,429 of record JARHVA010001619.1, on the reverse strand, counting down.
GAATGATAAATTGAATGTTGACAAAGGTCAAAGAGGAATGAAATGATGCAAAATGATCAAAGATGACTGAAATTATTAGATTTGAGAATGGATGACTTTGCAAGGGGATGAACTACCATCAGAGTGTGACATTATATACAAGCTTGAATCACTTGATTTTTAATGTATCACACAATGGTATGAACCATGATATAAAACATTGTGATGTCTTGGATGTGATGTGCATAAGGACCAACCCCTAATCCAAGAGACAAATGATAAAACCACAACATGATATAGAAAATCAAGGTGACATTATTGTCATATGCCAATGAATAGAATCAAGTATAGGCACAAGGAATCACCCTATGTATGCATATGGAATGAGTTAAGGGACAAAAAGAAAAGTAATTAAACAAGCAAACAAGCAAACACACACACACACACACACACACACACACACACAAACTTGAAAATGAAATCAACATAAAGCATCTTGATGTTAATCAAGTCAATATCCACCTATGAAGGGTTGATGATAATGATAATTGGTTTGTACCCCCATGCAAGGACATATGCAAGGGGATGAAATTGGGATAAGATAGCCCATAATAGGCTGCACTACCAAAGATGGTGAAAGATATGAGCTATAATGGATTGGCCCTAGAGAGAGCGAATTGGGGGAAAAGACACATCCCAATAGGTGTTAAAATGAGAGGATCAATAATAAATCAAGGGATTATTGACCTGATTTAAGACAAGGCCAATGTTTTTGAAGTTTGTGGCTTTAGATATTTCTCAGAGATTTTAAACCTTTTGAAATGTTTAGGGGTTTGTGGCTTTATATCTCTTGTGGAGATTTTAAGCATTTTCTATTTTTTAGATCTTTTTTGGTTATTTGAATGTTTTTGATTGGTTTGAAATATTTGAATGTTTTGATTTTATAAATAAGTATATAGAAAATGCATAAGGGGTTACTAAGAAATGAAAGACTTGTTCTAGCACTGAGATGTGGAATGACAATGAATGGACGAATAAAAAGGATAATGCAGAATAATAATGGACGATGATGGAAGGGACTAAAAAAATCCAATGACTATGTCACATGAGAACTAATGCATCAATTTGTCAAAGTAAGGATTAGATTATAGGCCAAAATGTTTCAAAAAAAGGTCTCAATATACCTTCTACTTTTGTAACAAGGTCACGATAGGAAAGTTGATGGGCATGATACGATGGGATGAGATGGCAAAGATGGCTTGAATAGAATGGTTGCCAATATAAATAGGGTTGCCCCCATGTGTCAAGGTACTTGCAGACAACAAAATATTTATGTATGATGTCGATAACCTGGTTTTCATCATGGTACTTGCCCAAGGCACCATAAGCATGGTTTTCATTGTTGAACGAATTATTTATCTTTGTCTTTTTATTTTTGAATTAATTTTAAACTATTTTTTTATTTTTAGCATCTCAACTCAATGGAGGATTATGAGATGCATAATGTTGATCCTTTGACATCTAGCCAATACCCACTTTGAATAGCTACTCTACTAAGATGTTGTGGATGTGAACTACATTGTTGTTGTCATGGTCTTCATTGGTTATTGATTATGCTTCCTCTAAACCTCTAAACAAGGTGTATTTTTAACCTTTACAAAAAATAGTGTTGCTCAAGAAGGGGAATAAGGATAAGCATTGGATAAATGATCTGATTTGTAGGGGTAATATAAGACTTGGATAAATGTTAGGCTCATAATAGGGGGTATAAATGTTAGGAGGCCAAAGGGCATTGGGACTAACAGACATTATTTTCAGTTTTGAATGTTATAATTGTGACATAATTTTATTGTGGTAGGGTCAAATACCTTTGAAAATTCTCTCAATAAAGACCACAATATTTTTTAATTCCTTAGGTCTTAGAGTTGTCACAATCAAATTTTTAGATTATGGGTTGTGTTAATATTATCTTCAACAATGTCCTCATCAAAGAATGAAGAACTCAGTTGTCCAGCTATTCGTACCTCAAAGATGTTTTCACCAATAAAATCTTCTTAATTTTGATTGTCCTCTAGTGCCTCAAATAAGGTTTCACTAAAGGACATTGACTTTTGACTTTGATTATTCCCCAACATCTCAAAAAAGGTTTGATTATGATATGTTGATTTTAGACTTTGATTGTCCCCTAATGCTTCAAAGAAGGTTTCACCAGGAGACATGTCTTGTGATGATTGCTACTTTGGATCCCTAAATTTTTGGCAACTTAGATGCTGCCATGGAAAAGGCCAATAATGTGTGTTTCTATCAATCCCAGTCAATGATTGTGGGAAATTGGTTGTTAAAGGAATGTATATGATAATTAATGTGAATAGGCTAGGTAATGGTATTTGAACGGTGAAAGGCAATATAATCCTCGTATAAATTACTAGGAGAACTTGGGTCGATGTCAAAGGAAGTTTCCTTGAAAATTATGGAAGAATCGTTAGTGTCTTTAAATAGAACTACCAGAAGTGTGTAACCGATATCATAATATCCACTAATGTATTATGATTCTAAAGCTTATTATGACTTAAGTGGTTTTAAATTTGATGTTGAGACTAACATTGATTTTGATTCTAAAGCTAAATTTGATGTTGGTTCTAAAATGGAACTTGGTTCTGATTAGACTTCTAAGAATATCGTTGTTACTTTTGATGTTGGTTCCAAAGTGGAACCTAATTCTGATATAAAAGTGGCCATAAAGATGGCATGTTCGATTGTGTTTCCCATAAGTACCCTTTTCACTTTTCACTTTAAAATAAAGGCTTTGGGATGAAGGAATTTTATAAAATGGGGGACATTTTACAATGGATGAAAGATGAACTATTGTTCAATAATGGGGTCCTCAAAAAAGGGCTCATCAAAGATGGGCCGTTTGTTATAAAGTATTATTTGGTCAAAGGGTAACTCACTAAACACTAACTCATCGAGGATGGGTGATTTGATAAAAACATAAAAAATGAGTTGATTATCTTGACCTTAACTTGGAAGTGGATGACTATGATCATTTTTAGGAAGGGGTTCATGATATATTCCAATCAATTAGTTATCAAACTTGGATGCACTTAGGTTTTCAACAAATAATGATCCTTGGAGGGGAAATAATTGGTTTTGTTGTGGTTTTAAGGTCAGATTGGATTTTGGACTAATAGATGAAATGTCAAGAGTAGATGCAAAGTGGGATAACTATTGACTAGGTTGGGAGAGTTGATCTATCACATCTTGAGTAATGAATGGCAATGCTAGAACATGTTTAGGATTGTGAGATGCCATAACTTAGATTAACCTTGGATTAATTCCCCCAAGTAAGGATATAAACAAGGGGATTGGATTGGAAGTAATTGGCTCCAACATGGTAGATTGTTTTGATTGAAATGGCCCCAAAGAGGGTGGATTGGTTTGAATTGAAATAGACCTAAAGAGGGTGGGCTTGCTTGATTTACTTGGATTTAGTCAAAGTTGACTCAATTTGACTTGATTGGTTCAAAATATGAATGGGGTCAAAAGTGACCTAATTTGGACAATTGATTTCAAACTAGATTTGGGTATAAAAGACCTTATTTGAATTGTTTTAAATTGGATAACATAATCATTAAAATGATTCAGAAGTTGGGTAGAGTGATGCCTTATTGCACATATGTGTAACGATAAATTTGGACTTAGGATAATGTTGATTCATTTAAAGTTTAAAGTATGTAACACATAACATGTAGGTATGAAAACAAATAACCTTGAGTACTACCCAAAAAAAAAAACCTAGAGGGGTATTATTTGAGTTTTATATTGGAGCATGAAAGCCCTGCCACTTCATAAACGGGCTTAAAACACACAACCACTCAACCAAAAATGATAAAATACAACCTCAATCTATATACCCTGTCGAATGTATAGGGTTAGTATGCATATTAGGGAATGAAGTCCCAATCATCACGCCCTATAGAATCACAATAAGGAGATGAAATATACCTTGCATAGTCAAAAAGAAAAGGAAGTGTTCTTATTTATGATCCTCAAGACCCCACAGGTGGGCAAGAAGAGAACATACATTAATTTGCTTCCAGAAAAATAATAATATTCTATGTGTTTTTTGTCTCCTAGGCTCCTTAAAGGGGGAAGGGTAGAGCATAGAGACTATAGATTAATCACAAGCAAGTAATCAAGACAAACACACAAGTAAATGAAAGATACAAGTAAATTTTAAGAGCACTAAAAAAAAAGATTGGTTCTTTTTAGTTGCACCCAAACAAGTGTCCAAAAAGTGTTTGGTTGAATAAAAACCATGACTTTGACTAGCCTAACCTATATAAAATAGATTAGAGTATGATACGTGGTCTTTGACAAGCAAAACTTGTAGTAAACAAGTTAGATTTTCAATATGTAAGCAAACAAATTAACACTCTTGCACCTTCTATTTTATGAAAAAACAATGCAATATGAAGCCAAATTAACTAAATATTTAGAAAATTCATTAGAAAACATGTGGTTTTAAAAAAATTCACCAAAAATAGAGTCTAGATGAGTAAGAACAAGCCTCTAGAAGGTAGATAGAAAACACTACATGGTGAATCTACCATTTTGGTCACAAATCTATTATTTTGGTCATAAATCCATCATTTGGGTCATGAATCTACTATTTTGGTCACAAATCCATCGTTCTCATCATGAATACGTTATTTTGGTCATAAATCTACCATGTTGGTCACGAACCCATTGTTTTGGTCATGATCCTACTGTTTTGGTCATGATCTTACTGTTTTGGTCATGATCCTGTCGTTTAGTAGAGCAAATCCACCAATTTCTTGAAAAGCACAAAAAACCAAAAAACAAAATAGAAAATGACATTGCCAAATAGTAAAGTGATACCGTAGATTAAAAAAAAGAAATTGTTGATATGCAGAGCATTCCTGTTGATATCCATAAGACAAACAAATAAAAAACAAGAAGAAAAGAAGGGAAATTAGGCTAAAAACTGATATGATTTCATAATTACAGGATTATAGAATGTTCTCAAGATGATTACGGAGTGCGTGGTCCCATTGGGCATGACAAATGCAAATACATTATTAGAAAGGAGGTTAGTTCTTGTTAGAATTAAAAAATAATAATAAAATAATAAGCAACATAACATCTTAGATGTGGTCCTCAGCGTGGGAAAGGTCTAAGAAGTAACAAACTAGCAAATAAAAGATAAACCAAATATGATTATACCTTCCACATAGATGTCACCTTCTAAATTGGATATAGATGTGTTTGTGCCCAGATTGTAGTGTATGAGATCTTTATCAATGTCACAACTTTGTGTAGATGACATGTCCCCTTGACTACTTATGATTTGGGTGAAGAATGAAAGAAATGTTGAAGCTTTTATTTGATTTCTGTAAAGTAAGTTTACACTAGAAAAGCTTGTCTATAATGGCAAATGAGCCTTGTATTTATAGACTTCTCATACTGATTTCGACCGTTATATGAAGATCAAGATGTGTAGTTGAAATTTAGTCAAATTTTGAGAGTTAATGCCATTAATATTTGGGGTTTGAGTCTGCATTAATTAGGCATGGGTTTGAATATTTTGATATTTTTATTGTATTTATGCCAATACTTGACAATTTTCCATGTGATGTCATGAATTCAAATATTTGAATCCACTTGCCATGTGAGTGGAAGAATAATTTAATTAATGAATTAAGAAAATAGGAAATTCCAAAAGCTATAGAATTTCCCATTAGAGGAAGATTATGTTAATTAACTTAATGCAAAGTGACGTGACTTTTAAAATTTGAATACCCGTTTGACCTAATTAATCCAAAACATCACTTGCAAAGTCATAATTTAACTTAAGATGAATTGGATGGAGCTGATGATTGGATACAATGCATTACCTCAATCAGGGATGCCTTAATGCACTTCAGAATATGCACGTTAAGTGCATGGGTCAATTTGGGCATTTCAGTGATTTTTGATCTGGTCGACATGTTATTACAAAAAATCATTATGATTACAAATTCAACACGAAAGTGATGAAAGTGGAATGTCTACAATATCTTTTCACTATATGGATAGTAGGCAATGATGCAATATGAATCATACAAAGGAAATTCTACCTTAGCCACTCCAATTTATGCTTTTAGACTTATACTTATCATTCTTGACATTTTTTTGGACCTATCTTGCTCCTAAGTTGTTATCCAACATATACTAATGCACCTAGGTATGTACAAGTTTCTCAAATTTAAATCAAGGTCTTATTGGTGTGCAAGCCAACACATAAAGGGCAAGAACGTTGAAAAATGAAGCACAAACATTAGAGAAATAAGGGGAAGGGTCAAAGGGACCCACAAAATTAGGGGATAATGAGTGTAGTAGTACACTCTCAATCGATTAGGAGCGTATTGAAAAACCCATGAAATAGAAGAAACACACGGGAAACCACAAGAACATGGAAGAGAGAGAAAATAAGAGGTAGGGAAGGAAATTGGGGCCTAAACCACAAGGAAAATCAGCCAGTAAGAACCTAATATACAGTAATAATTAACACACACAAGTACCCTAAAATAATACAAATGGATATCCAAAACAACCCCAAACCAATAATAAGTGTCTACAGATATATAAAAAAATATGGAGGGCATACGATGTTTGAAATGGGAAATTCAAAATATACAACATCTACTTGAGAGATGCAACCTGAAATTTTATAAGGGCATAATCCAAATGAAAAAAATGAGAAAATAAAATTCTCTTATCACTGTAGGGTAATTCGAACATTTCTAGCAACTATGTCTTAAAAAAAATGAAATACACAATCTTAAACAAATGCTGTAAAAATAAACATTAATAAATAGGATTTTTACAGTAACTAATTAAAAAAGTAAGGCTTGCCCAGATTAATTTGGTAGGCGTCTTAGTTCTTGGGCTTCTTTGACCTTTTATACTATGAATATCCACCTCTATTATGTTGTGATTATTCGGTAGAGGAGGCATGGACAATGACAAGCAATAAACAATACCATTTGTATGTTATTACTTTTCAAAACAGAGACACACTTGAACATTATAAACCCTCGTAGCATGTAGAGTTTGGCTATGGCTTTGGCTTTAAAGGAAATCACACACCTACGTGTAACGATCCATCCCTCCATTTTATCGACATAAATTCAACTTTAAAATGGTGCATGGTTGACAAATTTCATGTAGGTTCCATGGCAATCTGGGGGAAGGAGGTATGCAAAAGGGCAGTGAGAGACATTTGTTGATGGCATATAGGGTGTTAGTAACTTGTCGCATTAACAAAGGAAAGCTCGACAAGCCATGCAAAAAATGGTGGAGGCATGCAAAAAAAACTAGGTACTAAAAAAAAATAAACATAGAAGGTACTAAAAAAAATTCTGGAACATAAAAGGCATGCACGAAGAAATATTAGTAGAGAATGCACAATAACAATAATGATGAAGCAAAAAGAAAAGAAAACACAATTGTGGGTTCAATTTTAGGCAACACACTTACACATAAATTTTCACCCCTCCATTTTGTCGACAAAAATATCTTTGTGAAATGCAACATGTTCAAGACCTTTCAAGCAGGGTCTATCTATTTGGGGGGAGGAGGTATGTGAAAACGTAAGGAGATACATTAATTGGTGGTGTGTAGGGTGACATTCACTTGCCACATTAATAGAAAAAATCCTGCGAAGCCTTGTGGAAAATGATGTTGGATTTCACATTAATGAACTACACGTCTTCCAACATAACACATCATTTTATATTAATGACTCATATTAATTTCGGTTCGTGTTTTACTTATCAAAATTATAGTCACTTGATAAAATAATGTGTTCATTTGAAAATTACCATTGAGAAAATTGTTGTGTTTAATTAATCCCTTTTATCCCAACGATCGACTCGGGTTTGGGATTTAAGCCTTCATTAGAAACCCGGACATTAGAAACCCTCGTAGCCAGCAGGGTATGGGGTTTAAGCCTTCATATGTTTACAAGTTTAGCTTTACTCAGAACGAATTAAGCAGACCCTCTTCGCAGAAATTGTCCTTCGCCTGTAATATGTATAAAATTCTACATCAATAGAAAATACCTGGTTCAGATAGAGTACATATACTTTATAAAAAATATACGAGGGTAAGGAGTTTTCTTTAGATCTGAGAATCAAGGATATTCAGGTGGTAGAAAGCACCGACGATGCAGCACGACGAGGTAATATGGCAGATCATCCGCCACAGCCATTGCAGCTTCATGGCCAAGTAAGTCAAACCATCTATCTATTTTTTCCTAAAATAAGCCAGGAAGTTTGAATGTTTTCAAAGCATAAAATATGGAATAAAACCATTAAAGTTTTAATGTTTTCAAAACCTAAGAACGATGGAAGTTGTAGTGGCTACTACATTACTATTTGTCTTTTAATGGAAACAGAACTCAAACACAGAATTTTTGTCGGAACGAGTACAATGTTACTGGGCTTTGTAACCGGAGCTCATGTCCGCTTGCAAACAGCCGATATGCGACCATTCGGGAACACGAAGGTATGGATTCTGGAATACATTTGCGCTTTCCTTTTCTGGTTTGGTAAGTTTTCATTGCTGGGTAACCTTTGACTTAGGCTTCTCTGTCAAAGTTACCGAGACTGGTCTGTTCGTTGGGGTATGCCACACTCAGGGAGTTGGATGCGGTATTAAATCCAACTTCAACACTTAATTATGTTTCCTGGAGATTTGAACCTGGGACTTCAATTGAAAGCCCCAATAATTTTCCAACTCGAGTTCATCCCATTAGACCACAATATATTTATGAATTATTAAAATATATTTATGAATTGTGTTGGTGTTTAGCTGCCTATGTTAAGGGCTATTTGGTCTAGCAGCAGTTGTCAATCAATTGCCACAATTACCAATTCCCCGAATTCATGTTTCCTGCTTACATGACTTTGATTGTTGTGTTATGTGCAACTGTGATCATTTGGATTTTATTTGCTTAGTACACCTTAGTGGTCTATTTGTTATAGTTTCCACAGCCACACAAATTTCCAGGAAAAACGCCCCTATGGCATTTGCTGGGTTGTATTTTGACTCTGGGAATTTTGTCTCTTGGTTTGCTTTGAAGCTATTGAACTACTTTATTCTATATCAGTTTCTTAAACCGTCAGTTTAGGTCAACTTGTAATGGAGGACACAAGTATTGTATTTCATTCTTTTGCAGGGGTTCTCTACTTGTACATGAAGTCGATCGAAAGATCTCACATGCCAAACAAATTATGGGAAAGAGTTAAGCTTCCAAGGAATTATGAGAAAGCACTGGAAACAATCGACAAATTTTTGGTACACTTTCTATCAGTTAGTTTTTGTGTTTTATTTCAAATGCCTTTATGATAAGGCAATTCTAAGATACACTGAATTTTATCTTACTTTGTGAATGCATTAAGTATTTCATAGTTAGATTCTTTCTTCTTTTGAAATCATTTTTCGTATATTGCGTCATGAAGAACAAAAGAGTTGCAAAGAGAAATTGTGTGGTTAGTAGAGTATGTCTGTTTTCATTAGTTGTGTGTTCTTTGGATGTGCAGCTATATTGGCCAAAATTTCTTGTTCACAAGAACAAACAACGGCTGACAAAGATGACACAATATTTAATACGCAGGAGGAAACTTGCTTTGAAAGTCAGGTATTTATCTTTTTGTTGTTTTGTTTGGTTGTTGGGAATATTGTTGTGGAGATATTCCTATAATATAGTTATACTGAATAATCAGTATGCTGGTTTGGTCTGAAACTAATGAATGGAAAATATTGAGTACATTGATTGTTCCCTTGGACCGATTGGCATTAAAATTTTAAATATAAAGCATCACAAGTCTCTTAATAGATCTAACTTTACAAGGAAGAGAAAACAGTTTACTCTTAAGCATTGAGAAATAAAACTACGCAATGTGGTGATTGAAGATCAACAAAATTTGCACTGCAGTCTAAACATGGGATGTGGCTTTAGTTTATATCTTTCATTAGTCTAATTGTATGATAATCATGACCAAGGGTTCTAATGACTGCTATAAGTGTTCCAGCGCCTATTTCCTGACTGAGTGTGTTCTTGAAGTCACTTTTCTGAGTGTCAGGAATGTATGATTCGTCCAAAAGCAATGTCAGATTGTTCTGAAAAACCAGATGTTGACACAGATTTTAATCCTTGGCAACAGTAGGGGTTTCCAACCTCCAGTTTAATGGCACTGGTAGCCTTATTTTGCAAAATTTATATACAATTTGCAATGAAACTCGAACAAAAGAAAAGTACCCTAGGTGCAAAAATTTAAATATTGGAGTGGATTGCTTAAAATTAAATTGTTGAATTTAAAATACCTAATTTAAGAATTATGTGATTGTTGTACAAAAGTCATATAAATGTAAATTTGCAGAACCAGGAAGTTCAAAGAAATTTACAGCAGATTTTTTTTATCCCAGAAGATGATTTACTTGATAATGATCAAAAGGAAAGCTAAACTTCAGATTATATGCATAGCATTGCAGATGTGTACAAATTGGAAGCAAAGAAAATCTTCATTCATAGATAAGCAAAATTGCACAAACCTAAATCACCATTCATAAGAAAAAAAGTCATTTGAAGAGCACAAGCTTCAGCAACTGCATTTATTAATTGCAGAATTGAATATTATCTTCTGGAATATGGCCATGACGAACAAAATTTCTTTGGAAATCCTCCCGTTTACAATCAGTTTGCGGACACATCTATAAAATTTTCAGTTGCTTTTGGCCTTCCAATTTCTTCACAGATGCCCATTCACTAATAATTTTGAAAGGGACAAGTAACTCCTAAACTACATAATAAGACAAAGCTGCTCATTATTTATTTCTCAAAGCTTTACAAGTTTTATGAACAAAATTAAGTGGTGTAACATTCTCATAAGCAATATCTCCAATGTATCAGTAATTAAAACCTTTTCAATCACAAAGTTGTCAAGTCTTTTTCTGTCTTTGGATGCATGTCATTGATGCTATGGGTTTGAGTAACAAACAATAGCTTGGCTTTTCGATTGCTGCCTTTTCAATAACTCTTTTTACTTTGTAGTCAAATCCACCGTCATCCTCTTCTGTCATCACTATTGGCTCACATTAAGCCATTAAAGCTCTCAAACAAACTGCAATCCAAATCAAATCCCACACCTCCATTCGTTTACGATGACAGCAAATGCCACAAGCTCGCAACACATTCCTCAAGAGACAACAACACATATCCTTCGGAATAAGCCTCTTGAGCATAGCTGTTGATTTAAAATATTGATAGCAGGAAGAGCATTCCAGATGATAAAGTGACATGTCAAGCTTGGGTTCCATAGAGTCATGGGAAGGTTTGATGGCCTTTTGATCGAATCTTGATCAATGACAACATAGAACACTTGGCATTTAGAGGACTTGTTAGAGGGTAGGCTTCAAGTGACAATGAGGTGACTCAAGAGCTGTTGGACTAGATCTTGTCTGACAGTGGAAAAGGCCTATTGGGCCTTTAAAGCAGGGTTATGGCTTAAGGAACATATAATATTGAAAAAACAAAGAGGTTGCTAGATTAGATTTCAATGGATGTTTGGGACCATCTCGAGGTGAAAGATGGTAGAGCCACACATAAAATAGATCATTGGTTGAGGACAAAATATAGACAATTGAGGAGGCCCTTCAGGCACTTAATGAGGCTTTTGAACATTTGCCTATATCGGGGCTTAAGAAAGCTTATGAGCCGATTGATCAAATCTCGATTGATGACATGGAACACACTTCAAAGCTTGAAAGCCAACAAAGGCTTAAAATACTTCAAGGTACCGAATTAGCTTGTAGGTTGTTGGATGAGAGATTAAATCAATGGTGGTAAAGGCTTTTCAAAGTGTTTTAGCAAATCACCAAGCATGTGGGCTCCTTGGGCCGAAATAACTTTAAATTTGACATATTGGGTTTGGATCAACAATAGGGAACATAGGTGAAGGCTCCCATGTCTTGAAACAAAATTGTTTTTTTGGTTTATTAATCCTCGGGCTCATGGAAACGAGCAGGATAGTGTGAAATGTGTCTAGATTTAGAAATGGACAGACGGGCAACCATGAGAATGGAGCGGATCTGTTTGAAACTTTGATTGTTATGGTTCAAGTTCTTATTCCGACACTCTAATCGTTTCATTATCCAACGCTCATTATCAACATTATTTACAATAAAAACTAGACTATGTGACACTTTTCCCATTCACATTTTTTGGGAAAATGAAACTTTTGTACAAAGTAAAATTAAAACAACGAACACCCAATGTAGCAAACACACACAAGCTTGACATCACTCCAAATGGTTTGCCTTCATTTAAACTTCAATTCAATTTTCAGGGAGTACTCGATTTAAAGTTTATTTTAATTAGATTAAGGATGTTAAGAGTGTAAAATCCATTTTTCATGGTCCCTTTGAGTCACTGATATTTTTGGTGTACCTTTGGGTTGTGTGTACCTTGTGATATGTACCTTGCCTAGTGTAGTATCTTGCAAGTTTAATTATAATTATATGGTGGTTAGTGCCTTATATTGGATCAACCTACCTTTGTGTTTTATGTTGGTAATTGTATATAAAGGCAATTCCTACCACCTACTCAATTGAGTTATTTCCATTGTTCATTTTTATATATTGAGAGGTTATCATTGATTAGGTGTACTTTGACACCACCCCATATTTGTGTCTTCTTCTATGCTTGTGGTGTTAATTATTTGTTTGATTATGCATAATATTCCATGGTATCAAAGTTTACAGTTGTTTAATTGTAAAAAATCCCTAGGCTTAGCTATTTCCATTATTCATTTTTATATTTTGAGAGGTTATCATTGATTAGGTGTACTTTGACACCACCCCCCATATTTGTGTCTTCTTCTATGCTTGTGGTGTTAATTATTTGTTTGATTATGCATAATATTCCATGTTATCAAAGCTTACAGTTGTTTAATTGTAAAAAATCCCTAGGCTTAGCTATTTCCATTATTCATTTTTATATTTTGAGAGGTTATCATTGATTAGGTGTACTTTGACACCACCCCATATTTGTGTCTTCTTCTATGTGTGGTGTTAATTATTTGTTTGATTATGCATAATATTCCATGGTATCAAAGCTTACAGTTGTTTAATTGTAAAAAATCCCTAGGCTTAGGTCCTTTGTTGTTGCGAAGGTGCACAGCGTGATGGTTATATCTCATAAGGTGTTTGGTTGCAATTTGTTTCTTCTATAAAGGGTTGTTTTTCCAAAGAAGAGAGACCCATTGACTTTGTGGGCAAAATGCATTTTTTGATCTCAAATATGATTTCCATGCGGATTTGGAGGTAGTAGAAACTTGCTTGAAGAGAATTGGTTTTGCGGAGCTCTTTTGATACAATTTTTTGTTCGCGTTGGTGATTTAGAGTTTCTAGATGCACCTCCATCTAGGAACAAAATTTTCCATATCTGATCACATTGAGTAGATGAGCAAAGGTGATATATGCTTAGCTCACTCGGTAAATTGGTAGGGGGATCACAATTTTTTGCACGATGGAAATTGGAAGGTTGTAGTATGTTTGTCCTCCGAGCCAACTTCTTGCAAGGCTTCTCTAAGATGATTGTGGTGTGATTGTCATTGGAGCCAACATTCTATAGAAGATTAGTTTGTGGGATTGTCTCAACAACACCTCCTAGTACAGTCAACACACATTTGATGATGAGCACTTAGTGCAATAAGGTATTTTTCTTGCTAGATTTGGAATTTTTGAATTTAAAATGTGAATTGTCTTCTTGTTTTGGTGATTATTGCGAGGTTGGAGTTCCAAACTTTGATGGGTCTCATTGAGGTATTGCTTGAGCAACACCTTGTGGCATTTTTTGTGAGTTTGGATACACCATCTTTCAGAGGCCATAAACTTTATTATACTGACTTTGTTTGACCCTATTTTGGAGTGTTGGAAAGGTATTTAGATCTCTTCATAGACATATTGTTTTTTGTGTGGCTATACTCTTTGAGGTATCACTTGGGCAACATCTTGTGTGGCATTTTTGTGAGTATGGATATCTCATTGTCTGGGGGCAGTAACTTCGTTGTACAAACTTTGTTTGAGCCCATTTTCGAACCATTGTAAAGATTTTTTTGATCTCCTTGCAATGATATTGTTCTTTTTTGTATTTTCCAACTTATATATTGGTTTTAGCATTCCAAGTGTCCTAGTATTCGAGCACAATTTTTAGCATGGGGGTCATCAATTGAGATTGCTTTGAGGACTAGGTGTTTGTAGCGGATTGTGTGTGGGAATGAAAAGTCCCTATTGTTGAGGAGAAGCGAGATGCATTTTATAATTGAGAGGATCTTGTGATTGGAATTATTTTGAATCACAATGCACCTGAACTTTGCATTATTTCTAAAGGGAAAGGATTCTTGGAATGAGATATGGTTCGAGTTGAAGAGAGTGTTTGACAAGGATTTAATAGATAATCCTCATCATTCCAGTCCAGCGGTGAATTCCCTTGGAAAAAGGGAATCGATATCTTTAGAGGCCTCTCACCACGGTGGAAGAGGGGTGGGGAGGTTTGGTGGAGGAGGGTGGTGGGAAGAAGACATGTTGCTACTACGGAAAAGCAAGAGATCTTGTGAAAATTTGCTTTAGAAGGCAGAAGGATGGGAAGAAGAAATACTTTAGGTGTTATTGGTTTATTCATGGAGAAGGGTCATTATGGGACCCAATCTTTTAGAGGGCATAGGGAGCATTCTTAGCCTTAAGGCTTGACATGTGGAGCATGTACAAGTTCTTCCAGATATGATGATCACCATGGATTTGGATATGATAGTCACATGCATAGTGGAAGGAATGATGGCTGGATTTGTCCTTGGCTAAGAAAGAGCATGGGGGCATGCATTTCCCACCATTAATTCTTCATTGCACTTTTTGATTATGTGGCCATGAATGTTGTGTGGCCACACTATGGTTAGGGTGAGCATCGTGTTGAGTATCACTTGTTGATTGAAGACTCTTCAGGGTTGGAGTGGAACTCAAGTTGATACTTTCTCCTTCCTTTGTTTAATGAGCGGTCTTGTATGTGAAGGCCATCCTATGTTGTTAGCATTATTATGTTGACTTTATCTTTACTTTTGAAGTAGTGTATGGTGGGGTTTATAGGTCATTTGTTCAAAGAGGGGTGAGTTAGTTAGCTTGGTGATACTATTTAGGGTTGTAAGGATCAAAACTAGGGCCCTGTGGCATACCTTGTTGGATAGCATTTTTTGTGCTTAGTTTGAGTCCTTTGGCATGATATTGTGGGTCATGCTATCTTTGGAGCTTGTGCACATGGTGTAATATGGATAAATGGATTAAATATAAACACAACATAATTAACCTAATTACTTTGAATTAAATATTGCCATACACATGCAAATGCAATAAACACACTAGTAATACCTAATTAATTATTTCCAAATCAATCAACTCGACATCTACACATGGTTTTTAATAGTTAGCTTGAATGAGTCGCAATTTGGTGACAGTCATTTGAATGTGAACCCCAAAAACGGACGTTGAGAAGTGTCAACAAACAGGCCCAAAACTTTGGATCTGATAAAAGATGGATACATGATGCATTATTTATCATAAGCGTTGAGAAGCTTCAGACATGTGATAGGTACAATGTGAAACAAGTTTATGACTGTGTTTGCCTGGATCTGATTTCCTAATTCCTCGCTCCGATTTGTGTGTTGCGACCTGCAAAACATATTTTTTAATTTTTGCACTAGAATTGTCATGATATTCGAAACTTAAGGAAAACAAAGTGAGCTTTAGGGGTCTGTGTTGAGGGTTAGCAGGGCTCTACAATGCCGTCTAATTATCATACTTGTAATGGTCCAAATCACTTGATAAAAATATGTTGAAAAGTAGTAAATTGCATAAATGCAAATCAATTTAGAAATAGATAAAACCCTAGATTGTGTGTCAAAAGTTCTCTACGGGAAATAATTGCTTTAGACAATGATAATGCTCTAATGATTGCTTAATCCTTTTATGTGCTTATGTTTCCTCTACAATATCAATGAATGCTCAATAACCTCTTATGAATGCGTAGTGATAAATGAACTATAATGCTTGTGTATTTATACACAATTGAATTCATATTGGGACGCTATTGATGCGCAAAACTGACATTTAACATCTAAAAGTGAAAAAGGTGGGACAAAGGGGATGAGTGCACTCTGACTTAGTGGAGACCAACAAAAGGACCCAAAAGCGTTGGAATGCTTCTGGGAGAAAGTCTGAAATAAGAGAGATGAAGAGTTGAGGGGTTGAGGAGAAGAATGGGGAGCATCAAAAGTCGACAAATGTGTGAATGACACCTAATTCGGACCAGTTTCGGCAAATCTACTAATGGTTGATAGCTTGGAGTGTTCGACTTATTGTTTGGGATCACAGGAGGCCTTTAGGATCGGTTATCATCATTAACTTTTGGGTATCTTTCCCATGAGATTCCTCTTTGGGGGGAGGGGTGGTTCTTTTGGGGTGGTGTCCTACCATATGATGGTTCCTTTTTCGTACGATGACCATATTTTCTCTCATAGTGTGCTGGGAGTTGGATTTTATTCCTTTAGGAAGAATTGAGTTGTGTATGCCACTTTATTTATGAAGAGTGGAGCGCAAAGGAGCATTGGTTGCAACATTGCATGGGGGTTGTGTATGTGAGTTTAGTTGCTTCTTCAAATTGCTCATCCTTTGTGACCAAGATTTGTCTAGTTGTCAGAGTTGCTTGGGCCTTTAGAAGATGTCATTAGGGGGATGTTAAGGCCTCCATTTCTTCTAGAAGTTTGGATTAATGATACCTTCTTTTGATCCTCCAAGTTGTGTTTTAGGGGTGATGTTTGAATGTAAAAACCATCTTGGATGGTTTGTTCGAGTCATTGACATTTGTAGTGTACCTTTGGGTTGCATGTTCCTTGTATAGTGCAGCGTGTACCTTGCAAGTGTAATTACAATTATATTGGGGTTAGTGCTTTATGTTGGATTGGCCTACCCTTATGTCATATGTTGATAGGTGTATATAAAGGCATTGCCTTCCCCCTATTTAATCATGTTATTTTCATTATTCAATTTTAAATTTTGAGAAATTATCTTCCTTTAGGTCTTTTTTGACACCACCACATATCTACGTCTTCTTCTATGCTTGTGGAGCTAATTATTTGTTTGATTATGGGTATATGTGCATATTCTTGCTAATAAAAATGGTTTTTGTTTTAATAGTTCATTATCCTTGCTTTCTTGTAAACATGCCATTCACAAAAATAGACCCAAAAAAACTTTAAAACATCCCATTTTTGATGCCAATAGCTGGACATGTATTTGCCAAAATTAAATGTGGCCCCAAAGGTACCCATGGATAAGTAAGGTAGAACACCATATATTTAAAAGTTGTGTTTTGTTGATCATTTATAATGTCAATTCATGAAGATAAAACCCCCAATCAATTCTCAAACCCTTTTGTTTGGAGTTTCATGAATCCTCAATATAAACAAAACCATAAGTGTATGAGTTTTATGTCTTAAGTATGGCATAACATCTCTAAGTTATTGAAATTGATCCGAGTGCCGTCGCATTCGTTCATGCTCTTCTCTTAAGGGCCTTGCGCACTCTAGGCTATGCGGCGGATTGTGCCACCAACATGGCCTTGTGGTACTCTTGTGCGCTCGCGCAATGCTGAGTGACATATTGCGTAACTCTTAGGTGCTGCATGGGACCTTAAAAACTCAGTGGCCACATGGCATTGCCCCATTCCTTAGCACCATGCCACCCCCCGAGCTCCTGCCAGTTCATAACACCTGTGTGTATACCATGCACTTGGAAGTCCAATTGTCACACATGCAAGAGGGCAAACTGTCAACCATTATGGAAGATAAACCATTTCGTGATCCTCCCCTTTTCTAACCGCTTTCTTGTAATGATATATTGCAAGCCATTAGACTTTAAGGGGATCATTGACAAATGTTAGCATGCCTTGAGTATTTGGCATTGAATGGTCATTTGTACTTCCATGGCAGTGTAGGAAAAACATTTAGGAAGTGTTTCCCCCTCCCTTATCACAAGAATCATCATTCCCCTCCTTTTGTTGAACATTGTACACCTATGTACCATACCCTATTCTTTCACATTGAATATTATTCTACAATTATTCCATGTTTGAATGTGTGTTTGGTTTACATTGTTAACTTTTCCATTGAATGTTCTATAACCCTATGATTTACTAGTTAAGTCATAGGGTTATCCTCTGCGCTGCCATCCTGGGTCCTACATTGGCAGATCATTGGTATTAGACTAAGATCTTTCATATGCTTGTACACACAGGAGTGCAACAATAGCTAGTACATCGACCTAAATCTATTTCAGAGAATCCGAAAGAATGTTATAGCAAGAACAAACAGTTGACGCCCATAAACAATTCTCTTAGGCATCCCCAAATGTCAATAACTTATTCGGGACACCCTCAAGGAGCAACGCACCAAACTCTCTAGCCAATTCTGTGAACTCATGATGCAACTTGGTCCAACATCGTCTCATTCTTTTGCACATCTTGTCAATTTGCAGTTGAAACATCAAAGCCCCTTCAAAGTACAATTCAATCTTTACATTCCATTGCTCAAAGGCAAAACTGATGCCACAACATTGGATAAAGGAATGTCAAAGCCCTTTCAAAGTACAAGTTAATGTTTACATTCCATTGCTCAAAGGCAAAATCGATGCCACAACATTGGATAGTTGGATTTGCCAATTGGAGGCCTACTTCTTGGTCAACTACTTTAGTGACCCAGAGTAGATCTTTTTCACATTGTTGAAGATGTCCATATCAGTGTTCCATTGGTGGGAATTCTTCAACACCCAATGCGAGAAATTCTTCCAGCTCATTGAGACTTAGAATTCATTTGTCAACACTATGCAGGAAGATTATTACCCCTTCGATCATTATGAGGACGAGTACATGAAGTTTTAGCAGTTGTGCCAATGTGAGGAGCAGTTGGGTCAAGACTACACCAATGAGCTCCATGACTACACTGTGCACTTGTGTGAAGATATAATTGAACAACATAAGGTGCTGAAGCACATCAATTTCCTCTTACCTTGTATACGTGCCAAGATGGAGTTCTTGACCGTTGACACATTGGGGCAAGCATGTTGCAACGTCACCTAGATTGAGGTTAAGGCAAAGATGAACCAAATGTCTCTCTATTCATCTAGTGTTGGACGCAAGAGACAGTCCGTCCTTGGCACACCATCCAAATCTCTTGCGCAAAAGCAAAAGTAGAACATGCCGTGTAGAGGAGCAACACAAATCAATTGTGCAACATCAAAACGCTTCAACGCCTTTCACTTCAGACAAAGGCAAGAAGAACCAAGGTCATATGTGGTGCCATTGACACCGCATAAGCTCACACAATGATTTTGAATGTCGTGCACAACAATCCTTGATTGTGCAATCTACATCATTTCTTGTGAAAGCAGAAGACACTGTTCCAAATGCTACTTGTCTAAGTGCCAACACCTTTGCGACCAACACTTCGAAGGAAGGAGAACATCTCTTTCACACATGGTGTTGGGTCAAGGGCCAACGCCCTCATGTCATCATCGACAATGAGAGGCAAACGATCATCATTGCGCAAGATGCATTCCAACGCGTAGGTCTTTCTACTGAAGCACATCCTCGATCGTACTCTTTGGAATGACTACGATTTGGGAAAGATATTTAGGTTTTTGACAATGCTATTTCAAATATGCAATGAAGCCTCTAAAGGACATAGTCACTTGTGATGTCACACCACTAGAAGTCTACGACATCCTACCTGGAAGACCATATGTGTTCAACCACGTTGGTACATATAAGGGTAAGTTACAATAGTGGACCATCCATATCAAAGACCTTATATTCAACATTCCAGAGTCTCTTCTAATGACCAAAGTCACTTTGGTCTTTGCAAAACAATGTTGCAAGCTCATTTCTCATAAGCAAAAGCTCGTTATACTCATGGTCTACCTTGAGACAACAACACAATCGAGCAAGCAAGCAGTGGCATTGCGCCATGTCGCGTAATCCCTGTAGCAACAACTTGACAAGTTACGGTAACAATACAAATACGTCTTTGCGGAGCCAATGGGTCTTCCCACACATTACACGTGAAAGCATCATATTGATTTGGTCCTTGGATACCCTCTTCTGAAAGCCATTGTACCACATGACCTTTTGGGAGGATGATGAAGTCTGACAAGATGTCACATGGTGTTTGTGCATTGACTATCACACACTCAACAAGGTAAAGGTGAAGAATTGTTATCCAGTGTCACGCATTGATAACCTCTTTAGATCAACTCCAAGGTGTACAATACTTCACCAAGATTGACGTGAAGTTAGGTTACCATCAGGTACTAACCCATCTTGAAGATGTTTTGAAGACAATGTAAATAAAAAAGAGGGATTATACAAATGCTTTGTTATATCTTTTGGCATTACTAATGTGCTAGCAACATTCATGCCCCTGATGAATGACATACTCAGGGCTTTCACCAACTCCTTTGTCATCATCTACTTAGATGACATCCTCATCTTCAACAAGTCTTGGGATGGACATGTGGAGCACATCTCATGCGTCTTAGACACGTTGCGCAAACACAAGTTGTAAGCGAACTTTAAGCAAGTGTACATTTGGTGCCATCATTTATTGCACAAGCATCCATGTAGATCTAATATTTGGGCTACATCATCAATCACAAGCATCCATGTAGATCTAGAGAAGATCAAAGTAATCCAAGATTGGCCAACTTTGCACAATCTCACTGAGTTGAGTTTTCGTGGTCTTGAAAACTTCTACCATAGGTTTATCCTTGGAATTTCACACATATCACGGCCTCTCAGCCAAATCATTCGCACCAAATTGACATTCCACTAGACATTTGTGCAACATTGTGCATTTGGGGAGCTCAAGCAGCGCCTCTGTATTGTGCTAGTTTTGGTAATCCCTGACATTGTCCACCCTTTTGATATCTAGATCGATGCCGAACATTATACACCTATGTAGTATACCCTAGTCTTTCTCATTGAATAGAAGCTGCATTTTTCTACAAGTATTCCACTTTTGAATGTGTTTTTGGTTTATTGCCGATAAATTTTCCATTGCGTGTTCTACAACATGATTTACCAGCTAATTTATAGGGTTTTCCTCAGTGCCACCATCCTGGGCCCTACATCAGTGGATCAGAAATGGTGTTCATTTAGGAGCAACAACAATGCATACCGATAAATCTGTACCAGAAAATCCTTGCTCAAACCATGAAATGCAGAAAAAAGACCCCTGAATATCCCCTTGAGGGTCCTTATAAAAAAAGAGTTAGCTTCTATGGGGAGGAACATTCTCTTAAACTTCTTTCTTTCTAGGCTATTTGTCCTCCAAATCTCTTATGTCAAATAATATTTCATAAAGAAGCACATTTGCATCAGCTTGTAGCCTGAAAATGCCTTGAAAAGGTGAATGAATAGCTTCCTTATGCTTCTCACACTGTCACACATGCAACATTCGTGCAAAGCAAAGACATCTTTTTTTAAATACAAGCAGCTGCAAAAACCCTTGCTAATGATTTTCCTGCTTTGTAAGGAGGCCTAATGATACCAGCCCTTGCTTGTGCATTACCAAACATATTTGTCTCCTAGAAGTCGTGGTTGTGCCAGAGCTTTCATTGACAGTATCACGAGTTAAATCATATTCGGTATTCCTTAGCATTTGGTAATTTGAAGTATTCAATAGACATCTCTGGTTTACGTTTTCAACCTGAATAGGAACGATCTCAAATGAATGTGTTCATTTTCCCTCAATTGCTGCCATGTTCCCTTCACTATTAGTGAGTTCTGTGAGGCTTCCTCCCATCTTGTTAAGCCTTGTAAACATCTCCCCTCCCTGTAACTCAGAGGCTTAGAATGAATGTATCCTTAATTGAGCAATAACAGCAACTCTTAAAAAGGTCTTCAGGACCTCTGGATATGGGGACCCTGCAAAATATTGTTTCTTTTTCAGTACTAGCTTGACTTTTCCATTTTTTGCAGAACAATTGCCGAAATACATTATCTCTTCTGGAAGATTTGTTGCTAAAAACTTGTTGGGGACAGCAACAATGGTATCTGTTTTGAGGTCTACAGAAGCAGTGGCATAAAGTGAAGGTAGAATCAAATTATCTTGCCTTATTCCTCATCACCTAGATTTCTGCTTCCCTTTGATAAGGTCAGTGTACTTCCACGAAACCTCTGCTGTCTGCTGATTTGGATCAGGCGGAGGATTCTTCCTGGGGAATTTAAGGTCTTTGATTCAACTCAATATTGTTAATATCTCCATGAATTAATGTTAGTCCTTGGGGGTATAAATCCCATTACCCGACTAGTTTTACAGTGTGCCACCTTCGTCTTTTGATACCTATTTGCAGGTTTGCCAAGTAATTGGAAATTTTATTAACTTCACTTTTAACATGGTGGAAGGCTATAGATTTTAAAGAGATACAAAGAGATGGATTCTTCAATCAATATATTTAGTTGTCAATTGTGGCTCGATTAGTCCTATCATAATCTGAGAATCACCCTCCGCTTCCAGGCTCCAAGGACAATTTACAGATGATGGAGCACTTCATCCACCAGCATAAACATGAACCCAAGTTTGTCCTTGATACTCTTCCATCAAGAGTAATTTGTTCAAAATTAGTGGGATCTCCAACCCTTGTTGCTGCAAATGTATGATTGATGGTCATTTTCTTTGGTATATAGGTGACTACATACACTATTACTTGGAGCACTGGGTAAAGTGCGGGGATTAGTGAAGAGCTACAAAACTGCCAAAAACCAATGGTAATCTGATGGTCCAGGCTAATTTTGTTATGGTCAAAGTTGGAAGTGAAGGTGTGGTAAATGTATTGCGTAGGAGAACACTACAAAGCTTGAATGGCAGCAAGACTCCTCGACGATGCAACTCATTCAAAAGATTTAACAAGATCTCAAATCTTCCGATATGTTTGTGTGGAGGGACCACTCATTATGGTACAAGGATAGGTTGTACCTTTGCAAGAATTAATAGCTGAAAAATGTGGCACGCTCAGAATTTCATGGCTCATCCATCGAAGGAGACTTTGATTTTCTCAAAACCTGCCAATTGGTGATGTGTGGCTTTTTCTGCTAGGGACTTAAAGGAGATGTTAAAAATTCCAACAGGAAACATGCAAGACACCAGGCCTAGTTCAATTCCTTACAATATTGATCTAGACTGGGAGGAAGCATGCATCATTTCATTACAGGACTGCCGAAGTTAGAAGGTTTGAGTCTGATCATGGTTGTAGTTGAAAACTCACTAAATATACTATTTTTTGTGCCTTACCCCATCCTTTCTCCATGAAGACAATAGTTGGCACCATCATGGACACGATAGAAAAAAACACTGGACTACAAAAATAATGGTCAGTGATTGGGGTCAAAGTCTCACAAGTGATTTCTAGATAGACTTGTTTGCAACTCTTGGTACGCGGTGTATGACTCTTCTTACCACCCACAATCAGATGGGAAAACAAAGAGGGCAAAAAATGCTTGTGATAAACAATCTCATTGGACCCAGTGGTTGCCTTTGGATGAATGGTGGTAGAATATTTATTTTCACACAACCACATGACACCCTTTGAAGCACTGTATGTCTATCCCCCACCATCCATTACATCATATCCACATTCAACATTAGCAAGTTGTGCTATAGATTCTCAGGGATAACTTGGCCATTGGACAAAATTGAATGAAATGACATAGATCAGGTGATCTAAGGGAGAACACACCAAAACGAGGTTCCAGTGTGACATAAACAGAAGTGATCTATGAAGGAAAGAGAACAACAATAATAAAAATTAGTGCGTGATGACCAAGAGAATGAAAGAACATTAGAGCATTATGGTAGAACTGTAATGCAAGATTGTATCAACTCAGAATCTGCAAGTTTTGTTCAATGTTTCGAGAGATCAGATCTATCAACCAAAAGTTGAACCAACTATCTAACTATTGGATGAATAGCTATTGTGCATTGATATACAAGTAACAAGCGGACGGGATGGCTTGGTAGTTACAAGAAAACATCCTTTTGCCTTCCATCGGTTCATATTCGCCATTATGCATTTTTTGCAGGTACTGCAGAACAAGTGTGCTGAATAGGGCTGGCACTGTTTGAGTTGTTAGTGTATATTAGGACATACACTATTGTATTGTCTAAGATGCACTTTCAATTATATTATCTATGGATACTACACACCTTGTCAACATCATTACTCATAAGTTATATATAATGACTTATTATAAGTCACTTTTAAATAAGAATATCTTTACTGGTTATCCTCAAGATAGGGTTTGTCTATTTTGAGCTGATATCTCTAAATATAAGATTCCTTTACATTCCAAGCCTCCTTATCTATATAAGAAGTTGAGGGTAGTTATTTTGTATTGTATTCTTCATGTGAGGAGGGCCTTTGGCCTTCCTCTACATATGAGCTTAATATATTGATGGTCATTCTACCTTGATCACATCGGTGTTTATTTGCTTTAAATGTTTTACAGGTATGCACTTGCAATAGTGGGTGAAATTCTTAAGGTTGCTTCTTCATAGATTGTGGAACCTATACCAAATCCACATATCCTGGGCCCTACGCATTATTCTAACACAAGTTGTGTGGTATTAGATACAACAAATCAAGCTTTGTAGTTTTGACCACGTGCATTTTACATGGCGATGTAGCTATTCGTGAAGATGAACCTCAATTTAGAGTAAAGTCGTGATATTGTGAGATGATCAAATGTTCCAGATCCTCTTGGATCAGTCACCACTCCTCAAGAAGCTGTTGTCCCCATTGTGTCAAAGTTGAGAGAGAAGTCGTGGAAAGTGTTTTGCAACTTGAACTTTGGTGTATTGTTTCCCTTGCTGAGGTACCTGACCACACTTGACAATCTAGTAGATGGGAATTTCTTGATTCCTCGTGTGTTTGATTTGTGTGCGTCAATTCCACTTCTACTGGGATATTGCAAATTTGCAATTAGGATTGATTTCAGTAGGTTCGAGTTCTTTTGTTGCATTTGGTGTGTTCAACAAAGGAGGAAAGTAATGGCAGAAGAGTTTTGTATTGTAGACTGGATAAAGCCGAAGCTAAGATGGAAGATTAAGTTCAAAGGCATTATCTTCAACCTTCTTAGGTGCATGTTAAAATAAAGAGCCTAGATTGTGTTAAAGTCCTTTTAGTCTTTCCATCTGCAAACAAAGCCATAGTCTTTCACCACCCTTGAGTTGGTGTGGCGCCTAATGTTGGTCATGACACAACTTGTACTTACCATTGGTCTTCTATAGAATTGTTCGCACTTGTTGCTGACTGTGTTCAAGTAATTTGGCTGCTTTGTCAACCTCCTCCTAAGCTGAGGAAATTGCTGTTGTTGATGGTGGCATAGGGTAAGCTACATCGATGGGTGCCAATGGTTGGAAACCCAAACATACCTCAAAAGGGTTGTGTTTCAGTAGGGCTGCAAAGAACTGTATTGCATCTATTTTGAATGAAAGGTAGTCTTTCATCGCGAGTGTGATGCTTCTTAGAATTGTACTTAAGAAGATGCACAATCATTCTATTCACCCCTTTTGGTTGTCCATTAGTCTGCAGACTTAATGCGGTAGTCTTTGTCAACTTTGTATACCTCAGAGTCCTAGAAATTGCTCAAGAATCTGATTTCTTTATCAGATATGATGCTATATGGTAATCCAAAGTGAATAATGGTCTACATTGTGAAATAACAGTTGAGTTGTAATTTGAGGTGACATAATTTTAACATTGCACAAGAATTGCCATCCTTGAGAATCTATTTACTTTACATAAACACAATCATTACTATGCTTGGTAATAGGAAAACTTGAAACGAAATTCATAAAAGCTAATTCTCACAGTTTGTTCAGTACCGACAAAGGACTATACATTCCTTGTTTCTTATTGGCTGGCTTGGCTATAGCACATATGTTACATGATTTGATGTATTTTGCTACAACAGGTCTTGGATGTGGCAAAAATCAAATACCAATTAAATTTCGCGAGGGACTGTTGAACTCTAAAATGCCCTGCAACCACTAGCCAACTATTCGATGAACAAATATTGTACATTAATGTACTATACAAGTAAGAAGTCAAAACGAGACTTGGTAATTACAAGAAAAGCAACCACTTTCCTTTTGTTGGTTCATATTCCCCATTTTGTCATTTTCTGAAGATCCTGCTGAATGGGACTGACATTGATGGAGTTGTGCTGTATCAGAAACAGTGAATCAGTTTATTTAGTTTTGATCATGTGTGCTTGAGATGACAATGAAGCTAGAGATGAAGATGAAACCTGATTTGTAGTATTGTTGTGATCTTGTGAGCTTAGTTCCAGATCCTCCTAGATCATTAGTATAGAGGCGATCATCATTTTGAGGGAAGGGATTTGTTTTTTCCCGTCTGCAACCATACAAACAAATGTCTTTGTGGCAACAGAAGGGAAACAAATTGTCTTTTACTTTTATGACCCCTACAAGGTACTTTTCTAGGTTGGAAGCCTCGCTTATAGGTAGGTGCTACTTCCATCCTCACAGATCCTTCTACTTTTTCATTTGTCTTGCTTGAAGAAGGTCAATGGTAGCAAAATCTTTGTACAAACAAATTTATCAAATTGGTTGATGAGCTCCAAATCAATTTGGAACTAGAAGAAGTAATTGAGAGGCGAGTAAAGCTGCTCTGTAACAAAGCTATCACACAATATTTTATCAAGTGTAGGAATTTTATGATGGAGGATGTGACATGGGAGGACAGTTATTTCATGCAAAAGCAGTCATAGGAGGCAAGCATTAAGAGCAACATTTTTATGAAGGGAAGGTGCATGTTGTGCTCGTAGTGGTACATGCCATATGTATGGACAGTTCATGGAGTAGCCTACATGTGGCATGCATAACCCTTTGTTTCAATGAAGTAGAAGTTTCAAGATTATAGTAGTCGACCACATAGGGTTTATGGGGTTGTTGCAACCTAATTGAGTTATAAGTAGGGGTTAGACGTTCATTTGAACATCATTAGTTGCATAGTTCAAAAATGCAAACTTGGCCAAAATGCAGCACCCCAAAAATTTGAATCGGACTTGTGCTCGTACTCAGTGAGAACTTGACAAATAAAATAAATGTATAAATTGATAAAAGAAACTTAAATAACATGTAAAATAATTGTTAAAAGAATGATTTATTTTTAGAGAACGTGCAAGTTAATTTTTAATTAGATTTAAACAAAAAAAGAGTACAACACACATTATAATATCATATGATGATTGAGCATCATCACGAAAAATTACAAATCCCTCGAAATGTTTACAACATTTTCCGCCCCTTCCCCATCACCCTTAGACTGAAATTGGAAGGTAAAGCATCCTCTTGAGGAATAAATTCATTATCAAGTGTGTCATCTCCCATTGGTCCCGCTGCTTCCCTCTCGAATCCTACGATCTCCTCATGTATAAACATAGGCTCCACATCCTCGACAATGTAATCAGAATATAGAATGATTTTATTCAAGTCAATCATGTGATGGGACTCCTTGCCCTCAACTTTTTTGACTCAAAGGTGAAGATTGTAATGCACAAAGACAAGTTCAGTGTGACACTTTTGGGTCAACCTGGTGCACTTCTTGTTGTGAATGCTCTCTAACAACCTCCAATTGCAGTCACACCTTGAAGCTACAGTGTTGGCACAAAGCACAGATGGATAGCCTTTGAAGATTTGGCATTCGAGCAGCATAATCTTCCCACTACAAATATGCAAATAGGACATTTATAAGTTTGTAATTGAACTAAAATTGCATTTATTAAAGAAGTCAATGTTTAAAGGACTTGATTGTTTTCCTTGTTTGCTGGGCCATTCTCCTTTGAATTCATAGAACTGAAAAAAAGAGCCTCCCACTTGTATCCTTGTAACCTTAGAACTCATCTAGAATTTTGTCTCTAAGGGCTTTCTTGGGAATCATCCTCTCTATGCATGTGTTGAGAACTGCTATAATGTCCTCATCAACCTTAAATGATTATGAGAAAATCAATCTTAAATGATTTCGAGAAAAACAATTGGGGTTTAAGTAGTATCCCACCGCATTTATTGGTTGGTGGAGTTGCTAGTTCTATCTCCGATCAATTATATGCCAAATGGATCGATATTTTCTTTTATTTTTCCCATAATAATGCTCATTGGCCTTCTTGGTCTTCTCTGTTGCCTCAAAGAGAGAAGCCATTGGCTTTTTATCACCATCAACCAAATGTGGAACTTTGACCAAAGGTTCCTTCACCTAAAAATAGTTTGAATTTTGAATATAAATTTTAATAGAAATTGAAAAATAAAAAAAAATGAAAAGAAAATCAAAGAATTAAAAATGCATTAGTTTTACTAACTTATAACGTAATAAAGTTTATTATTTTGTACGTAAGTTACCTTAATATCTCTTCTTTGCTCTTCAAAAACACATTATTAAAAATTGTTGTGGCTTTTTCCTCTTCCACCTTCTTGGAATAGGGAGACTCCAACCAGATAGCAATTACAAACATCTGCTTAAGACATGGTAGTTTTGTTGTAGTGCTCTGCAATGTTATGAAGTTTGTGATGAACTGTGTGGCTCCCGATTGCACAAGCTCCTTTCCTTTGGTGTGCTCTCTCATCAAGCTAAGCACTCAAGTGTGATTGTCAATATATTTGGTAATGTTCCTTGCATCTTCAACCACACTTTCAATCCTTCTCGTTTTTCCAGTGTCCTCAAGTATGAGATTGATGCAATAGGTGGTGCAAGGACTCCAAAAAACAGCAGGGTGCCTCTTGTGAAGAAGTCTCCTTACTGCTACATTGTTAGTCACAACTTGGATGACATTCTCAATGCTTTCTTTTAGGACCACCTCTAGTAATAAATTGCACAAAGCCTTTGCATTTTTCACTTCATGGTTGGTATCAACGGACTTTAAGAACACTAATGTGCTACTAGAAGCCACTAGAAAGGTTATCGATGTCTGATTTCTGCCATTTGTCCACCCATTGAACAAAACACTGTGACAAATTCTTAATTGTTATTCTACTATCCCTTCAATATTTTTAATGGATTCCTCCAATAGGGGACCATCCATCATGAGGAGTTGGTGCCTTGAACCCTCTCCTGACAATGGTCATTTTAAATGCCTCCCAGTACGAGCCTTCCTCCACATTTAATGGTATGTTATTATACTACCAAAAATTAGCAGCAACCATCCTCACTTCGTGGTGATTCTCTTGGTTCCAAGTACTACCTTCGAGCAAAGGTTGCGCTCCACAAGTATTGCAAGGAATGAATAAGCCCTATGAATTCGGCTTGAATTTTCTTCAATGGATGAATGCTGAAGCTGCAGGCCAATAGAAGACCATACGAGTATTTGATTTAGGGGGGAATTCATGAGGATCGTGATTGCTTCCCTTGGCCTCTTCCTTTTTGTCTATTTCCCTTATAGCTAGAAATAAGGGCATTCATCTCTTGACTCACTTCCTCCTCTACTTGACTGCACAATCACACATCTTGGCCAAGGATTGGAATTTGACGCAATCGATGCCTATCATCCCAAACCCACAATATGCATATCACCTTGCCTTGGATTTGACTCAATGTGCCATGCTTCCAAGACCACCATGCATAGTGCCTTTCCCCCTAGCAGATGACATTCTCGCACTGCAAACCCTAGTAAAGAAAGACAAATCTAAGCAACAAAGAATAGAAAAGAAGAGAGAAAAAAATAGAGCTTTAAAACTTGGTGTGCCATGTTTCCAAGTGGGGTCCTTGGACTTTCTGCCATGCAAAACACCTTATCCCCTAGTGGATGGCATTCTCATAGTGCAAACCCTAGTAGAGAAATAAAAATATAAGCAACAAAGAATAGAAAAGAAGAGAAAAAAATAGAGTAGAAAATTAAAGCTTTAAAATCCTAAAAGAGAACTGAAATGAAAAGAGAACTTCAAAAACCTAAAACAATGAAAAAGTTAGAGAATCATCTCTCGAGTCAAACTCCGACCATCAAAAAATCCTTCAAATCAGACGATCACTCCACGATAGTTGATAAATTGTTGAAAGTGTGTTAGCATGCTTTTGTAGAGCTGAACAAAGCTGAAGATGACAAAAAACTGCATTTTTTTTCCTTTTAAATTCTCTTTTTGTTGCTTTATGAGTTGTCCTTACAAACTTGCTAAGTTTTGGCGAGGTATTTGTTGAGTTCTTCCCTGAGACTCGGCTTGGCAAGCCATGAAAGAGTTTCTCGCTGGCAGTAAAAATTGTGAGTATTCATGAGTCAATTGGTTACTTGCCGAGTTTTTGAACTTTGATTAGTTGTGTGAATTCATCTTTGGCTTAAGCATATTGGGAGGCTACCCCTCAAAGTGGCACTACTCTTATTTTGTTGTAAATTCATTTTTGTCTTTGGCCAAATGATTTTGGGAGTTTGCAACTTTGTTTGAAGTCACGCATCAATGTTAAATGTTATTGCTTTATTTCTATGGATATGTTGTATTTCTTGTGCCAGTATCCTAACAATATTGGCAATATATGTTCTCCTTGACAACTTTACTAATAATGCCATTTTTGGGAAGGAGATGAGTGTGACATTCAAAAGATTATATGAAGGGAGGGACCATGTCCCTAGAAATGCTGAGGGAATGGTGTAGTAGGCTAGTCTTCCAGTACTAGCAACATCATCATTCATTGGGAGGCAAGGAAGTAACCCATTCTAAACAGCGAAGGGTTAAATACATGTATCTCTTTTGGCTCAAAGGGAAGGTCATCCATTGCCTTGGGTCTATGAAGATGGAAAATGAGCTCGAAGATGATGGGCAACAAAGACAACCTGGACAAGGCATTGGGGTATTGTCCCTTTGCAACATATCACAGGTTGGAGGCTTGGAGCAAGATAGCATATACCATCTCCATACATGCCTAATCAATAGGCTGTAAGCTTTGACCCCATATCTCAAATCCATAAAGGACTGGGTTTAATTTTAGTGTCAAAGAGTCGCATCTTCTGGAAATGCACCTTAGAGCATTAACGCTTTAAAACAGTTTGGGAGGCATATCCCTTACGAAGTTGCAACTAGGAAATAGGGTTAAGATTAAGAAATGGAGCTATAAACACAACCTCATGTGTGTATAAGGTGTTTTGAATTATACATGCTCGCTGTTGTATGAAAACAGGCACTTGGAGATAACAACTTTGGAGATACTAAAGACCATAACTCTAAAATTTATAAAGGTTAACCACTAGTTGTTGAAAGTTCATAAAGAGCACGAGCATCCAATTGTCTCTGCAAACCTTTGGGAGAATGGCAATGTGGATCATTTCATCAACAAAAGGTTTGTAGCTACCAATACATGGTGTAGGTCCTAGGATACAACCATCCTTTGCATGATTGTGTTGTTAAATACTCTTTGAGCCTGCCTATGTAGACTAAAGGAGGGTGAGAGAGGACACCCTTGTTTGACTGCAATAGCAATCCTCACATAGTAGGAGTGTCGGTCAGTGATCCAAGAGCAACGAAGGACTATCTCATTGAGCTCATGATGGCAGTAATAAAGAGCTTTGAGATGTCAATATCACATAAACTCTAGAACAACAAGTGTTTGGGTACATTTGAAGGCCTTTCTAAAGCACTTTAGAAGACTATTGTCGAACCTCCTTGATGATCTCGAAGATTAAAAATGTGAGCAATGGTCAAAATTCTCTCTTAAAGTCTACCTGCGCTCCCACTCTAAAATCACCCTTCTCCCAAACAAAGAATCTTGTTAAAGATATCTGCAATGGTAAAAAGAAGTAATTAAATGTCATTGAAGATCTTAAAAGTCAGCCGTCTTGTTACTGCATAATTTCTAAATAGCCTTCTTGATGTCTCCTGAGAAAACTAAATGATAGGAAGCTGTAGGATTTAACACCTAAACAACATGTTGATTTCAGGTGTCATATAGAGTATTGGCATGCGAGACACGAGGTATGGGGTCAATATTATAAGAATGGGCTTTCCTCAAAAAGAGAGTTATGGAAGGTGCCAAAGAGCTAGCATTGTTTAAAAGCAAGAAACTTACGTTTATTACATTTTAGAAGACAATGAACTTTTTATGAGTGGAGATGGAAGGCTATGCACAACCATTAGCATCCTCAATGGCTTGCGCAAACCCTTACACACAATATGCCTTACACATGCCAACTCCGCCTTGTGTCCAATCACGACAAATTGCACAGTTCGTGCTAAGCAATCGAACAATCAGTCGTTCACCCGCGAGCCACTAAGCAAGAATACAAACCATCCCTACTGCTAACATCATTATAAGAACTTGAATTGGTTGTAGCTGATTTTTTTTCTATTAGCATAGGTGCATGCATTTGACTCCTAGAAGAGGGAGAAAATCTAGATTGTTCATTCATTCGACTCATAGAAGAAGGAAATGATCCAGATTATTCATTCGTTTAACTCCTAGAAGAGGGAGACAATCCAGGTTATTCATTTATGTTTTAGTCAAACCATACATTTCATCTCTAGACTAGATGCACTTGGATTTTTATCTGCATCTTTCTGACCATTTTATTTCTGTGTGTCATAACCTATTTGTGTTGTATGGAAGATATTGTCGTGCTACATCTATGTTTTGTATGGTTTTATATTGCATGTTTGTATTGCATATTACACATTGGAGTTCCTAGTGGATTTGGTGTGTTATCCCCCACACCATTCTCTTGGGCCCTATGGGGCATATCATTGGTATCATAATAATTCTTGAACTTTGTTTTCTAATTTATGCCTACTCAGATTTGTGCACAGTGCTAGAAAGATGATGTTCTGCTAGTTTCAGGTTCATGCTAGATCATGAGGAGTAACATACCAAGGCAAGAATGTTTGAGACTTCCAATAAGATTACAAAGGACCATGTGAATGGTCCAAGTCTTATCAAAGATGCTCTGGAGGAACAGAGGAATGCCCTCTTAAGCTGATTTTGAGACCTGATGCTGTAACTAGGTCTCTCAATGCCTTCACATTGTGTAAGTTTTCCATTTCTCTACCAAAGTGCATTTCGAGTTAAGTCAACCTCCACATTTTGGTATGTCAAGGAAGATTGATGGTGAGGTGCTTAATAATTGGTTACAATATCTAGAGACTCAATACTTCGTCAATGGTTTCATTGATGCAAATAACATCACCTGTGCAACGCTCAAGATGTCCCAACCAATGGTCTATTGGTGGGAATCTTTGTGTGCTCAATGCGAAAAAGACAACCCTATCAACACAAGGGGCAAGTTCATGGCTGTTGTAAGTGAATAATTTAATCCCCTTAAGCATTATGACAAAAGATATTTGAATTTTAGCAATTGAGGCAGAGGGAAGACCAAACTATGCAAAACTACATTGATGAGTTCCATACTCTACTTGTGTGACGGAATGATTGCGACACGGAAAAGAACGAGGTGCTGAAGTACATTTGTTGCCTTCACCACTAGTTCACATAGAGATGGAATTTATGACATTTGATACTTAAAAGGCCTACTGTTATGGCTAAAATGTTGAAGAGAAATCTAAGATGAAGCAAAAAGGCCTACTGTTATGGCAAGTTCATGGCTGTTGTAAGTGAATAATTTAATCCCCTTAAGCATTATGACGAAAGATATTTGAATTTTAGCAATTGAGGCAGAGGGAAGACCAAACTATGCAAAACTACATTGATGAGTTCCATACTCTACTTGTGTGACTGAATGATTGCGACACAGAAAAGAACGAGGTGCTGAAGTACATTTGTTGCCTTCGCTACTAATTCACATAGAGATGGAATTTATGACATTTGATACTTAAAAGGCCTACTGTTATGGCTAAAATGTTGAAGAGAAATCTAAGATGAAGCAAAAAGGCCCTGCCTTCTTTGGCTTCTTGCGCAATTGCAAGCCCCAAGGCAATGCACATAATTCACCCACACAGAAATAGAATCAGCAGGTCAAAGGGAAACATTGACAAAGACAATAATCACTTTTAAAACATAATCAACTTACTTTGGCGCACATGCAAGACAATGTAAAATGGAAACAGGGAAGAAATGTTACAAGTACGACAAGAAAAGTCTCATGACGGCTTGCAGAATGTAGTGCACAAAAGGCTTTAATTACACAGGTTTTAGTCTCCGTCACAGTTTGCACAAGAGAAAGAAACTTTCCTTTATGTTCCGACTTGCTTGATCACCAATGTTAAACCAGATGCATCACCATATAATGTTGTTGAGGAATGAGAGTGTTTGTTCCATACCAAGTGTGATGGGTTAAAGGACTTTATCTCCATGTCAGCATTAACAGTGGAAGGCAAAAGACTATCATTGTGCACGATGTAGTGAAGCACTTAAGCCTCACAACCAGAACACATCATCAACCTTATTTTTTCAGATGGCTTCAGCAGGGTAAGATATTAGAGTGAAACCCTAGTGTACTTTTGAGTATGACATCAAGCCCATGCGCTATACTGTCACCTGTGATATAGTGCCTCTCGGAAGTCTGTGATGTCTTACTGAGCAAGCCATGCATCTACAAGTGTGATGGTACTGACAGAGATTGGCCATAGCGCTCGTCAATTAAGATCAACCAATGTATCTATCATATTCCAAAGTCATTCAAAGATCACTATTACATTGATGTCTATAAAGCAATGCAACAAACTTGTTTCTTATGTGCAGAAGTTATTCAGATGGCTTCAGCAGGGTAAGATATTAGAGTGAAACCCTAGTGTACTTTTGAGTATGACATCAAGCCCATGCGCTATACTGTCACCTGTGATATAGTGCCTCTCGGAAGTCTGTGATGTCTTACTGAGCAAGCCATGCATCTACAAGTGTGATGGTACTGACAGAGATTGGCCATAGCGCTCGTCAATTAAGATCAACCAATGTATCTATCATATTCCAAAGTCATTCAAAGATCACTATTACATTGATGTCTATAAAGCAATGCAACAAACTTGTTTCTTATGTGCAGAAGTTATTGCTACTCATGGTTTTCCCCAAGACACCTATGCATGCTGCCGGGTAGAAGCATAATCTTGTTACATGTTTGACTGGTCACTGCACAGAAACAAAAACTTGACAAGCTGATACAACGGTATGGAGATGTCTTATAGGATCCAAAAGGCATATCATCAGTCCAACGATCAAATTTCAAAAGCTCCCCTGGTTTAATTTTGAAGGAAAATTTAATATAGAGCCATTCAACACTAAAGGTTAGAGAAAGTCTCACTTTTTAATGGCAGCTAAAAATAAAAATTATACATGAAAGTTTTATGAGTTAATTTTATCGTAGCTTATTATTAATTTATTTATATAATTGTATTACTATTTTTATTTTTATTTCAAAATTATCCATAATATACATTGAAGGTCTTGAAAGTTCGTAGATAGATCAATACAATTGATCACCAAAATTATTTCAAATCAATTAAAAGTATAGGTAAAGCTAATGTGGTGTTTAGTTCAACTAAAGAGGATACCCAAGGTGTTTGATGTAAAAGATCCATCAGTGACAAAAGTAAATGCTAAATAGAAAAACCATTATGGAAAGATGTATATAGGAAAATCTTATTGCTTACGTATATGTCCTTGAATAAATTGATTATCCATGTTAGACCTTTTCATGATACAAGCTTGTTTTAAACAACGTGGCATATCCCGCTAGTTGAAAATTTTGTTCAACTATAATATTTATGTAAATACCCCATTATAACCACTGGTGTTGAGAATTTCATTTCAATGATGATGACAATGGTGAATTTTAATGTCCTTTAGGCCAAATTGGTCTGTAGGGCCTGTCAAAATGCATGATTCAATTATACACTCTAGTATGTCTTTGACTTTGTTGTACGATGTATCATTAGAGTTTCTCCTGGATATCGCAATACCTTGTTTTTCATGTTCCTTAACACTTCACAAGTGAAAGCATCATCCTTGTGATTGTCCTCGATCTTGCAATCCTCATTTTTCTCCTTGTTCTCTGCCCTATTATGTGTGTCCGGAATGCCCTACATAAGAAAAAAGATATAAGTTAGTAGCCATTCATATACATATGGATGAAATAGAAATATCTATGTAAACTCTCCAATATAACCACCTTTTACCTAAGAAAATAAAAAATTCTTTAAAAGGATGGTTTTACAGTAGTTCAACTCCAAACTCTACTTTCTCCTCTTAACATATATGTTGAAAAATCCATTTGCTATTTTGTTTTGTGTCCAACTAAAACTCTTCCCATGATCCTTTCTATTTAATTATAAAACTTGCATATTCTTATCACCCCTATGCCTATGCACAGCTAAGCCTTTATAATTGTTCTTCAGCAGTAATGAATAAAGAAAGATATTTTCAGTTTATTATTTGTCTATGCCTCTCCTCCTCCTTACCATTACCCACTATGACATTGGTTTGGACCAAGTACCCAAAATCTAGATTTTGAATCAATTTTATAACGGTTGTAAATTTTGATTTTAAAACTTAATTACTATAATTTACTATTGAAAATTTCAAAATGTTCTTAAAAATTAATATTGGTGTTTTTAATACATCTATATATAGAGTTTTGGAAGGGCAACTTTTTTTATTATCCTCTAGTTGTTTTGTTAAGGTAATTTTACCTTTTCCCTTCTATGAAGAGAATAGCCTTTGAATGGATATGAAGGTTGCAAATTTGGTCCTTGATTATCACATCACTTTGTCAAGCATCAAATTGATTTGGTTCCTAGATCGCCACTTCCATACAATGCTCTCTATTGCAGATCGGCCCTTGATTATCAAGCATCAAATTGGCTTGGTTCCTAGATTTCCACTTCCATACAATGCTCTCTCTTCCATATCAGTTTGGGAGAATGATGAGATTTGATGCTAGATTTTAGAGGTCATCTACAAAGGGAAGATCAAACTTGTTTCTTCTTCTTGTCACAACTCAACTGTCCTTGCAACAAAGAAGGATGGTTCGTGGTCCCTTTGCATTGACAATTGTGTGTTGAATTAGCATAAAGAATCAATACCCATTACCCCATAGTGATGATCTTGTGGATCAACTCCTAGTTGCACATTACTTCACAAAAATTGATCTGAAATTTGTTTATCAACTTCTTATCAACCTAAAGGATGTCTAGAAGACAACCTTCAAGACTAAGGAAGGTTTATATGAATGGTTGGTCATGCCATTTGGCCCGACCAATGTGCCAACATTCATGCATCTTATGAATGAATTAATTTGGCCTTTTGTCTGTTCTATTGTAATTGACTATTTGGATGACATTCAAATCTATAGCAAGATTTTGGCAGAGCCAATTGTGCATGTCACATGCATTCTAGAAACATTGTGCTAGCACAAATTCCAGGGTAACTTGGTAAGATATACCTTTGGTGCCACACAATTACAATATTTGAGCTACATTGTTGACCACACAGGTTCTTCGCGCAAACCCTAAGAAGATATAAATCATCGAGTAGCAGCCCTTTGCGCTCAACCTCACAAAGTTATAGATTTCCCTTGGAGTCCCGAACTTCTATTGAAGGTTGGTATTGGGATACTCACATATCTTGGCCATTGAACTAGATGATGTGCACTAAAGATGCGTTTTATTGGATGCCCATGAAAGAACATGCTTTTGATGGTATCAAAGCACCACTGTATTCTGTGTTGGTGTTGGCCATACCTGACACCAATTGCCCCTTCCAGATTGACACCGATGCTTTAGGCTTTGCACATCGACGAGACCATGTAGAGGAACCACCTATGGAAAGGAAGAATACACCATAATTCAAGTGGTGAAGCTGTTTAGGCATTACATCTTAGTGAAGGAGGCCATCATTCACTCAAATCACAAGCCTCTTTGGTTTTTGCATGCATAGAGCAAGTTGGAGAATCTGCGACACACGAAGTGGATGACTTACTTGCAACAATTCCATTTGGTGATCAAGCATAATTAGGGTAATAATAATAATGCAACAGACTGTCTGATTCAACTGCGGGTCACAATACCCTTGACCTTACTCAATACTCGGGGACATAACTTAACAATCTGGGGTTCATTGCACTGCCCGGATCCAGAATTGCTTCAAACCTACATCACCTTCTCTTAATTGCTTCACTTGGTGCCCCATGCCAACAACTCATCTTGGAGAGGCACTACTCCAAATCAACTGGGCACTTTGGCATTTATATTGAAGCTCACATAAAATCCTGCATTCCTTGAGTCATTGCTAAACTTTCAAATCAGAATCTTGTGTTGTATACACCTTAACTAGGGCCATCCAGGCCTTGGGAATCCATCAACATGGACTTAAGTCCAGGTCTTCTCACGATAAAGCATTAGAATGATTCAGTATTTGTTGTGGGAGACAAATTCTAAAAAATGGTTATAATGGTTGCATGTAAAAAGGCTATCAACACAATTGAGACTGCTTTAACTTTTCTTCAACCATGTCTGGGTTCACTTTGGAGTCTCTTCATCTATTGTGTTTAATCAGTACCTGAATTTTTTCAGTCATTTTTGGCATGCCTTGTTGTGGTGTCGGATACTTTATTGGAATGGTCAAAAACATTCCACCTGCAGACATATGAACAACCAGAAGTGGTTAAAAAAGCTCTTGTTAACTTGTTGCACATGTACAAGAAGGCACATCTGCTTTATGGGATGAGAACTTACTGTAGATTTAGCATGCCTACAATAGAGCTTTGCATAGTTCTACTAGGTTTAATCCTTTTTAAGTTTTTAGATATCTCTTGGGTTTCAGCCAACAAGAAGGCATTGCTTATTGTGCACCATAGACTGTAGAGCCTCCTCTGCAGGTAAAGGAATCAGACATAGTAGAAAGGTTTCTGCAATGTATTCAGCAAGTGCATTGGCAAGTGACAATTTCTGTCACACCAACAACAACATTGTAAGGAACGCATGATGGTCATCACATTGCACATACATTTCAATTTGGTGACAAGGTTTGGCTGCACCTTCAAAAAGAGTGCTTCAAAGGGCCTTATTAGAAGATCAAACCACTATGCCATGTCCCTTCACCGCATTGTGCACAACATGAGACAACACTTTTGTACTCAGTCTGCTGCCTTACTAGGGCATGCTTCAACATGGAGTTGCTAAAGCCCTTGATCACTGCTACTTGAGCCAGGAACAATTCATCATCCAGCAAACTTGGATTCTGAAAACTTGGTGCCTACGCAGAAGAGCCAAAATATTGTCACCACTCACACACATGTTGAGATACTCATCTTTTATTCAGAGTTGTTGAGCTGGGAGAATATGTAGACAGAGCTAAGTGGTACACCCCTCAACAACTTCAGACTTAGTTCCCTCAATTGAAGGAAGATGCAATGGGGATTATTTCTTCTCAAAGAAGGGCAAAGCTGAGCACATACAAGTAGGACTGTGTGCTACACTGTGCAGAGACGGAAGACTGTGCACAACCATCAACATTCTCAATGACTTTGATAGATTGTTGTGCACTGGACTCCTTGTGCGTGCCTGTTATGTCTTGTGTTGTGTCGTGGCAATGCTCATAGTTTGAAATAGACAATTTTGAAGAGTCACTTATCCAATTGAGAGATGCATAACCTGAATGCAGACAGTCGACAACCAAAAGCTTTACCAGAAGTTGAAGTGCGAGTCTTTCTTCGTTAACGTAAGTCTGTATTTTAATCTTAGAAGAGGGAGACAATCCAGACCGTTGATTCATGGTTCAGTCACACCGTACTGTTCATTGTCGAACTTGACACAGATTTTAATCCTCATACTTGTGCTCACTGTATTTCTATGTTCCATAACCTGTTCGTGATGCATACAAGATATTGTTATGGTACATCATTGTTTTATATGGATGCGTAAGAGTTTATTACTGTGGTTTTCTCTTCTTAGGCATGTTCATATTGTATATAACACATTAGAATTCCTCCTGGATTTAGTGTATTGTTCCCTCTGCCATTGATGAGTGGTAACAGGGTACCGTTAAGGCATGGTAAGTATCATAACACATTATACGTGACAGTGGCACATTGATACCTGCAGGGCATACCCTTGGTGTGAATGATCTTTATTGGACACATAGATGAATGACGACTATGTAATTCTTTTATCCCTGGTTTTGCAATGATAAACATGTATAATACACTCATTTGGTAGGCAAGAAGGTGTTAGGAGATGAATATGCAAATCTGCCTACCTTGAAAAGTTCTTAGATGGAATGGAGAATGGATGATTCCTTAATAAAAGGCATATTAAGTAACAAGCCTTGAAAGGTGCCAACCTGTTTAGAGAAAAGGACAACCAACCTGCAGCATGGAGCTTTATGAGGAAAACATCATTTTATGTCCGCCAATGATTTGGTTGAAGATATTTTGAGTATACAGACTTACCTATCCAAGATCAAAGAAGAAGGCAAAATGAAGTTTGGCTAAGCGACCCTTGTGTTATTTTGTATATTCCAACATACCTACTCGTGTGCATTTTAATATAATAGAACTCAATATCATAATCGGTTCATGGGTGAGGTACATATTTGGAAGTGTCTATAACATAATAAGGTGTAAAGGCACAATAAAATCACTTGGGCACCTAATGTAAAGGGGTGATTAGTGACATGATAAGGTGTAGGTAGTTTCAGGTAGCTGTGGGTCCCAAATGTTCAATAAGCCAATGGAGGTTTGTAGTACATGAATCAAGTCATGTCTTCCAATTTTATTTTTCCATTTTTAAATCAATAGAATCAACAACATTTTACCCAAATAAAGAGCAATGTGATGGGTGGTGCTCCTCCCTAGAAGACATCACTATTTGATTGCCACGAGAAGGATCCCCATACTGGCATAGGGGGAAGGTGCTATACCCATTAGTCGAGATGCTTTGCTTTCATAGATCAATGCTTTCATTTCCAAGCAATTTCAATTTTGGCATTGTTTTCTAATAGGTAGACCATCTTGCAACCGAGGCTTTATTGTACCCCGATGGTTTAATGAGGATATGTGGTTGTTAAGGACATGCATGAAGATTTCAGGTTTGACATATTAATGGCGGGAAATTTATTCATCAACGTCATCTTGGGGCCCATGGTGTGGATCACTACTAACTCATGGGACATAAACCATTGGGGTGAGCCAATTTTGAATGGTGGATTTTGTGCGAAAAGGACTCAAGGGTAGCTTCCCTTAGGGCATGGGATGTAAAGTTGTATTTGACTTTGGCCGTAGTTGTAGGTGGGATGTTACAACTTACCCAACATTACCTGAGAGAGATGAACAACATAATCGTCCCCATGACAAGCATTGAAATAAAAGAAGGCAAGAAAGTGGACAAAAAAGAAATAACGAATAAAAGTAAAAATAAAATAAAAATAGGATTATCAATTGGGTGTTGATGAGATATATGCAAGTTTAGTAAGTGGGTGATTGAAGACGTGTAGAATGTAGACAAGGGAACCTATTAGAATCTAGAAAATAAAGGAGGCCATCATGAACCAAGAGACCTTGAGATTCAATCATAAGGAGAAAATGCTTCCTCACCTAATTCTTCTAATGACCGAGGCTCTCTGCAACTAAGGGTCCTCTAAATCCAACATAAAAAGACTACACTCATCATCAATTATATCATGGAGAACTGTCAGATCCCACAATGGGCATTAAAATTGTTGAGAAGAATGACATCACTCTAGGTTACATAGAGAACTCTGGGTAGTGGTCAACATATGGGTCACCATCATTGTGAACAAGAGATGAGAAGGGTGGAGGGAAGTAACATAGTGCAATGAAGGTATTATGAAGAGTTTGTTAGCAAATTTGATTGTTGAAATAACAAAGAGAAATGGAAGGCATACGACACACTCACTTGTGTATGTCCATCTTTTATCAAGTAGAAAGTAGTTACATTCAGTTGGGAAGGTTGATAATAAGGGTAAATTAATTGCTAGTTAATAGCATTAATACGCTCCAATAATGACTTAACCAGAGACTACTCCAAGTTTGTCCTGAAACTTTACAAAGTGGGACCAAAGAGTTTAGCCATTAAGATATCAAAACGAAATCGGTAGTCCTCTGACATTGTGCTGCTGTCCAATGGAGGAGCTTCGGTGTAGACAAAAAACAAAAAAGATAGCCAATAACAAAACA
Organism: Torreya grandis; assembly: GCA_037957365.1. Lineage (NCBI taxonomy): Eukaryota > Viridiplantae > Streptophyta > Pinopsida > Cupressales > Taxaceae > Torreya > Torreya grandis. The sequence goes on along the minus strand of JARHVA010001619.1, from coordinate 2,322,149 downwards.
AAGATCTGATGTGTGCACATAAGGTATATCAAGTTGGCCACCAATTCTCTATAAAGCGATTCATTGATCGGTGATCAATCATCATTTGTTGATAATTTCAGCCTGATCTCCATAGTTTTGAATCCGAAATTGTGGAGATGCTAATCAAATAAAATATATTAGGCTTGTGGAGCCCAATTAAGTCCATACAGGGATTTAATCAACCTGCAAACCAAATGATCATGACTAGGTACACAAAAACCTTCAAGCTGCACCATGTAGACCTTCTAGTCCAAATCTCTATTCAGGAAACCAAATTGAGTTGTTGTGGAGAGAAGCAACGGAAATGTGATCATCTTCATAGGAGTAAAAACCAACTCAACAATAGCAATGGGAGTAAAACCCAACTCTGCAATAGAATAAATCATTTGCTCATTTATTCCCTCATGTTGGGAAAAGCCTTTCGCAACAAGATGAGCCTTGAATTTGTCCAACGCATCAATTTTGTCCACTCATTTGCATCCAATGGGTTGTTTAGCTAACGGTTCATGTACCATATAAAGGTCAGAAGTGAAATCAAAATGACCACACTGTTTCAAATTAACAACCTTGTTTCTGGTCCTTTGAGCCAATGCCTTTGACTAAGGCATCATCCTCCCACACAACTACCTGTACATTTGAATGAGGAATTGCATCCTTCTGTAGATCCTTAATAGTTGATATTCCCTCTACAACTAGTGCGTGTAAGTTGAGTGGAGTAGGGTCAACAAGTCGACAAGGAATTTCATCCTCTAGCACATGCCGTATGGTGAAGTCTCTCTCCACACGTGCATTTAAGTCGATTGTGGCAAGGTCAACAATACTATACAAGCCACCTTTTCCAATTCCTAGTTTAATTACTCTACCCTGTTTTGCATCAGACAAAACATTGTTTCCCAAAGAAATGCACAACAATGATGGGGTTTTCTATTAATTGACTAATAGGCGAGATTTTTATTAATGATAGGAACATAACTAACATTCCTTACTATGATTTTTCACGTATTTTTCAACGCTATGCAATTATCTCCTATCCTCTCTACTACATATGACTGACGACTGACCATCAACTAATGAAATTGAATCAGAAAAGTTTATAGTTTCTATAAATTTGACATCAGTCCTCACAACATGTGAAATGTCTGAATGTGCTAGAATCAATGACCCAACAACTAGTAGCACTATTGTTCAAGTATAATCCCACAAGGGCATACTTTTTTTCAAAACCCTGTTCTTCTTCAACTGCTGCCACATTTTCTGCTTGAGTGCTTTGTTGGGAAGGTGCATATTGTGGCTTACAACAATCTTTTTTGACATGCCCAACCTTGTAGCAGTAAAAACACTTCACCTAGTACTTAGAAGATGAATCAATAGGGATACGTTTCCATATACAAAAATCCTTAGATAAAAATAATTACATAATCAAACTACCAGAACATAATAACCTAGAAACTAAAGAGCTCTTTTGTCGTGGTTAAGGTTAAATTTGACCTTTGAGTTGCTTATTATCCTTGTAAATTGAAAATGTGAAACAAAAAGGCTAGCTATAATATAACTAAAACAATACACCAAATAACATTGCTTATACAGGTAAAGTTTTATTGTACTGAGTACTTTTAATAAACAACTTTATTTGGTGTATTTTTTGAGTTATATTATACCTGGCCTTTATGTTTCACATTTTCAACTTAATAGGATAACAAACAACTCAATGGTCAAATTTAACTTGAATGACAACAAAAGAGCTCTTTAGTTTTTAGGTTATTATGTTCTGGTAGTTTGATTGTTTAATTATTTTTAGATAAGGATTTTTGGAATATGGGTGTGCGAATTGTTAAAATTGATGCCAATTCTAGTACAAAAGACCAGTCTATACCTAATATTTTCTTCCAAAGTCCTCTATCTTGTAGTAATCACCTCGAGTTCACTTGTGATGATGGATATACTATATTTTATATTACCATTGGCATGTTAAGTACAAATATTCTGGATTTTTTCACCTTCTAAGATATTAAAGTGGTTAGGCTATAGTATCTTATGTTGCAAGAAAATATGTATGCTTTTATATGCAGGGCCCAGGCTAGTGAAAAATGGTTTTTACTAGCTATCTGCAGATTGAAATGATAGTTTCTTATGCCTTTTGATTACTTGTCTTTCAGGGAGAAAGTCATGACTGTGCCTACCAAGCAGAGGAAGAGAGAAGCTAGGAGAGAAGCAAAAGCTGAAATTGCAGCCGTTTTAGATAGAGTAGGATACCTGGATAAAAGTTTGTCATGTGCATACCTTTATAGTCTTTTTCATTGGTTCAACTCATGATTTTCTAATATTGATCAGGCCATAGAGAAAGAGCTGTTAGAAAGGTTACAAAGTGGCACTTACGGTGACATATACAATTTCCCAGTTAAAGAATATGAAAAGGTCCTAGAAATGGAGGAAATGCAAGCGGCTAGTGAGGAAGAGGACAATGCCGAGGAGGTTTGTAACACTATTTCGTTTGATCATATGTTTGATGGTGTGTCTGTAGTAGGCCCATTGTCTGATTGCATCTGATCTATATTTGTTGTTTTTACATCTTTTGAGTGTCATTCCAATGCGTAGTTTTTTTTCTTTTTTTATGTTACTTTTGTTTTATAGGAGCTAGAGCCTGAAGTAGAGTATGTGGAAGACTATGAAATGGAAGAAGATGATATGGAAGATTTTGTTGTTCGTGGTGTGGATGATGCAGATCCATCGGATTCAGATGAAGGTAGAAAGTTTTAGGAGAGTTAGCTGAATTGTACAAAACTGTTGCCATTTTAGTGTGTGCAAAAGGAAATAAAAATTTGCTTCATTTATAGAATTATTTTTGGGAAATAATTTTATGTATAATTGTAAATATCTATCAAGACTAACTTTGAAGATAAATATAAAATTGACATTGTGTAAATTGCATGTTTTTTCTTTAATGTTTTTTGATTTTATTGTAATTATTATTTCTCTTAATATTCTATTAAAAATGTACACAGATGACATGGATCAAGATGCAGAAGACGAAGACATGGTTGGGGGTGTGAAGACAAAGAAGTCACGGACAGAGTTAGGGTCGGCTCAAAGAAAGACTGACACAAATAATTTTAAAACAAAGTTGAAGAGGAAAACGAGGCCTCATGTGGAGGTAATCTTCAAAATGTCCTTTGATCAATTTCTCAAAGAATGTGAAATACTTTATAATTAAAGTTTGGGCTAGGATTTATAGTATTAATTGTATTGTAGCTTGCCTATCAAAAGCAGTATGATACTATAAACATAGGACATAGCTTGTGTTATCACTAAATATTCCGACCAGCTAAACCCTTTTACTATTTTCTTTCTTTGTTCAAGGTCTTGCCATTGTTCCAGCTGCATTTTTATGAATTGAAATACATAATACGGACCAAGTGTGGGAAAAGCAAGCAAAAATATGAGGCAAACTCTGAAAATGGAGAAAGAAATGCTTGCTGTGCTATTCTTCAATTCAATCAGAAAATGTAATGGGGGAAAACATAAAGGGAGAGAGATGACCAACGATTGTCAACCAACCTTTAAACACTTAATTAATGCTCCTTTTAAAAAACGGTTATAAAAACACATTGTTATAAATATATTTTAATATTTGCACATTTTCTCCCTTTTTCAATGTTCTTTATAATATAAGTATATATGACTTACATTTTTGACCTTTATATTAACTATTCTAACACCCTTCCTTAATGGTCAGATATGAAAACATGAAAATTTAATTTCTCAATGTAATAATCATTTCAATATAGTGAGGTTTTGTAAACGTGCCTGACACTTTCTCCTAAATTGGACAATTTATCAGCTCAACAGCATTTTTCTCAACCACCAACTGAATAAAATGGAGCAAATTTCTATGTGCATAAAAAACTAGATTTTGGCCAGTTTAAGCAGATACTGATTTTTACAAAATATACATGTAGGCTGCTCTGGATGTAATTTTGAGTTTCAGCCAAGATCCTCAGCCAAATTGTCTCACATGTAGCTAAACCAGCAGCCTTGTACTGTGCTTTTGTCGAAGAGAAAGCAACAGTCTTGTTTTTTTGTTACCTAAGATATTACACCTATTTCAAGACTAAAGATGATTCTTGTTTTTGACTTACTGTTATCAACTGATCTGGTCTAATTTGATCTGTGTAACCAACTAGCTGAAAATCATCAGACACACTCTACCAAATTTAAAAATTCAATGTGCTTTTGACATACTTCAAGATCCTCTTTGCTGTCCTCCAATGAGCAGCATTGGGCTTACTGTGAAATTTACTGACATAACTAACAACAAAGGAAATATCAGGTCTTGTGGAAGAAAAATATATTAGGTTACTAATCAATTTTCGATAAATTGATACGTAAACTTGCATGATAGAATTAATTTGAGTGTGTTAGTTTTAGAACAACCTCCATAGGGGTCATCATAGGCTTCCAATATGCCATCTTGAATTTCTCAAGTACTCCTCTTACTTTTGCTGAAAACTAACCTTTCTTCCATTTGTTTGCAAGAACTCAACCCCTAAACAATAGTGTGTGTGACCTGAGTCTGTCATGTCAAAAGTAGAACATAGATCTGATTTTACCTTTTTATTGCTGCCAATCCATTTCCTGTGATGAATAATTGATCCACATAAACAATAAGAATGACCATGTCATTAGCTGATGAGATGTAGAAGGGTTGGTAAAGTGGGTTGGTTGTGCCCAGCCCCACCCGTGTTCGAATCTCACTGGGCATTTGGTAGGCCGGTTGTGGCTATTTGAGTTAACTTGGTAATTCCAGTGGCTGGTGGTGGCCGTTTGAGTTGATTTAGTTCTCGGGGACTAGGCCCCCAGTTGTGTCTTGGATCCGGTTCATAGCTCCGGGCTCTGAAAAAGCTATGTTACGTATTAAAAAAAAGAAAAAAAGAATGACTATGTCATCCACCAAACTTTTGATGTAAAGATTGGGGTCTAAAGGATCCCTCGTGAACCCTAAATTAATCCAAAAATGATCAATTTTGATGTACCATGCTCTTGGCACTTGCTCCATCCGCGTAGAGCTTTCACCAACCTGCACACAATTTTTAAATCTCCAACCACCACAAAACTTGTAGGTTGTGTCATGTACATCTTCATTAAATCACCATTCTAAAAGGCACTTTTAACACCCATCCTAAACATTTTCAATCAAACTTAAAGTGATGAAAGTTGCTCGATTGTTTTCATCTTAGTTGTAGGTGCAAGCGGGTCTTCATAGTCTATCCCTTCTTGTTGGGCAAACTCCTTTGCTACAAGCGTTGCTTTATGTTTGTCCAATGAACCATCCACCTTCAATTTGGGCTTATAAACCCATTGATCTGTGGCTTGAATTTCCAATGCATGATGCACCAAAACGTTTTTAATTTCCCTTTTATACTGTTCCCAAGTTCTATGTTATTGAAACAATACTCAAATGATGCAAATTGATGCTTTTTACAGCTTTATGGTTGCCATCTACATCATACATTTCATCATGTGTTTCTGCACATGCTCACATAGATGCGTCATTCATTGCATATCATATTTCATACTCCAACAATGCTACTACCAAACATGTGACTCTACTCAATTCCAAAACAACAGTAATACACAAAGAGTGCTGTTCTTAAACTTCATGTGAGAATGAATTCAACTTTTGTTATCAAGAACAATTGCTATGTTTGTTGTCATTTGCTTAACTAAATCTTATGGTTTCTTAGGTTCTTGATATATTGAAGCAGTTGCATGAATTGGAAGTAAGCAAACAAATGAATCAAACAAATATAAAAATGAGAGAGAGGCACAAGAAATTACCCTAGAGAAACTCAGTGTGATAAAACTGCTGAAGAGTGAAGCTATACTTCCTCATCTCGACTATATTCTTTGCAGATTTACAAGCTTTATTGCCTTCTTGAGAGGCCTTCAAGGATACTGAAAACACATCCACATCACCCTGACACTTGCAAATGCTCTGTAATCTACTGTGGATTGCTTGCTTCTTCAACAGAGTTGACTACTGCCCTCAGTCATTTCAGCTGTCCAATCTTCCTTTACCTGACAACTTCCGTAGTTCACTCTAGTTTTACTTTTAAGTTGAATGGAAGTGCTTTACTTGACCCTTCCAGGGTACATTTATGCAAAGGAATGAGCATACGAGTTGAATTACTCTTGCACCAGGGAACTGAAGAGAGAGGATTTTTGTTTTTACTCTTGTGCATTTGAAATGAGCGAAACCTCCACTTAAAACAGGGCAAAACTGCCACTTGATACGTGCACAACTGTCACAACACATTCAAAATTGTCATGACACATGTGAAACCCCCACTTCTCACAAGCACAGTTGTCACAACACATGCAAATCCACCGATTTACACAAACGCAACTGTCATGACACATGCTCAACCACCAGGACACATGCTATACTGCCACATGACACCAACACAATTGTCACAATACATTTGCAACCTTCATATTTCACTTTGTTTCTGATGGATCTTCTTTAGCTTTTTATGGCTCCAACGTGTTTGGCTTATCTTAGAACCTTTTTCCAACTTCTGCTTTGCCCAATACTTTCTTTACGAGGTAAAAAAACATGTCATAAGCTCTTCTTTAGTCTCATAAACTAAGATGTATAGATTATCAACTCAACCAACTAAATTTGAATGATTTGTCATGATTCAATTCAGACCACCCATTTACAATCAATTGCCTTTTTACTTGGTGGCAAATCAGCAACTACCTAAGTTTTCTTTCACTTCATACCCATCCTTCATGGCTCCCTTCCACTCCAACGTTCCTTGTGCTTTCTTGTAAGGAGGAGGCTCACTCACACTGTTGGGTTTTTTTTTTCAATCCCTGGTATCAAATATCTTATTGACATTTCTCTTTGGTATTCAAGCAGCATCCAATCTGTCCAACTCATCATGCTTTGAATCCATTAAAGTAGCATGATACCGCTTTGGTCTTCTTATTGGCACAACCTGCTCAATTGAATTGCATTGGATCAAATCTAAATCAGCATCATTACCAACCTGTTCAAAAGGGAAATTATCATCCACTTCAGCCTCTCCAAAAAGCATTTCAGCCCCAATAACATCTTGAACCTCCTGCACATTGAGTACAATCTGAAGCCATTTCATTGGGATTGAAAATACATGGTGAATCTGATGTTACTGTCGGGTTTGACTGAACGTCAGAACTAAAGAGGCTATTATTTTCGTCAATGTTAACAACCATACTTATAGTTACCTTTACGGTAGACATGTCCCTGAGTGTATATGCTTTTGATTGCCACTATATTCAACAAAAATGAATTTTTAGGATTTTTGATCCAATTTACTGTGAAACTGATTTGGAACATGAACATATGCAATGGAACCAAAGATTTTAAGAAATGTTCCTTATGTTTCTTGCATGACCAAGCCTCTTGTGGTGTATCTCCAACAACCCCTTGGATTAGCTCCTGTTAACAATATATACAGCTCAATTATCGCTTCTATGCAAAACTCCATACCCCTTAGCATATATAAAATCATTTCCTTCACCACTCAATTCCTCCTCTCCATGGTTCCGTTTTGTTGTGGCATATAAGGGGCAAAAAAATTGTCTTTGCAGTCTCTTTGCTAAAACATCAGGAAATGCTTTGCTATAAAATCAGCAAATTCTTTGCTATAAAGATTGCCACCATTATCAGTATGTAAAAACTTAATTTTGAAACTAGATTCAACCTCTACAACAAATTGAAACTGCTTTATTATCTCAAACTCCTCTCTTTTGTGTTTGGGAAAACATTCCCAAATCCACCTATTGTAATCATCATAAAAAATTGGGAAGTGTTGAGAACTAGATATTGATTTTACCTGCATTGAACTGCGAGATGTGTGTACCTTCTTTGGGCCACAAGCATACGCATGCACCAATTCAAGCCAAGAAGTGGTCCTCCATGCCATTCCCTTTGGGAATGCTTTCTTTCTATGATTCTCCTTTAAACAACGCGAACATACCTATTTCCATTTATGCCAACAGTACAACACAAGACACTTAGAATTCTACCTCCAAATCCCAAAAAAAGCCTTGGAATTCGTGTTGGTTTCTCCTTTATAAAATTTTTAAGATTTGAGATATCGATTGCAGGTCCATTCCTTGAGAATTTGACTGTACAATTCCTTCCCTACACCTTTTGTTATCTTCTCTAGATCTTCACACATCTGCAACTCTGATACCATGAAAACAAATCAAAGAAAATATACAAACTCAAAAAATGGAGATAGAAAGGCTTGCTGTGCTATTCTTCAAATCAATCCGAAAATGAACTGGGTGAACACATAAAGTGAGAGAGATGACCAACCAATTGTCAACTAACCTTTAAATTCAAGGTTTATTAAAGCACCCTCCCTTATTACCAACTTTTATAAAGCACGATGTTATATTTTAATATCGTGCATTTATTTCCAATGTCAGTGCACTTTAATGATATAAGGACATATGACTTACATTTATGACCATCATATTAACTATTCTAACTTCAAGAAAATGCCTCTCTTTGGCTGTTGCCTTCCATGGGTGACATGTTTAATATTCTTTAAATCTGTGTCTTCTTCTGTATATTCCTGTTCCTTTCTGTGTATTTGCAAGGATCTTTTGTTTCTTGGTTATTTTTAGGATGGTTTCCGGCTGGTTCTCTTACTGAAATCTAGTGTAGTTAAACTGGATTTCTGCTTTTATAACTTATCCTCTCGGTGGGGTTTGAGCCTTTAGGTGCCCAAAGGGTTTTTTTTTTTTTAACAAATGGCACATTTTGCTATTAAGAGGCATTCTCCATATCTTTGAATGGAAATTCATTAAGGAAAAATATGTTGCCTTCGGCTCCATGAGCTCTTTCCTTCTATTGATTTTTTAGAGATTTGAGATACAATTTGTTGCATGTATGGTTCTTGTTTAATTTATTAGGGCATAATTCTAAGGGCACTGTAGGGAATTGCATGGGTCTAGACTCTATATTTATCATGTGTTAAACTTGTAAAACAGAACTTTTAGCAGTATCTTGACTTAGTCTTATTTATAATATTTGCTTTGATCACACATGCTTGATGATGTACATGTCAGTGTTCTGATGTCTTACCACTTATCAGTGTTAAACTAGTACCACACAGTTTACATGTATAATATATAATGGGATTACGCATGTATGTGACGATCCTTGGACGTTTACTATATATGCAATTAAACAAATTGTAAATGCTCCACACAAGGTTACTGGTTTGTTTCTGGTTCTGGTGCGGGTCGAAGAACCCGATTCGCCGGTATGGCGAATTTTTTTCCCTGAGTTCGTTATTGGGTTCGTCCATACAAAAAATATATAAAAATATTAAAAATATAGAAATTCTACCCTGATACATAGGAAATTAGTGTCATTGTCATTAACCACTAAACAGATAGAGATAAATGAGTCAAAACATAAATGATAAGCTGATAATGATAAATGATAACTATAAGTACAGCCATTAATGATTAAACAAACATGATAAAATGATAAATGAAAATCATATATATTAAAATATGAATATCTATTATCAAATATCAAGATTCAAATATCAAAAATTATCTTGTGGCTGTAATTAATTACAAGATACATCAAAGTTCAAAGTTCAAACTATAAAAGTCAATTTTCATAGTCATATTGCTCTTCATCGAGAGCATCAACATCATCATGATGTTTTGGTTCATTAGAAGTAGAACCACATGACAATCTGCACTACCACTCTCGCTAGCTACGTTTTGTGTCCTCGAACCCAAAGGACTGCCAATGTCATCTAATGAGAAGCGGGATATGCAAGCATCCAAGTCAACAACCCCTGGATCTATATCCCAATGCTTTGACATCCTCTCCTTGTACTCTGGGTTCTTGTGTGATAGAAGACGCAAATTAGAGTGTATGTAGACCAACTTCTCGGCCTTTTTAGCTGCGAGCTTGTTGTGCATTTGTGAGTGAATGGAGTTATATGTGCTCCAATTCCGCTCACAAGAAGATGAACTTGCAGCGTGTATTCAAATTTAAATATAAATTTAAAATTTTTAAAAGAAAAAGAAAAAGTTAAAAACTTAAATAATAAATTTAAAAACTTAAAAAACACAAAACTTACGTGTGACAAGATCTTGATTGCAAGAGGTTGGAGGTTTGGTGATCCTTGGCCATGAAGGTCCCACCACATAGGACCATCCTTCTTGTATTTGTCCCAAAGAGCACCAAGACTATGACCTTAGAAGGTAATGAAAGCCCCAAACTCGCTTGTAAGCAAGTCTTCTATTTCAGGATCAGGGAATATCCTAGACATTGCCAATTTGTACCCTTTAGCCACTTCAACATCCCTATATGGTGGCACCCTCCTCGGCAATGAAAGGATCTCCGTGCTATAGAAACGAGGAGTCAATGCAAAGGCAAGGAGATGTAGCGGGGTGGTCATTTTGTTCCACCTCTCAACAAGGATAGAATGCACTTGTTTGAAAAATTTCTCCTCAGGATCTTGCTCTTTTTCATTAATGATGAATTTTATTTTCTCAATCATTGAGTCTATGCCATCATATATTTCTCCCAAACATCGCTGATCCATGTCAGCAAAACGGATCATACTCATGATGGGCTCAGTGAAACTCAATAAATAATCTACACGGGCCCACCAATCATCATCTAGGATCAAGTTTTTCACTCTTTGTGCCCGCTCTTTGCTCGCCTCCCTCCATACGACCCACAAGTTGCTAATGACCATATTGCAAAGTGCTTGTTGCACTAGTACAGGTCGTCTCAAGACGATTGTGTGACAAGCAAATCTAGTCGGAGCAACCTATTACAAAAATATAGTTATACAAGTATGAAGTACTAGTTTAAAAAATAAAAAAGTTATAATTTTAAAACAAAAATAAAAATACTAAAATAAAAATACCTTCAACAAGTCCAATGTCAAGAAGGAACTGAAAATGGCTTGAGAGTGTTGATGGTTGGTGACAAATATTTGAATTTGCTCAACTTCATCATACACTTGTTTGATCTAGTCAATTTGCTTCCCCATCTTTTGCAACATGAGGTTGATTGAGTGGAAAACACAAGGTGTACGAAATATGTGCCCATATCTCGCCTCCACCAACATCCTTGCAGCTTTGCAATTTTTGGCATTATCCGTTATAACTTGGATAACATTTTCAGGTCCAATTGCCTCAGTGGATTCAATGAGGATGTTGGCAACAAACTCCGCATCCTTCACACACCCCTTACTATTAATGGCCTTCAAAAACATTGCCCCTTTAGGGCATATTGCAAGCACATTGATCAAAGGCCTGTTTCTTGCATCTTTCCATCCATCAAAAACGATGGAGACCCCTGTTTCAGCCCATGAATCTCTGATTGGCTTCAAAGAATCTTCAACACTTTTTCTCTCCTTCGCCAACAAAGTGGTGTGGACTTTTTCAAACCCTGGGCCTTTGTAAACTATTGGGGCTTCATTGATTGCTCTTACCATTTCTTGCCAATATGGTGATCGAACCACATTGAAAGACAATCCATTTGCATATATGCATCGTGCAATTTTTTGATCCGCAATCTCCCTGCTCTCATTTTGAAAAGACCTATCCAATGGTCCTCTTGTTCTTTTGTTTGTAACTGGAAGAGAAGCCTCTTCTTGCATAGGGGCTACTCTCAAAAATGGATGTCTTCCTACAGGGACAATCGGAGAACCGCCAGTAGAACTTGGGGAAACAGGTGGCTTCCCTGATCCCTTGCCTTTCTTTGCTAGATGGTGATTGAGTCTCATGGCATGTGCGGCATCTGCATCTTCTTGTTCCTTGATGAATTCAAGGATTTTTTAATGTGGCCATGGAGAGTTAGTCTTCCCTGTGCAAAATTTGATTCCTTGTTTAGGAATGTGACATAAATGTGCTTTCACCCTAAAATATGAGCTTGTGAACTGAGAATCACAAATATTGCATTTCCAAATATAGGCCCCACCACCTGAAACTTGGTCTACCAGTGTTGTATATTTCCACAATGGTGAGTGTGTCAAGTCCATTTTGTGTTGCTTTTGGCCGCTGGAGGAAGAACTATGAGACATTGTTGATTGTAGTAATAGACTAATAGTATATATAACTACAAGTAAAAAAACAAACACAAAATTAAAAAAAAATCAAAACAAACCTTAGGGCAGCAGCTAGAAACTAGTAAAAATTTTAAAAATGACAAACTAAATAAAATAAAACAATATAAAACTTACCTTGACAGCAAATGGCTCCTCAATCACCGTAGGCAAATGACTAGAATGATGCTTGATGAAGATTCAACCCTGCAGCAGCAATGGAGTTACGTATGCAATGAGAAATTTAGAAAAATTAGAGGCAAGTGTTTTTCCTTTTGTCACTTTGTTCTTCTCATATGTGTTGACATATGCTTTTGTTTTTGGCTTTTAGGGTTGAGAAAGGTGCTTTTTATTATTCAATGCATTGGGTTCGGTGAAAAAGAAAAAAAAAAAAAAAAAAAATTTTCCCCAGCTTTTGGGTGCTGGAGACTGCGGGTGCGCTGCCCCAACGCCCAAGGTTCGCCCTTGGGCGCCCGGGTGTGTTGGGGGTTCTTCTGGGGCAACGCACCGGACCCCGCACCAGCACCGGGTTCGAACCTGGCTCCCAAACGCATGCCTAAGGCTACAAACCGGTAATGTTGGCTCCACAAGCTTTCACAAAAGTCTCTTCAGATCAATTGTCTTTTCACAACTTTGCCCAGCCTAGACACTACAAATAGGTTATAGAGAAAGAGCCACATTAGGTTTGGAAGAGAGTATTGGAAGAGAGAATTTTGGAATTCTCTGGCAGCAGGTGGTACCAGCTTATAGATTATGAGAATCTTGCCCTTTAGTGTGTAGGATCTACCATGAACATAATGGGCTTCTGGTGTCATGTTGATAAGGGTATTGATTGCCAATAGAAAAAAATGACATTGAATATGGCATTTAGAAACTGAATGAGAGAAGAGATGGCTGAGGGTAACCAAGGAAGAAGATGACCTGGTAGCTAAGGAGCAGGAAAAATTTCAGAGGATGGCCGAGGGTGAAAATTATGTGGAAAAGTTACAGAAACTGTATCCATTTCTTAAGGAGTCTAAAGTATCCATTGAGGAATGTGAAATCTTGAGGACGGCCTTAAGTGAGGAAAGTGTATAGATTAGTTGTCGTCCCCCGCTGTCCTAAAATTCAGGAATTATTTTTGCCATGCAGGAAACAGATCCCAACGTCCTTCCATCCTCTTGGCCCAGAAACTCGTGGAAACAGAAAATTCATCACATCTTCAAGAAGTCTAGTCAGTTCTAAGGTCTATTGGAACCAACCATAGTCACCAAGAAACTCTAGAATAGGGATGAGGACTACATTCCTATCCCAGTATCCACATCTTCTGGTGACTATATTTATATAAAATATGCCATACCCTTATTCATTTACTTGTGCATCCTGATTTGAATGGAGTTCCCGCCTCTGTACGAGCACCCATTGTCTTCATGGGACCATGGAACTAAGTGACAACTTTGTACAATTTTGACAGCTTTGCGGCACTTAATAATACTCATAGAGGCCTTATTAGGATGTCCCTGTATTGAGGGACCATCAGTGAGCATTGCTTTCAGTTTTGCAGATATTCTGTGTTGATAATGCCTAAATTCATTGTAAATGACACATTGTGCTTTAGTTTAAATCTTCAAACTTGAGGGTTCTTATAACAAAATAGTTTTGTTCTTTCTGGATAGATCTCTTCAAGGTACCTGCTTTTTGTTAAATTCCTTCAAGTGGCATGTTTTAGAATTGATAGTGTGATTTTCATTGAATACTCATTTATGATTAATCTTCTCTCTAGACTATACTTTCTTGTCAGGTTTATGTTCCAGAGAGATACGTTCTTATTGTTAAAACTCTGGAAATTTCCAAAATAATTATTGTGAATAAGAGTATTTTATTTTGAATATTTAAAAAACAAGACCGAGTTTTGATACAAGGAATGTTGCATTGTCAGGTTGAATACGAGGATGCGGCTCAACAAGAAGTTGCATACAACTAAATTGACCTTAACGTCTAATGGCTGTTTTTGTATACCTATGTGCTCTCCAAGATGCTGATTTGGAGGGGACAATTTTCTTAATGGTTAAGCACAGTAAATATTATTTTTGTTGATGTAATCTCTTGGGTATGTATTCTTCTTATCCATCTCTGTAGTTGCAAATGGTTGTGAATTCAGGATCTCATTTAATGGGCCTGCAGTTCCACATAAGTCTACCGCCATTCATTAATGTTTATGTTCTTGTATCTCTGTGTTCATTATTGATTCAAGGAGCTTTTTGTTGTTTGTATCCCAACTAATTATTCTTTCTAGAGGAGTTCCGCTGCAATTAAAATTTTAATGGCATGGACATGGGACCGTCAATTTGTAAACTCTGTTTTTTCTTTCATTTTACTTGGCTAGAGTTCAATGGCAAACACTTATGTGCATGGGAATTGGTTTTCCTCGCAAATTTTTATTTTATAGAATATCTAATTCAAGCTATTTATAATATGCGTAAAATAGAATTCGAGAATGAATCATCAATTCTTAATTTGTGGATGTATAATTCAAGAATGAACTATCAATTATTAATATGTGGATTAGTCCGGGCAAAATTGACAACAATATATATTAAGGGTTTTGAAAGGGCTCCATAACCTTTTACAATGCCAACAAGATAATACAATAAATTTCCAAAACACTAAGCCAACAACAAACAGGGCCAACAGACCAAAACCAGAAGGCCAATAAAAGACAAGGTTTCAGACAAACCCGAGATCAGAACAGCTATCAAAAGACAACACAAACAGCAACGAGCTTTCACCAAGCCCTGCCCCCCCCCCGCTCCAAACTAGATACAACCATGCTAAAATCCTTTATGTTTCTTGTGTTTGCTCTTTCTCACGAGCTGGAAATTCTCTTCCTTGAAAGTAGCAAGATCTGAGAAGACATTTTTACAATTCAAACTTCTTAGGTAGTATCTCAGTGGTTCATGTACTTCAAATTGTTCTGCACCAGTCCTTTTACTACTGTCTAGCTGCTCGTAGTTAGCAAAGAGCGAATCTTGGAAGGATTCCTCCCTGTCCTTAGGAGTGCTCCTCTGCTGATCATAAAACTTTGTTAGATACTCAGTATCCTGTTTGTCATTTCGTTGCTCCATAGACTTGGACTCACTGATTTTTTCTTTAGCTTCTCCAATCGCTATTTTAGGTTCTCCTTTAGTCACCCTAAGTTTGCCAATCTGTCGTTTATAGATTTGAGGATCACTGACTGCTGTTGCTGAGGCTCTGCGCCCACCCTTCCACTACTCAGAGTCAGCCGATCAACTGTACTGGTTTTCCCATCTATCACCATGTTTAAATTTCCCTCCATCTTCATATCTATCCTGATTTTCCTCCCATCTCTTTTCAAATTTCCCTCCTATTTCCATATCCGATGCACTCTTTGTAGCCTTGAAGAATTCTCTATTACCATGTTCAAATTTCCCTCCCATCGTCATATCCATCCTGATTTTCCTCCCATACATGTCTTCAAATTTACCTCCTATTTCCATATCCGACACACTCTTTGTAGCCTTGCATTCTCTATTACCAACATTTGGACAATCCCTTTTAAAGTGGCTTGATTGCTGACATCAGTAGCAGCAAATGTCGAGATTCTCGTAGTCTAGCTGTTGAATCCATTTGCCATTGCTTGTGTGAAGGGTTATAATTTGTGGGGCGTGAATGGTCACAACCATCAAAACAACGAGTCTAGTTTTGCTCATGTTGGTTTTATGTTTCAAGTTCTCTTCTGTATGTTTGTCCATGCACAAGAACTTGCCAATGGTATCCCCAATCTTTGAGAATATTTTCTCCCCTCAAAACTCAATACGCAGAGAATAGAGATTAAGTCAAATAGGGATGATATATGTGTTTTTTGTTTGGGGATCGAAACCTTTTGGCCATGTTTTAAGAAAAATGCCCTTTTGTCCCAAGAACCAATTTATTCTATATTCCACTACATAGTTCCTCTCCTCAAGACAAGAAAATGAAACGACAAAGAAATTCATGGGAAGGAAAGTGATTTGGAAATCTTTGTGTCCAAAGGGTCTTGACTTCTTTCCTTACATCTTCCATGCTTGGTCTTCTTCCTTTAATCCTGTAAATGACAGTCCGATTCTCGAAATCATTCAGATCTAGCTCTCAGTCGTTGTTTGAGATAGAGTTCTGCTATAGAATCATCAGTCTTTGCTGCTCTGTGTCTGCCATATTGCCACACAGAATCAACCGATCCGTCACTATTGTTTTCCCACCCATCTCCATTTTCAAAATTCCCTCCCAGCTGTTCTGTCGCTCTGTGCCTGCCATTCCGCCGCGTGGAACCAATTCACTGTATGGAGTCAGTTGATCCGTCACTCTTGTTTCCCTCCCATCTCCACATTCAAATTTCCCTCTGAGCTGTTCTGCAGCTCTACATTTGCCATTCTGTTGTACAAAGACAACATACTTGTTGCTCTTGTTTTCCCTCCCATCTCTCTACATTCAAATTTCCCTCCCAGTTGTTCTATCACTCTGTGATCGCCATTCTGGTGCACAGAGTCAGTGGATCCGCCTCTCTGGTTTTCCTTCCCATCTCCATTTTCAAATTTCCTTCCCATTTCCATCATCACTAGTCTCATCACCATCTTCCGTTGCTTAACAAAATATTTTGTTGATTAGATATTTTTTAACAAAATGACTGAACACTCAGCTAGTTATTTTTTATTTTTTGAAAAACTGCTTTGGTAAAGTTTTAATATAATTATTAGATTTGGAAATAATAAAAAATATTATTTGGAAGTATAAAAAATAAAAAATAAAGTTTTTCACAAATATTAGCCTATAATGCATATTAATTTTTGAAATTAAAATATTCATTTACAGTTCAAAAATAATCCATCCATAAATATTTTTCTTGATACGGTCTACTAATAAATTACCATCCTCTTATTATCTTGTAACATGGTTTGTGTGACAGACTAGATCGTTTGTTACCCGTTTCTCCTAAATGAGGAGTCAAAATTTGACTAAATACAATAATGTTTTTGTAAATCCGTTAGTATTGCATGACAATCACAATCTTTGGCTTAAACATTGAATTTATTTTAGCTATTTTATGGTTTAAGGTTGCATAAAATTGCTTTTGTAATATGTTTTTATCATTTTTGTTTTGTAAGTGTTGCATTGTTTCTTATGGGTGTTCATTTTGAATAAGAAAATTTTGATTACATTTTTGTTTGCACGACTTTTGATTGATCCTATGGTATTTTGGCCACAAATTCTCTCTCTCTCTTTTTTTGACTACCTTTTAATGTAGAGCTTTTCAATTGTCTGTGTCTATCTTCAACAAGGACATTTAATTGGACCCCGATGTTTTACATGATCATCCCTCGTTGGAAAGTATTTGATCACTTGCTTGGTGAGATTTGCTGTCTATTAAGTGACCTAAAACTTGCTTGAATGGAGGAGATCCTCCTTGACCCCTTCCAATAAAGGGGACTTTAGTTACACTCTCAAATCTTGTCCAAGTCGCAACATGTTGACAATATTACGACTAATGCATTTAAGGTAAGTTCTCTTAGTGCTATTTATCTTCAACCTTGTATAGTTGCAGTCAACTTTTAAGATGCCTTAGTCAAAAGAGGACCTTGCATAGTTGTCGCAGACTCTAAATTGCCTTTAGTCAACTTTGTAACTCATCTACTTAGATTCAGCGCCAACTCAAACTGAGATTCTCAAGTATTTAACCCTTACAATTGTGGAGATTCTGAAGTAGTAAACCCTTACAATCGTGGATTGCAGTAAAGACAATTTACAATGATGCTACAGTAAAACAACTTTAAATCATGCTTATTATGTGGTTGGAAGATTAAAAAGCAACTGAAATCTATCACCCCATGAATGTGCGATATATATATATATCCTCACTTTACTATCACAACTTCAGTAAGACATCCTTACAATTATACTATTTAAGGAAAATTTTATGGTGTTGTTATTTAACCACTTTTTTATTACAACTTTAGTAGAACATCCATACAATTATACTATTTTAAGAACAATTCTATGGTATTGTTATGTGGTTAGAGGATCAAAAAATTGCTGGCATCATTCTTCCATGAATTTGGTATATATATGGAAAATTCTATGGTATTGTTATGTGGTTAGATGATCAAAAAACTGCGGACCTCATTCCCCCATGAATTTGGTATCAATACCAAATTCATGGGGGAATGATGTCAGCGGTTTTTTGATCCTCCAACCACATAACAATACCATAGAATTTTCCTTAAAATAGTATAATTGTAAGGATGTTCTACTATACCAAATTCATCAGGAATGATGTCAGTGGCGGTTTGATCCCCTAACCACATAACAATACCATATATTTTTCCTTAAAACAGTATAATTGTAAGGATGTTCTACTAAAGTGTGTGATTGTAAAGTGGTTATTTGTTATAATATATAACCATTTTACAATCACACACTCTAGCATAAGCAACCTTACAATTATATTATTTAAGGAAAGTTCTATAGTATTGTTATGTGGTTAGAGGATGATATATAACCTCTTTACAATCACACCCTTTAGTAAAAACAACATTACAATTACAGTATTTAAGGAAAATTCTATGGTATTGTTATGTGGTTAAAAGATCAAAAAAATAGTTGACGTAATTTTTACATGGATTTGATATATATATATATATATATCAAGCTCATGGGGGAAAGGATTATAAAATGCTGGGCATCATTGATTATATATATATATATATATATATATATATATAAATATAAACCCATTTACATTAAGAACATTGCATTTTTTGTTGTAGGCATCAAAAAATAGTTTGACATCTTTCATCTCACATTGCACACACATATTTAAATCCATTTTCATAAAGAATGTTGTATTTTTTATTGTAGGCATAAAAAAATAGTTGACATCTTTCATCTCACACGCGTGCGCACATTCATAGAAACCCAATTTCATAAAGAATGTTGTATTTTTTGTTGTAGGCATCAAAAAATAGTTGACATCTTTCATCTCTCTCTCTCTCTCACACACACACACACACATACACATATAAACCCATTTTCATAAATAATATTGCATTTTTGTTGTAGGCATCAAAAAATAGTTGACACCCTTCATCTCACACATATATATACAAACCTATTTTCATAAATAACATATTTTTGTTGTAGGCTATTGATTTTAAGTTAATAAAATTTGAACACCATTTTCTAATTCTTTCATTGGACCATATTTTTTTTTGTTTAGTAGTATTTTGTTAATTTATTTGCAGTGGCTTTAATAATGACATTTTGAAGTTTCTCAAAGGAGTTTTTATCTTCAACAAAAGTTTTATTCTAAAAATAAATTATAAACCTTCTATATTTTTATTAAAAGAGTTAAGATTTAGAGATTTTCTTTATTAATTCTTTACAATGAGGTTTTTTCGTATTGCTTTTCAATGGGCTTTATGTGAAATTTAATCATTCTTATATATCTTTAATTCTTGATTTTAAGAATATGTTGAAAGTGTCAAAACTTGTTATCTTCAATAATGCCATTTAATGTTGCTATTAGAATAATTTAAAATGACATCACAAAATGATTTTCATTTATATTTGTTTGGTATATTTTCATTGTTATTACCTTTCATATTACCCTTAACATAAAAATTAGCGCCATTTTTACCTTCTAAAAAATGTTAAAACTTAAAAATTCAAATTATCATTGAAAAAAATAAATAGGTCCTATTATTTTTCATTCAAACGCTAAATTTGAATGAACTTTTGACGTTACTACCATCAATGCATTTTGTGGAGGTCTTCGAGTACGTTTTAAGTCAAGAAAACCTTCTAAAAACATTTGCAATTTGAAACAAAGGTTTATATGGATGAAATTTAAAACTACAATTTTGAGTGGAGGCTTTTTTAATGTTTTTCTTCGGTTTGCTCTTTCTCTAAAAGGCACATCAATAACCACAAATTCACGCCATCACTCTAGTGCACAAACATGGTGCACTACAAATAGGGGAAAGGGTAAATCTTTGTGGAGGTACCCTAGTGTACCATTATCTTTTTAAGTAGCGGTTTACCTTAAAACCTTTAGTGCTATAATGTAAATTGTCACAAAAAACAAAATAGTGTACATTCCAGACACTTTTAGTGGATAATATTTAGCAAATGGGATTTTTTCCAAAAAATATGCATAATTTAGAAACATGTGAAACTGACAATATATTCCATTTTTAAATACTTTTCATTGATAATTCACCAACTTTGTTATTAAAAAATGTAAAATCTTGAATAAATAAAGGTTATTTTAAAATAAATGCTATTATAAGAATTCAATAATAAAAACCTAGTTTTGTTAGGATTTTTAAACTTTAACAAATGGAAAATTTCTTAAAAGTACTCATAGTTCACATTCACCTATATAACACCTAGACACTTGTCTTTTATAAACATATTGGTGCTATATGTCTAATATAAAGCACAATGTACACAAATTGATAAAGAATCTTCATGACTAGACTTGTCCAAAGGGACAATGTGTTTTAGTGTTAACGACTCTTTGATGCTTTATAAAAGATAGCTAGACCAATATTTTTATGCCCATGTACGAAAGCACTCGTGTATATGTCCATTTACAATACACTTATACTCTTCTAATACTTAAAGTCCCTATTAAATGAAATATTAAAAAAATAAATTTTAATATTATGTTTCAAACATTTTAAAAATATTAAATTTATACAAATATTCTATATAGAAATTATTATTTAGTGAATTTTAATTAATGAATTTATAAATAAAGAAGATTAAAAATCAAATTAATTAAAATATTTATAGTAGATACTTTGAAAACGAGCAAAAGATAAAAATGATATCGATTTAAAAAAATATAAATAGAGCTGAATTATAATAATGAGATAAAGAGTACAAGGAATAATACTATAGTACAAATAGGGTTATAAACATGTGACGATTTGTAAGCCTAATATCCATATTCACTCTCCCTTCCAAGATTATGCATGTTATAAATAGATCATGGTCAACAAGCTTGTTTAGATGAACAAGATAGGGTTGAAATATTAGCACATTTTAGGAAACATATCATGGCACACCCTAGTGAGATAGATAGATTGATGAGTATATTGAAAGAAGTCACAAATCAAATCATAAATCAATAGGCTCAAGATGGGACTATGTTGCAAGACGTATCCTATAAGATAGTACATATACAAGTGCTCATAATGTGGATAAAGTACTTGTCTTATGTAATGGATTGCCACATATGCCTAGTCATGTGGTTATTTCTCAAATTTCTTGTGAACTTATGCTCTTATTTTTATTTCTTCTAATATCAATAATACTTATTATTCTAAAAATTCTATGATTGCTTCTCAAATTCTTCATAATTATCAACACGCTCCCACTATTTCTCATCAATTTCTTTAGAGTTCCCAACATCTTTATCAAATTCCTCTTATTCAACCACCTTTTTCCTATATTGCTTCTTCAATTGCTTAGCATGTTTCCAATCCCTTTATTTTGTAATTTTTTTCTATTCTACCACTTGGTTGCATTATATTTCGTATTGAGGTGGATCTAAATACAATTTTAATGTTATTTCATGCAGTGCTTCATAATGGATCTTATGATGTTTTTCTCAGTATACCATTGATCCATTATGTTGGGTGAATATTTTGTCACCAGTTAACTAATGAGCAAAATTGGTCTCTTCAAGCACATCATAGGGAGATTGGTCGGCCAAATGTGCAGATTTATCACATCAGAGGTGGACAAATCTCTTCTCTCATCAAGGGGAGGTTCCCTATAAGTATGAGGAACTATATACTATATATATAAGCAAAAAATAACACTCGGGAGTAGGACTACACCATCCATCTCTCTTTTTTTAGAGATGATGTTCACAGAGAAAGGAGAAGTCTTGGTGATAATACTGAAGGCACTTCTCTTCTTTCAAAAGTGGTCTTACAGCAGGGCGCAGGAGTTCTTTTTGGTGGGTAACCAACATGTAACAAGGACGCATTAACCAGCAGGATGAAGTGTAACACAAAGTCTACACTTCAACTGCCCAAAGAGTGAAAAGCGAAGGATAATGGGGGCACAAAGTCATCCCAAGATCCTTTACACAGAAAGAAACTAAAAACACACTGAAGACAATTGTGATAGCACAAAGTCTTTCCACAATTGGTTTCAGGACACCTTCCTAATTACTTTCACTAGTTCTGCTTGTTAGATTAAATAAACAAGAATGCTCCTAGGAAATGGACATAAGAACAATTTCCTAAAATAACACAAGCTTTAACAACACAAAATCTGAAAGTAACTTGCTTTTTCATTCATATAAAGTAATATGATCAACAATCTGAGCTCAAAGTCTCAGTAATCGCTTTTCAATTTGCGCAGAGTTTTGCTTCTATAATGGAGAGATCTCCTTTACAAAAAATAAGAGATTAAAATATATGGCAGCGAAGAAAGGCTTGGTGCTTTGTTCCATCGAATGGCTCATGATGCATTCAATGCTTTGAATGCGTTTTCAGTTCTGTCGAGGGGCCATGCTTGGAACAGTGCATCGGCCTTAACTGTGGCATGCCCATTTATCTCATATGTCTCCTCTAAAGTATAGGCCACCTAGTCCTTTCTTTCTTATTTGTGCAGCTGTCCACTTTGCCTTTACTTCATGGAAGAAAAACAGGTTGCGTCCTTGATTTGGTGTGCTAAGAAGTCTACTTGGTGGACTGTTTCACTTACTGGAAATAACTCCCTTGTAGATATTTCTGATCTTTTTGTATTTTTCTCTCTTTCATGTAGCAATTGGAGCTTTCGGGCTATCTTTTTCAGCTGGTCGTTTGGTTCATTCTTCAAGTTTCGCTATATATTTAAAAATCAACAGATATTCCATTACCTTAAATTTGACGTCCGTGGGGACGTCAATGGTCGCTGTTTGTTTGAACCATATTAAACCATGAACCTTTGAACCTTTAAAATTTTATTGGTTCAATAGTTCAACAGTTCAGGCGGTCTTTATCGATTTATCGGTTCCATCGCTTCCTTGCTCTTTGCTTGAACCATCCTTTTGAACTGGTCTCTGGAATCTTCTGCTTCCTTCCTTTGCTTGGAGCTTTCCTTGAACCTTTGAACCATTTTGGTTCAAGGTTCAATGGTTCAATGTCTTTCTCAGAATCCTTTGATTTTGGCTAAGTCTTTTGAAGCCTTGAAATTATTTCGGCTTTATGTCTTCGGAACACCCCGAAGGGAAGGTGTCCCTTCGGGTCTTTAATAAAGGTCCATTTTCGAGGTGCTGCGAGCCCCCTGCAAGGGTACCTACCCTTTGAGATTCTTCAGGTGGCCTTTTGCTTCATTTCCTTCAGATAAATTGTCTGAAGGAATTCCTTCGAACATTTTGTCTGAAGGAAATCTTTCTTTGCCTTGGCTGCTTTTCCACCGTGCTTTTGATCATTCCTTCAGGCAAAATGTCCGAAGGAATTCCTTCAAATAATTTGTCCAAAGGATTTGCCTTTGCCTTTGTGAAATTATTCCACGGAAAATCTTTCTGAAAGAATTATTTCCGTTCTTTTACTTGGTCATTTCTTTGGACAAAAAGTCCAAAGGAAACCTTACCTTTTCGGCCTTCTCTTTGATCTTTGAACAAATGTTCCCTGCCCTTCGCAAGGGCACTTGCCCTTTCAGCCTTGGGGGACCCCTTTGAACCGACCAATTGCACCAACTTGGGTTCAACAGTTCAATCTTGCATTTGAAGCCTTCTTTTCTTCTAAGTCTTTTGATCTCTTCGAACCCATTGAACCCGTTGAACCATTTTGGTTCAAGGTTCAACGGTTCATTCATTTGTTTGAAGCTTGCCGATAAATATTTTTAATTAAACCGAGGCGTTGAACCAAACTTGAAATTACCTAAATGTTGGGAACTTGTTCCTTTGTGAGAACTCGCCTGTTGAAGTCGTTGAACTTGTTGAACCTGCTTATCCCTTAACTAAAAAAGCTTGAATAATGAAGAATTTGAATGCTCAGAACAATTTTTTGAGAAGGAAAGAGATAATTTTGGCCTGCAGGACCAAAATAGTTCATATGTTGTCCCAAAAATGAGTGACAATTTTTTGGGAACAACAGCTGGCTCCAGTTGGAAAACTTTCTTCAATTTAAATTTTTGAAACCGCTGAGGGGAGTAGAAACCAGAATCTCCAGTGCCTTTAAGTATGCCATTGGGCTACGGAGTCATGCTACCCAAAAAAAAATATGCCAAAAAATGAAAATAAATAACACAAAATAGAAACAAAGACTACAAATATACATATGTATAGGATAACTTATCTGATACTTCAAGAATTGAAGTGCTTCAGATGCTGCCCATTTTGAGGCAGATAAAAGGGCATGCCATCTTGATACTTCAATTGGAAACTATTTTCACCATTGAGCTGATGGATAGTAAACGGGTCTCTCCAAAGGGAATCGAAATTTTCATGCATTCTCTTTGGTTCTCTTCTCTTGTCCCACAACAAGACTTGATCTCTAATATGGAAATCACCGTTTTTTGTTTTCTGGTCGAAGAGCTTCTTCACCAGACTTTGATGTGCAACAATTCAGTCCACCACCATAGTTCGCTGCTCATCCAGCTCAGTCAAGTGCATGATCCTCTTATCGATAGAGCTTTTATATGTCTGATCTTTGACTACCTTAGCCAATTTCAATGCTGGAAATTTCAGGGTGATCGGTATCTCAGCATTGAGACCATAAAGAAGTTGAAAAGGTGACATACCAATTGCCCTCTTGGGTGTAATTATGTCTGTCCATAAAGCATCAACTAATGCTTTATGCCATGTTCGTTGGTTGTTATCTACCAGCATCTTGATGATAGTCACCAGGTTCTTGTTGCTTGATTCAACTTGGCCATTCCCTTGTGGAAAATAATCTGAAGAGTGGGAGAGGGTAATCTCATAGTAAAAACAAAACTGAGTAATCTCTTGGGAAGAGAAACAAGTTGTGTTGTCTGTGACAATCTTGGTTGGGACCCTAAACTTGGAAATGATGTTCTCTTTGAGAAAATTGCACACTACTTCTGAAGTAACATGCTTGGTTGGAATAGCTTCTACCCACTTGGTGAAATAATTTGTGGCAGTGAGGACATAATCATGTCCAGCACTTTTTTTTTAAAGCCTGGTAAAATTTTTAACGTGACCGGCGCCGCTGGCTAGACACGACTAATACCGGTACCACGGGGCCAGGGAGGGACTCAAACACTGGTGGGCAGAGCCGCAACGGAAGTACCCATCCAACCGACTACACACCCCGACCCTAATCATGTCTAGCACTTGAAGATGGGTTTACATCAACAATAAAATCAATTCTCCATTGATGAAATGGCTCTTCAATCACCACTGGCTTAAGAGGCAGAGCAGCTAATTTGGGTCTTTCAACAAACTGTTGGCATAGTTCACATCTTCATACCCATTTGTATGCATCTTGAAACAGAGTAAGCTAGTAATACTTGGCTCGCAGAATCTTATGGGTAGTTACAGGAGTAGAAAAATATCCTTCACAGGCCAGATTATGGAAGGACTTCAAAAGTTGGCTCTGCTACTCTTTGTCCACGCAGTGAATGAACACTCCATCAAGGTTCCTCTCATACAGGCCGTTGTCTCATAGGATAAAACTGGCAGCTTTTAACTTGACAGTCCTCTTTTTTTTATGAGACAGGTGAGTAGGACACTCACCATAAGGAAATGAGCAATACTTGAATACCACTCATTCGTGATGGAGACAAAGAGGATTGTTGGCATGTCTTCAATTTTTTATTTTCCATGTTCTATTTTTTCTGGTTTGTTGTCAGCAATCAATTGACATAGGCCCTTTCTCCGCACCAACTTTGTTGGTTTGATGACTAAATTAAACTTTTAAATTTTAGCAATCCAATTACTTTTTTTCGTTATAAACTTTTACTGAGTTAATATGGATTTGACTATGGTGTCAAGGACCAAGGCAGAAGTGTGTGAATTCAGGATGTAAAAGTGAAAATGCTTCACTGCCTTTACCAATTCATAAGCATGCTTCTCCATGTTTGAGTAATTTAGCTCATGAGTTTTGAGAGGACAACTCATGAAAGAAATGGGAGATTCCACACCTTGGTTCTGTTGAACTAGAATTACTGAAAGTGTGTGTTCAGAAGCATAACTATACACTGTGAAATCTTTGGTATAATTTGGACAAACTAGAATTGAGGCGTGGACAATAGCTGTCTTGATGTCTTCAAATGATGACTTGCCTTCTGCAGTCCATCAGAAAGTAGCTTTGCCCTTCATCATGTCCACAATGTGGCGAGTCTTCTCAGCGAACTCGGGGATGAACCTTCGTAAAAAATTCACATTTTCAAAGAAAGAGTGAACTACAGTATTACTTGTGGGCAGAGTAAGTTCTTGGATGGAATTGACTCTTTCTGAGTCAATCTTTATGCCTTCTCAGGATACAATGTGCCCGAGAAGTTTCCCTTCTATTACTCCAAAAATAGACTTCTTGAGATTTAGAGAGATGCCATTCTGGTGGCAGCGTAATGGTGCACATGATCAAGATGATGCTTAGAAAAGACTGTTAAATCATCTAGGTACACTACAATAAACTTACCCATTTCATCTTTGAAAGCAAGGTCCATTGCTCTCTGAAAAGTGGCACCAGTATTTATCAGGCCAAATGACATTCTTCGATAGGCAAAGGTGCCCCAAGGTGTGGTGAAGGCAGTTTTATGCTAGTCTGTTTTACCAACTTCAACTTGATTGTACTTTGAGAAGCCATCCAACATTAATAACATTTTTGAACTAGTCACTGTCTAAAAGACTTGATCCATGATGGGTAGAGGATAGTTATCCTTTAAGGATGACTGATTTAAATTTTTGAAGTCCACGCAGAGGCAAATTTTGCCATTCTTCTTCCTGACAGGTACTATGTTGGCGATCCATGTGGAATGATGGATAGGAAAAATTATTCTAGCATCAATATTTTTTGTATTTCAGACATAATAGTAACTGATATCTTCAGATTGTATTATCTAGATTTTTGTTTGTAAGGCACCGAATCACACTTGAGAGAAATCTCATGGTGAATTTTTTCAGTTCTGAGTGACTTCAGATCATCATAGGAGTACGCCAAGATATCTATGTATTGGTGAAGCAGAGCAGTGAACTTAAGCTTCTCTTCATGAGTGTAGCACTTTCCAATGTTCTTGGTACCCAGATTTATTTGATCAAACTCCTGGGAGGAGCTTGAATCCGTTTGTTGCTGTTTGATGAACTTGTCATGTTTGTCAAATAGCGTCTCAAGGGAAACTAGGCTTTTTTGGATTTTATTTTCTTTAAGTTGCAGGAATTCTTTCCCTGTATTTGCACTTGATTCAGGGGCTGGTTCAAGCTTTTGAGGTTCGCTGCCTTCAAAATGAGGCTATTCAAAGCTATCTCTTTGCTCTAGGAAGGCAATGATTTGGTGGTCGCCATTAAACATTTGCCAATGATTAGCATTGTCAGGCACACTTGGTCAAAAGACCAGTTCAATAGTGTACATGTCTCCTTTAAAATCAGAGTGAGAAACTAAGAGAGTTGCTGAAACAGTCAGTGCATTAGCTCGATCATTGAATTCCCTGAGTATGACAGAGATATTGAAAGCATCAAATTTTTTAATTTTATCCAAGACTAGATTACGATAGTGATGCAATCTCTCATTTTTTGTTTGATATAAGTTCTTTACTTGATAAACCACCAGTTTAACATCTCCTTTGGCATGAAAGAGTTTGATGCCTTTGTCTCAAGCAACGTTCAATCCAAGTAATAGAGATTTGTACTCAGCTGTGTTGTTGGTGTTGCTGAACTGCAACTTGTATGAAGAAGGAAAAATATCTCCTTGAGGAAATATCAACACAATTCTAGCTCTTAAACTGGTAGAAGAGCAACGACCGTCAAATTTCAAAATCTATACCTCATCAGACACTAATTTTTCCTTAGATTCATTTTTGTTTGGAGGGGGAGATTCTTCTACACTTGCACTGCGCTCCACCAACCCTTCTGCTATTTCATCTGAACCAATTTTCAGGTTGATACATTCAAAAATTTCATCATATGCCTCATGTACTTCCTCTGTAGATAAAAAGTAATTACCCATGCCTGAAAACTCAAACAGAATATGAGCTTCACGCACTGATGTTTGAGTGACCACATATTTTTCTTCTTTCTTAGGGAGCAATCTCTGCATATCACCTTTGACTGGGATTCTCACCTCAAATAGGTCCATGCTTAGTTTACCACCAACATCTTTGCAAAAATTTCACCCAAGAAGGATGCCGTATGATGCTGGGACGTTAGCCATCAAGATATTCATCTTGATTCTCTTGTTTGAGAACGCTGTAAATGCAAATTAGGCGTCTTTGATTTGTCTCAGCAGTGGCACTTGTTTGTTCTCTATGGAGAAATATCTTCCAAATATTTTTGTCAGTGTGAGACCAAGAGATTCTTTGACATTGTCAGATGCACCGGAATCTATGATGCAATTGTTCAGTTGGTATCTATTTATCAGTGGGGAGACATAAAATGGTTAAGTCCTCCCAGGAGCAGCAGGAAGATTAATGACAATGTTATTCTTGGTGGATGTATTCTTGGAGGGATCATGAGTTACCTTCTAAATTGCTTGTCCTACAGGGATGGCTTAGTTCTTTACGCATGGAACCAACTTATCTAACTGCTCAGGGTTGGACTGTAAGAATTCAAATTCAGACATTTAAATTTTAGTTTTCTTTATATGGTCAATTATGTCAAATGTCTGAAATGAATTAGGAATAAAGGATGGGGGTTCATCTTTTTGGTTTTTGGGAGGGGGAGGACTGGTCTGTGAATTTGAAGTAGAAGGTGTAGGGATGTTTGATGTACTTACCTTTCTTGCAATCATCGGGTCCTTTGGCTGGAAAGACAAAGTGGTTCTTCGCTTAGCAATCAAAATTGCAAGCTGAGATCTTTCTCCTGTTTTGTCCTTATCAACTTGCTGGGCTGACTGGTTCTTGGATTGGGTGAATAAAGCATATGTTCCATCAACTATTTTACCTTCACTTTTAGGTTCATCTTGGTAATTCAGGAAACTAATGTTGGAGTCACCAGCTAATTCTTCTTCTCCCTCTGTGAATAGATTAGCATCATCTTCTGGGTTCAACTCAGGATGATAGGAGAAATCTGATTCTACTTTAAGATATCCGATTACTGAATTGGTTGGAGGTGCTTCAATGGCCAATTTCCCTTGAGGGAGAGGAAGATGATTTGGCTGCCCTTGATTCTTAGCATCATGGCCTTAGTATCACTGATTGGGGAATGTTCTTCTTGGTACATCTCTGTATGAAGGAGCATATGACATCCCTTACACCATTTGCTTTCTAAGATCTAACAATTCGTTTGCTAGCTTTTGCACCATTGGATCAGTGGTGGCTATATGTGAGTATTCAGAAGATGAAGAGGATTTACCTCTGTTATGATCTCTTCTTATATTTTCTACCAAGATAAGGTCATCTTCTACTTCAGTAGCCAAATCTTGAGCAGCAGCAAGATCTATGTGGCTAGCCCGTCTCAGCAGAAAACTTACTTCAGGCAGCTATGAGTTGATGAAGAAGCATTTAAGGTTCTCAGGTGTTGGCTAAGCAATTATATGAATCCAGTTCCTCAGCTTGTCAAACTTGGCAATGAAGTCCCTCATAGGTTCATGAGGTTCTTTCTTCATCTGTGTGAGCTGGGCCAGCAAGGCATGCACATCTTCTACAGGCTTGAATCTGGCTTCAAATTTAGCTTTAAGAATGTTCCAGTCAGTCACTGACTGAGCCTACAAATGGTAGAACCAATCTGCAACAACACCTTGTAGTGTTTCCATAAAGAGCCTGACTACTACGTCTTCGTATTCCACACCTATCACGCCACAGACTATGCTGAAAGTAGCAATATGTTCATCAGGATGAACTCTCCCATCACCAAATAATTTGAAGAAATTCTTTCTTGAACTGCGTAGTAGCTCATGTAGAGGTGAAGTAAGATTGAGTGAGTCAAAAGAGTTATCCCAGGGGCCTTGAACGGTCATGATTTGATTATGAAAAAGGGGGATAACAAATCTAAGTGGAGTATGTATAGGCAAAGCTCTACTAACAATAAAAAAAAAGCTCTGCCTTGTGTTGGTGACCTGGTATGGGTAAGAGAAACACTCCTAGATCATTGAACTTGAAGTTGGGGAGGGAACAAATCAAAATTGCCCTGCTGCACCAAATTAAAAATAGGGTCAACAACACTTTGGGCTCTCTGTCTTCTAGTATAGTGTGGAGTTGCTAGATTGTAGAATAAAAATGGGAAAGAACTGGCCTTGCTTCAGCTTGAAGCTTGAGGCTTCAAACTGTGCGCTCTTCTCCAGCGGAGTCGCCAAAAAATGTTGGGTGAATATTTTGTCACCAGCTAACTGATGAGCAAAATAGGTCTCTTCAACTACATCATAGGGAGATTGGTCAGCCAAATGTGCAAGTTTACCACATTTGAGGTGGACAAATCTCTCCTCTCATCAAGGGGAGGTTCCCTATAAGTATGAGGAGATATATACTATATATATAAGCAAAAAATAACACTCAGAGGTAGGACTACACCATCCATCTCTCTTTTTTTAGAGATGATGTTCATAGACAAAGGAGAAATCTTGGTGATACTACTGAAGGCACTTCTCTTCTTTCAGAAGTGGTCTTGCAGCAGGGCGCAAGAGTTCTTTCTAGTGGGTAACCAACAGGTAACAAGGGTGCAGTAACCATCAAGATGAAGTGTAACACAAAGTCTACACCTCAACTGTGCAAAGAGTGAAAAATGAAGGATAATGGGGCACAAAGTCATCCCAAGATATTTTACACAAAAAGAAACTAAAAACACACTGAAGACAATTGTGACAGCACAAAGTCTTTCCACAATTGGTTTCAGGATACTTTCCTGATTACTTTCACTGGTTCTGCTTGTTAGATTAAATAAACAAGAATGCTCCTAAGAAATGGGCATAAGAATAATTTTCTAAAATAACACAAGCTTTAACAAGACAAAGTCTGAAAGTAACTTGCTTTCTCATTCAGATAAAGTAATATGATCAACAATCTGAGCTCAAAGTCTCAGTAATCGCCTTTCAATTTAGGCAAAGTTTTGATTCTATAATGGAGAAATCTCCTTTACAAAAAATAAGAGATTACAATATATGTCAGCCAAGAAAGGCTTGGTGCTTTGTTCCATGGAATGGCCCATGCTGCATTCAATGCCTTGAATGCATTTTCAGTTCTGTTGAGGGGCCATGCTTGGAACAGTGCATCGGCCTTAACTATGGCATGCCCATTCATCTCATATGTCTCCTCTAAATTATAGGCCACTTGGTCCTTTCTTTCTTATTTGCGTAGCTGCCCACTTTGCCTTTACTTCATGGAAGAAAAATAGGCTGCGTCCTGCATTTGGTGTGCTCAGAAATCTACTTGGTGGACTGTTTCACTTACTGAAAATAACTCCTTTGTAGATATTTCTGATCTTTTTGTATTTTTCTCTCTTCCCTGTAGCAATTGGAGCTCTCAGGCTATCTTTTTCAGCTAGTCATTTGGTTCATTCTTCAAGTTTTGCTATATATTTAAAAATCAATGGATATTCCATTACCTTAAATTTGACATCCGTGGGGACGTCAATGGTTGCTTTTTTTTTGAACCATATTGAACTATGAACCTTTGAACCTTGGAAAGTTCATTGGTTCAATAGTTCAACAGTTCAGGTAGTCTTTATCGGTTTATCGGTTCCATCGCTTCCTCGCTCTTTGCTTGAACCATCCTTTTGAACTAGTCTCTGGAATCTTTCACTTCCTTCCTTTGCTTGGAGATTTCCTTAAAACTTTGAACCATTTTGGTTCAAGGTTCAACGGTTTAATGTCTTTCTCAAAATCCTTTGATTTTGGCTAAGTCTTTTGAAGCCTTGAAATTTGTTCGGCTTTATGTCTTCGGAACACCCCGAAGGGAAGGTGTCCCTTCGGGTCTTTAAGAAAGGTCCATTTTTAGGGTGCTGAGAGCCCCCCCGCAAGGGTACCTACCCTTCAGGATTCTTTGGGCGGCCTTTTCCTTCATTTCTTTCAGACAAATTATCTGAAGAAATTCCTTCAAACATTTTGTCCGAAGGAAATCTTTCCTTGCCTTGGCTGCTTTTTTGCCAGGCTTTTGATCATTCATTCAGGCAAAATGTCTGAAGGAATTCCTTCAGACAATTTGTTTCAAGGATTTGCCTTTGCCTTTGTGAAATTCTTTCGTGAAAAATCTTTTCGAAGGAATTCTTTTGGTTCCTTTACTTGGTAATTTCTTCAGACAAAAAGTTTGAAGGAAACCTTACCTTTTCAGCCTTCTCTTTGATCTTTGAACAAATGTTCCCTACCCTCCGCAAGCGCACTTGCCCTTTCGGCCTTGGGGGACCCCTTTGAACCGACCGATTGAACCAACTTGGGTTCAATGGTTCAATCTTGTGTTTGAAGCCTTCTTTTCTTCTAAGTCTTTTGATCTCTTCGAACCCATTGAACCCGTTGAACCATTTTGGTTCATGTTTCAACGGCTCATTCCTTTGTTTGAAGCTTGCCGATGAACATTTTTGATTGAACCGAGGTGTTGAACCAAACTTGAAATTGCCTAAGTGTTGGGAACTTGTTCCTTTGTGAGAACTCGCCTGTTGAAGCCATTGAACCTGTTGAACCTGCTTGTCCCTTAACTGAAAAAGCTTGAATAATGAAGAATTTGAATACTCTGAACAATTTTTTGAGAAGGGAAGAGATAATTTTGGCCTGCAGGACCAAAATAGTTCGTATGTTGTCCCAAAAATGAGTGACATATTTTTGGGAACAACACATTAGTTGAGAACTATTCCATCTAATTTATACTAATGTTTGAAATTAGTAGATATCTTTATTATCCACCACAACAATTTCAAGAAGTTTTACATAAGTCAGTCCTAAAGCAACAACCAAGGTTTGTACCTTAGGTAAGAGAGCACAAAATTCAGGAACATAAGATTAAACCTATAGATGTATGCTTATCGCAATCTATTTTTACTACACAAACATGAGAGCCTAAAAATGATCAAATTATTCAAGGTAATATCAATGAGAATGATCAGAATGATATGCAAAAAGGCATAATAGATAGTGAAGATGATGGAAATGTTGATGCTAATGTTTTATCTTTGATAGACTCGTGGGTACCTTGGTATCCTAATTTGACTCCTGATAATATACGTGCTTCAACTTATATATCTTTTGAGAGACTCAAATTGACAATGATCACATTATTGGATAGATTTTCCTAACCTCTTATATTTGTAAACAAAGTTTCTCTATTTTCCATTTTTTATTTTTTTCTTATTGTTTCTTTATTGGCATGCTTCTTTTTAGCTTCTATTTTATGGTCTACATCTTTATATACTTGGCATGTGGCTTTTTAGAATCCCTTTCTTCCTACTCAACTTTATTTTATGTCAGGTTAACCACTTAGGTGCTTTCTTTACTCTCATGTTTCTTAATTCTAGTTTCTCCCTGGTTTCCCTATGCTTACAATATTTTATCTATCTTGATTTTACTTTAGATTACACCATGATTTTAGAGTCACTTCTTCTCACTGGATTTCATTGTTTTATAATGTGTAATTGAATTCTCTCCAACTTTTTTTCTTTGTTTTTTCTCTTTAGATTTTCTTGCTTTCATTGCCTTCTAATCTTTGCCTCTTGTGTTCTTATCGTTTCAATTTGCCTCTTACATATATCCTTATATTGTTCTTAGGTTTTTTATTCTTTTGTTTTTCTGTTGCTTTTCACCCTTGATTTTGCTTGTTTTGTCCCATCCCAAGAGGACATGCTCTTTCATTTCCTTCTAATCTTTGCCTCTTGTGTTCTTATTGTTTCAATTTGCCTCTTGTATATATCCCTCTATTGTTCTTAGGTTTTTTATTCTTTTGTTTTTCTATTGCTTTTCACCCTTGATTTTGTTTGTTTGTCCCATCCCAAGTCCCAAGAAGACATGCTAACTTCCAAATGACGATGGAATATTTATTTTAGAAACATGTCTATAATTGCAATGAATTCTGATAAAATTTGTGGGTTAATAGTGATCCCCTTTTATTTTTTCATTTGGTTCTATATATTTTATTATATGTATGTGATTGATTTATTTGATTGATTGTTTTTGTCTCCCATGAATTTTATGGCTTGGATTATTATGTCTTTTGATATTCCATCTCCTTTATTTTGCTAAGCGACGATTTTAAAAAGATTAATACATTATGATTGCTATAGTACACATTTTATACTTATGATTATTTGTATATTGAAATAAGTCATAGTGCATAGATTATTTATATATACATGGTACTCATGAAATTTTTAAGATAGATGCATGATCTATTTGCTATAGAATCATTATTTTGGATTCACAATAGTGTGGGAGCATGTCCCATGGTCGCTTGGTGGAAACTCCAGGGGCATTATGGGGCAATCTCTTGGAAGCATTTCAAGTTCTATCTTCATTGATTATCTTTATCATATTGAGCTCTTATTTGATCTTATATTTTAGTGTACTTGCTTGTTGGATGTTTAATTGTATGGTTTTTAATTTTATTATATTCATGTGCCCATTATGCTTCTTATATTAATGTCTCAAGTGTTTGCTCTCTGATTCAATAAATAATTGAATTGTTTATATGCCCATTATTTCTTGTCGTAGTTATTTTCATCAGTTTATCACTATGCCATGATCTATATCATGTACCAAAGTCTATTCTTACTTGCGTACGTTGCCACGATCTATACCACACATCTATTTGGAGAAATAACATATACTAGTGCTTTACATTACTATATTTTATGCTAATGGTACTACATTGCTTATATCGTAGGCCCTTGTGGGGCATCTCATACTAATCTTACATTGCCTATATCTTATGTTCATATAGGGAATACTATCCCTTGTGATATATTTATTACATTTTGCCAATTGGGGCACATTACTATCATGCTTATATTGATTGCATCATGGTATCACATTGGGCAAACTATTTATAAGATACATGCTTCCAAGATGACATATTTCTGTTAGACATCATTGGTTTTATATCTCATCTTACACATGATGCGTGTGATTCCTTTCTTTTTAGATATGTGTTTCATAGGTTCACCCCACATCTTAAAACGGGGGTTTACATTCCACTCATCATACTCATCTAAACTCCATACATTCAACAATAATTTTTTCCTTATAGAATTATCAAGCCCAAAGACGTTAAAGAGAGAGGTTTTAGAGAGGGCAAATATAGAGTTTGCAACAAACATTTAGATTGTAAAGCCCAAAGATAGGATTTAGAGAAAAATTGAGTAGCATAGAGATTCACTATGAATGTGGATGTTGTCAAGGCCAATTTCATTCAATAAAAAAACAAAAAATGTTTTTTTTTCCACTACGTGACTTTGGGTGCATGGCCAAAGGAATCCCTTCATTGGGACCCCCTTAATGTGAATGACACCAAGTGGTATCAGAGCGGGGTAGAATCTTGTTTAGAATTATTTCCCACATTGTTGTGGGTAGTGTTTACCCATAGAATTGATTAGTGAATGAAAACTAACTCTAAAGTATTGTAAACTTGAAGTCTAATCCAAGAGATAAATAAAACATACTACTGTAAAAAGACAATGATATACAAAATTTATAGAAGTTGTAAATTATTAAAAATAACAACTAGGGTTAGGTTAGAGAGATGTTCTTGAAAACTAATTTATTCTTTCTATATTATGTCTTTGATAACTATGAGTGTATAAAACTATTGACAAAGACCTAAAAACATGGTGTTAATTTAAAATTTTGCTTTGCTGTATTTGGGGCAAGTGTGCAATAGCTAGATAGGGTTGCAATGTGCCATTGTCCTCTACTACGGATTTATCTGTGTTGAATATGCATGGAATCTGAAAGTTGGAGATTGTTCGACTTTGTTTGTAGATCAATTGATTATGTGAGGACTGTGTTTGGATGTGGATCAAATGCAAAACAAAACCCTAGCCTACACAAGGAAATAAACAAGAACAAATGCAAAGGGGGAAAAAATTGAGAAGTGGGTTATGGCTGAGCTATCCTAAAAAAACCCCTTGTTGATTGTGTATTGTCTTCATAGTCTGAATGGAACTTAGGCTAATGTAGCTCTTCCTATAAGGAAGATTATAGATGAATGCAACTAACATTTATTTTATAATGGCTGACAAAGGATGGCCTTACCCTGCAATAAAATAATGTTAACTTGGCCAATGACTATATTACTAAAGCAAAATTGTAGTAGGGATCTTTGTTGAATAGATAAGTGTATTTGAATTACCTTTGCAAGAGAGTGTTAGCTAATGTAATTAGGGATTTGAAGTGAGGCGCTTGATGTGCTTTTATAGGAAGATCTTTCAATTTTTTTTTGATAATTGACCCATTGTCACACACAATAAATCCATTAATAAGCATGTCATTTATAAAATCTAGTCATTAAAGCACTGTAGACAAGTCCACACTAGTGGACTAGTGTACAGTGCATCCCTATTTATCTAATGTGCACTTGTCCTGATTGGACAAATGCTTCTAAAACTGAACTAATAATAAAGTGTCTGCTGATTAAAGATGTTTAGGAATAAATTATGGAATTTTGGAAGATGTTTATATTAATTGCAAGACTTAGAAGGCTATCATATAGATCAATGATTATTGGAATGATGAGTTGTCCAGGCAAGGTAAAATATGTGAAGGACCAATAATGTCAAACATTTATTTATTAAATTTTAGTGTCTACATTTGCCCCCCATTTATTCTCATG
Source organism: Torreya grandis (assembly GCA_037957365.1). Lineage (NCBI taxonomy): Eukaryota > Viridiplantae > Streptophyta > Pinopsida > Cupressales > Taxaceae > Torreya > Torreya grandis. Next base: position 2,285,091 of record JARHVA010001619.1, on the reverse strand, counting down.
ATGCATAAATCACTAAAGGAATGCAATACCTAGGTGTGTATACACACTTTGTTTTTGTCATGGAGATGTGCATGCCCCCTTGTTGAGGCATGTTGACAAATGTTGAATTGAGAGTGATAAAATCTCAATTTGAAGAATCAGTGTAGATGATTGAGTTGGAAAGCTATGTGCTCCAACCCTCATAGATTACTCTGAAAATGTGCAAAAATATGAGAACCAACAAAGTGACTCACTAAAGTATAACCAAAACATTGAGTGTTACTAAGCTCTCACGCAATCCACTTGCTAACTTGAAAGAGAAGAGGTGGGAATCAGTAGATGGATCACTAAAGTACAATTGAGATGTGGAGTGTCACTAAGCTCAAATGTGGGCCACTTGAAAAATATGAATCACACCATTGTAGATGGATCTAGATTCAAATTATAAATTTGTAAATTTTTTTGATACTTGATTTTTGAAAAAAAAATGTGATAGTTTGAAAGTAGTAACTTGGTCATGAATGCCTATCATGCACCCTGTACTATATAGAGTATCAAATGTGCTCTTTTGAGAACTATTGGGAGACTTGTAACTGCTTTTGCACAAGTGTGTTTGTGCTCAAGTAGCTAAATGAGTGGAGTACATAACCAAACTGAATGCCCCCATAATCTGGAAGTTATGATATTTGTGCATATTGTAATTTGTTAAAATTGAAAATGTATTGCTTTGAAAAGGCCCATTGTGATGCTCCCTTTGGAGATGAGGGAGATTGATTTCAAAATCACTTATCTCAAAATAAAAAGTGAGAGCATTTGTGAAAGATAGAAAAGCATGTAATAGTGTTTGCATATATTGAATTTGTATTTGAATTTTGTAGATGTAACATTGAAGTATTTTAAAAGTTTGTGTATTTGATTTGCATCATGTAAGTTTGATATAACATTGTAGTAATGAATGAAACATGTAAAATTTTATTTTTTTGTGTATGTACTATAAACATAGTATATTAAAAAATTGTAGCATTGAACCACATATATACTATGTGCACGATATGTATCATGACACCATAAATAGATAAGTAGATACATAGTAGTACATGATAAGCATCATGGCACCATAGTATTGAAATAACAAACATGTTAGTAAAATCACACAATTATTTTGTGAGGCCTAAAATCCAAATACAAGGGATATATAAAATCTCACAAAGATTTAGAAAAATGTTTGCATAGATATCACACATGAAGGTCAAATGCTGAATACAAGGGACATGGAAATGTTGAAAAGCATAAAGGGCCAAAAGGGCACAAACACAAGGCATGGTTGTGCCATACAAGCAATGTGTATTTTGAACATACATAAGGCCGAGGGCCATCTAAAAATAAGCAAACAAGTTTTTTCATAATGTTATGAAACTGAAATAAGCATGTTACAACGACATACAACAAATGAAGTTAAAATAAGATAAAAATATATATCTATGTTTTAGTTTAACAAGTAGCATATTCACCAAAACATATGTGAAGATAGATTGAAAGATTAAAGCATTTATTTTTGTTTATAGCTCAACATGAAAAAGATGTTGTGAGTAAATACAACCTGGAAGGTGTTCGTAGAGAACAATGTGATGCCCCCAATTAAGCAAAGTGGTTGGTGAAAGGCTTGACCAACATCAGAACCATGTCGAAGTATGCTTTAGCTTTGAAACTATATTGATATCTAAGTGTTCATTTTATTCTAATTACAAAAAACTATGTATGAAGTCCATTTGATTGTGTTGCAGTTAAAATTAGAGAGCAAAGATGTAGAGGGATAGGTGCGCAATGTACCCTTGTCTTCATACTATGACTTTGTCCAAATGGATTGTATATAATTTTTATCGATCAAAAAAACTTTTGATATGTATGAATATGGTTTTACACTATGATAATTGTCATATTACACAATTAGATATATTTTGAGAAGCATTATGTCTTGAAAAAATACTATGCACAAAAATAGAAAGCTAGATGACATAAGTAAAAACATATTTAACAACATACAAAGATGCCTACAAGTCTTGATTTTTGATTTTTTCACATTTGAAAAGAGAAGCATGCATAACTGAAAAATTTCCAAAGGAAAATAACATGGTTGCAAAACTAGAGGGGAAGATTTGAACAACCCTCAACAAGGTGCTAAAGCAAAGTATGGCAAGGAGGAAGGAATATGAGGTGCCCCCAATGAAAATGAAGTGTTACAAGGATGACAAACATGGGCATGTAAATTCATGTAAAAGCAGGTAGATGTAAGCATGAAAGTACATATGAAATCTCAGAGCATGTATAGATGTCCAATCATTAAGTAAATGAGTTTTCATGAAAGATATGTATATTGAAATCTTGGTAAAATGGGTGTTTTGGGTTGTTTAAATGAGTTCAATCAAACAAACGAGCAAGTGCCCCAAAGTGAAAGGGTAAAATCAATAGCTAGAATAAATTTGGATGGGTGTAAAAGAATAAGCAATAAGATATGAATAACAAAGAAGCTATGTACAAGTAAGTATTAGGGAAACATGCTCAACTAATGATCTTGTCAATGGGATGGACATACATGTACCCAACTCTTTGATAATGAGGAACAAAATCTTGTGCCATAGAAGTAGTGCCAATTGTATAAGTTTTTGAATCTGAAGAAGAACCATATGCTGTAAAACACCTTTCTAAATCATTTCTCATATATCTATGTAAATTTTTACTCTCACGCATGAGAAGAGATGATGCAATAACATGTACTTGTGTAGGAGCCTTTTGAATATCTTGTACGTGTGTAGGAGGCTTCTGAATATTTTGTACTTGTGTAAGAGCCTTCTAGATAACCTATACATGTGTAGGAGTAGAAATATTTCTTTACTTTTCCAAATGATCATGCCCACATGTAATCATGTTATGCTCAACAATAGATGGGAAAAATGAAATATCTTCATGCTCATTAGTAGGTAAATGAATTGAAATATATTTATTCTTATGCTCATGAATAGATTGAAAAATTGATTTTGAAGTATGCTTATGTGAATAGTAGTATAAAGTATCTCATAACCAATTCACTCAATAATTATACCAACCAACAATTGTGAAATAGGAGCAAGTACCATAGGTTCGATTATATATTCATATTATATGCTTTAAATTTTAACCACTTAATCATCATGAATACAATTTAAACACTTGTGAATTGTAGAAATAACTGCTCTATTTTTTTGTAACTGAGGTCTTCCAAATAACATATCAAAGACACCTATGCTTGGTAGCATCAAGAAAGAAGTGGGCAAGATGAGAGGTCCCACTTGCAAAGGTAAAATAACATGTTCAAGAGTGTCTTGTGTATGGCTATCAAATTCTTTTATAACTCTAGATGTATGTTGTATATCCTTTTTTCTATAACCAAGAGAATGTAAAAGTGTTATAGTGACATATTTTCACTTGATCCATTGTCTATCATAACACTATGAATAAGTTGCTTGCCAATGTGCTAATAAATAATGCCTGTCTATCAAAATCATCATCAACACTTTTATAATCATCAAATATAATAGATGGGTGTGATGTTAACTTGCTTGTAATTGTACCAATAATGTTATCAAGTAGATCCCCATAGGAATTTGGATGAGGATGAGCATTATATGCATAATGTACTTCAAAATTTTGCTTGTTATATTGTGCCCCATGATTGGGAAAAAGATCTTGATACATTTTCAGCTTTGCATTGTCATTTGATTATGGCCTAGCCTCTTCATTAGATGTACCAATGTCAATAATGTTCTCATCAATGATTTCTTGAATTTCATGTTTGAGCTTCATACATATATTAGTAGAATGCCCTAAACATCTATGATAGTCACAAAATTCATTTCCATCAAAAATTATATGTGGAGGCCTAAACAGATCTATTTCAAATGGTGGAGGAAATGTAATAACATGATAGTCAAGAAGATTTTGTAGTAGCACACGAGGAGGTGAAGGTAACATTGAAAACTACCTCCTTGGTGGAGCTTGTAATTAGAGCTTTTGAGGTGGTTGAGATATAACATTAATTGTAACTTGAGCCTCAATTTTGCTTTTAATAAGTTTGCTTTTATAACTAGGCTTGCATTGAAACTTGATAGAAGATGTAGAAGGAACACTAGAGAAATACTTGAGCTTGTTTAATGTAATCAATTTGACCTCACATTCCTTAATTGTATGACATAACTCATCACATGATTTAAATTTATCAAACATGACAAACTCTTGAAAATGAATAAGCAAGCTTTGGGTAAAAATGTCTTGAATCTCATTATCTACCATTTGATTTGATATTTTGGCAAGCATAGTCTTGTATCTTAAAACATATTTATTAAGTATCTCATTTGGACCTTGTTTGATCTTTGAAACTTGAGCATAAAATAACTTCTCACCAATATTAATAAAAAAATTTGCCAGGAAATGATTTTCTAAAGGATTAAAAGTTGTAATTGATTGAATGGGAAGATCATATAATTATCTAATAGCATAATATTTGAGATTGTGTAGAAAGAGCTTAGTTAACAATATGTCATTATCAACATAATCTATACAAGTTACATGGAAAATAAGTAAATGTTGTTTGTGGTCACCTTTGCCTTCATAAAGAGGAATATTGGGAGCCACAAAGCCAACTAGGAGAGGGTAGGATGAAATTTGAGGAACCAAAGGGTTATGCAACAAGGTAACATAATCCAAGGAAGGGATAGCATGAGCAATGATTTGCTCAATATTAGCTAGTTTGGCTTGTAAGAGAAGAAGGGCTTGCTCAAGAAAAACATTGGTTGTAGTAATGAGTGGGGTGTAGGTAGTATGAGTAGGCACATGCATAGATAATTGAAGGAAAACATGAGATTTTCTTAGAGTATAGGGGGTAGAAGTGACTAAGGGTAGAGACATAAGAGTAGGATCGATGGTAGAAGTAACAACATTGGACAAAGGGGATTTTAGAATGTGAAAGGGTAAATTTTTTAAAAAAGAGGAAGCTAAATTAACTTGATGCTCAACCTTATATTTAAGAAGTATGCGGATGATGTTATTCATCTCATGAGGGTAATTTTGGAGACTTTGACAAAAGGTAGATAATTATTTCACTTTATCTTGATCTACTTCATTAAGCTCATTTGTATCCAGATGTGTTTCTTGCTCATTATTATATTCCTCATCGGTACTATCATTATCATTTTCAATGTAAACTTCATTTTCATTATAAATTTTCATTTTAGAAGAGAACAAAAGGAGCTCCATATGTGAAAATGGAGTACCACTTAATCTAGCACTATGTATTAGAGACATACAATATGATGAAAAGTAACAAAATATAAAATAAAGTTATCAAATCTATGATCTAAGAAAACAATGCAAAAAATAATTAAGGATGAAAAGGTGATCCAGACAAGAGTCTTAAATGATTTGTAGGCTCTCAGAAATACTTGCTCATCCATTGCAAAGCATCAACAAAATATTTTAGATCAATAAATATGGAGGTAAAACCATACCAATAAACCATTAAATCTAGTTTTAAGGGTAAGTTAAGAGTAACTTCTTAGGGCTAACCACTTACCAATATATTACAAAATCAGTCAGATGGTATAACTTCTTATTGTTGTAAACAAGGGGATCCTAGGTGTTTCTAATATACCATGAGTTAAGTAAAAATTAAATTTCATATTTAAATTTATACTATGGTTATGAGTATTGGGCAAACCCTTCATGCCACAATGTCTATAAACTAACACTACATAGCCTTTCATGACAATATCTAAGTAGTTTGAAAAATGTCAGAACATAAATTCTAAAATAAGCAAAAACAAATGAAACATAAAGTGGAAAAGAAAAAATAATTTTTTGTGTTAATAGGAGACAAAAAAATTCAACCCAAAGTTGAAAGAAAGAGCCTCTGTGTCAGTATTTATCTAAGGTGACAAGATAAATTTTTTTAGTATTAGATTACTCCAAGGTCAAACAAATAAATTTTTATGTTACAAATAATATACAAGGTTGAGGACCATATTATTTCAGTGTCAGAAATTTACATAATTAAACTGAAACACCAGGACAAAAAATAACAAGAAGTATAAACAATGTTCTATTTTAAAAATGGGTTCACCAAAATGTTTATCATTAGTAAATAGAAATTAACTCTTAACATATTGTAAAATTGAAATCTAATCTAAGAGAGATAAATAAAAAAAACTATTGTAAAAACATAGTGATATACAAAATTTACATAAGTTATAAATTAATAAAATAGTAATCAGGGTTAGGGTTAGAGAGATGTCCTTGCAAATAGATTTATTCTTTATGAATTATGATTTTGATGACTATGATTATTTAAATATTGACACAGACATTAAAGCATGAAGTCAATTTAAAAATTTATTTCACTATATTCTGGGATAAGTGCATAGTAGCTGGATAGGGTCACAATGCACCATTGTCATCTATTATAGCTTTGTCAGTGTTGACTATGTATTGATTTTGAAAGTTATAAACTATTCATATCTCTTTGTAGACCAAATTATTGTGTGGAGGCTATTTGGATGCATGGATCACCCACAAATGTAACATCTTCTCAGGGATCGACTTAGAATAACATGATTTTTTAAAAATTTAAACATCGTATTCTTTTAATAGACTTCACCATGAGAATCTAATTAGTGATCCAGATAAAACATTCTAAGTATGCCAACTATAAAATAAGTATGCAATATCTATTCATCACTGATCACTATCATCATATGAAATATATCATAACTGGATATAAAAAGTAATTACAGATATCCAGCCACGGTTGGTAAAAATATATAGCCACTGCTATCAATGTAAAATAAGCAAATAATTACATCTCATCAGGGATAATTTTTTAATAATAATAATATATATAATGCAATGTACAAGATACAAAATACATGGCTCCATAGAGCATAAGTTCTCTAAACTCTAGCATCTATGACAATCTCAAGTGTCATCTCTAAAGAAGTACTATGTTTTAATACAATAAAAAATTAATTCAAAAGGATTCATTTAGACAAATCATTGAATTGTCAGGTCTCTTGGGCCACTTACATAGTACTGCTAACTATTTTCCATGCTCCCATTTTATCATTGCTTTTAATAAGCAGTGTTAGAGCATCTCGATTCGAATTTAAGTGATGACATTATTGGTAATAAGATACCATGGATTCAATCCTTTCTCTATAGAATCCAACAATTTTATCAAAATATTTCAATTTCTCATTTTACTATGTTCAACTTTATGTATTCCTCTATCCCTGGAATATATTCAATGTAGAAAAATGGTTATAACATAATTTATGAGTATTTTTCCATACCAACCATAGACCATTGATCCCTCACACAATTCCCCATCAGGGAATGACCCTCCCTTCATAAATGAGTAGATAGTGATGATGCGAGAATCCAAATAGACAAACTAGTATACGTGTGCTGTATAATTTTTAATAACATACAATATACTATAAAAAAAACTATTTTAACATGATATTGCATAAACATGTAAATCATACATATTAAATGACAATATCTAAAATTACTTTGGTCAAAATTTTTAATAGTTATTAATCTCTAAGATCAACCAAATTCATACACACCACTTGATTAGATTACCTTCATCTAGTATTGCTGATACTAATAAGCTAGTGAAGTTCATCTCACTACGTAGTACCAACAATGCGAGATTTGGTTAATATAAATATAACCAATAGATTCATACATATTAATTCCTACTAGCAGTCATAAAATATATTAAATACAAGAATAATCAAAATGCATATATTTAATCCATCAAATATATGAATGAATCTTCATAATATTATTTATCCCATAAATAATAAGTAAACAAGTATAATTTATATCAAATGGGTATAATCTATGTTTATACTCCATAATCTAATTTCCGTAAGTAGATTTAAATATATAGTATATTCTATGTCAAACTATAATATCATAGTCCATATTTTCATGTATACACTACTCAATTCCAACAACCAATCATAAGAAAGAAAGTTATAATTTATGAAAACATAATATTTCATTTAAACAACATGTTATATTTGAAGGCTGGTATGCATATATAGATAGTGTCCTATCCCTCATGAATCTATGACTTATTATTATATATAACAGATATAGGCACACTTTAATATGTTGTATACATATATTAGTATAATTAGAAGGTCATAATGTAACCAGATATAGTATTATAATAAATCCATTGCAATATCTGCTACAATATTCATTATATAACAGTGAGTCCATATTCCCTTAATTTTTATTCTATTACAATGATGTGATCTTCTATAACACTAATTCTAATATTTATTCCATTAATACATGTCCAAATGTAGTATTATTTCATTACCATCATAATACATACCGATAAAGAGTTTCATTATGTTACTATATAACATGGATAAATTCCATTATCCCTATAATTTGCATTTCGATAAATCTATTCATATTTCATATGTAATACCACATACAATACCTCTATTCATGTAGATCGCTAAACATCGCTAAATTAGTGAATTAGTAGATCGTTATATTTTATAGTTTAACCATATATATATATATATATATATAACAGATATAATTAGTTATATACCTGTACCACTTGTAGCCATTAAATACTAACCACTCATATATAATTAGTTAATCTACTTATTGACTATAGTAGATTGTTGTTTTAAATCTCAAGCACACAATTTGCTGGTTTAGAATATCAGTTACTAATCAATTACCTAAATCTACTTCAGAGAATGAGAATTCAAGGCACTAAAAATATAATGCATAGTTTACCTTCAAATAATTTTTAATCAAAATGCCAGTTAAGTTTGTGATGGTTGTATGGATGTGCTTGCTTGGCACTAGTGGATCAAATAAGAATATAAGGCGTAACTAGTTCTTATATATTCTTTCTAGTTTGACACAATTGACTTCACACTTAAATATATCACCATATATATACATTATTTGATACTTTAAGTATACTCACTATATCATTGTATGATACTACAAACATATTTTACAAGAACCCTGCACATATAGCTAGATACTTTAATATGGATTACTATAAAATCTTTAATGTAAGCTACTATAAATTCAAATATTTTATGACTACACTTTCGATACACGTATGATTATGCTACAATAGGGGATACTAATAGCTTCCATATGATTAATCAATATATCATACAACAACAAGGGTTAAAGCCTCACTACTAAATGACATTAATATCATGGTTAATATGAAATGTAGCTCCTATAGTTCTCTTATATTAACTATTAATTTAGAAATCTTATATTATATTTGACATTAACCATGATAAGCATATTATATTAATCGTAGTATTTTAGAACTCCATATATTATGCTATTAAGCTATAACCTATAGCCCATGTAGTTCTAGAAAATCTTTTTGAGAATGGGTTGTATGATTTACTATAAATATTGGTAGCTATTATTTGCAGAAGAACGTATGATAGGCAATCATAGTAATTAGTATTAAACCTAGGACTATGATCGCCATATTAATGACTTAACATAATATTAATTTAATCGCACTATAATTAATTAAGTAATCACTGCATGTGTCATGTTAGTGTAAATAAAATGCTAACAAAGATATACAAGTAGTAAGTTCACTGTATACTTTCTAGATCACTACCCTTTAAGAGCTATTATACCCATGGAGAATCAATGGAATTGCAAAACTATAATGATGTTTTACTTGTTATGTAAATTGTTTGCAGTTCGTCTCACTTAGTACCTACACATATACTTCTGTTAATATTTATTTTGTTTGAGTATTTAGTGTAAAGTTTTTTTTAATTATATAATGTCTCCATTGCAAAACATAAACCATAATTTTTTCAAAATATATTGGGAAATTTGCTATAAATATCTACCTAAATCCATTCACTGTATACAGATCATTGAAAATAACTATATCACTATTCAAGCTTGCATCTGGTTGTATATATAATTCAATGCATATTTATACCTATGTCGATTTTATTAATTATTTCTATATATAATACTATATGTTTATTTTGTTGAACTCTAAACTTAGATCACCCTATACATGTAAATTACTAGTTATATACATGTCACCATTTTAAATGTGAACAAAACATATAGTATATAAATTCCTTCATTTCATCAAAGTTGCCAATTAGTAAAAATCAATAACACAAATTTTGAGAATATTTAGCTAAGGATGCAATGATGATTATGTCATAGTAAAGCACAATTCATCTAGTTCGTTAAACATTTGTCCATCTGTGATTATCCAATTATCCTATTGTATAATATATATTTGTGAATGTAGAGTGAAATCACCTGATAAAGACCAAGAACCATAACTTCTGAGATTGTCAAAACTCTTGCCACATTATATCCTCTCCTCTTTCTCTCTAACTCTTCCCTTCTGTACTACTCTTTTTCACATGCTGCCCTCTTCCTTCTCTACCCTCTTTCTCTCTAAATGCTGTGCCCTCCTTTAAAGCTCCATGATATATATATATATATATATATATATATATATATATATATATTGAATGACTTTTAATTTTTTTGTTTTCCTATTTTTCCCCAAAGCTTCCATATTCAGTGCTTTATTTATTTTTATTCCCTTTTGACATTTTTTCCTATTTGTATATTTTTATTATAACACATTTACTAATTATAATAAAATTAGTTTATTTATAATAATATGACTTAAAATAAATAATCATAATGACTTATTAATAATAATAATAGTGTAAGGTTAGTTTCATTTCGTTATTGAAAATTATAAATCATAAATATTATAATTAAACATGATGGTTAGGCAAGATGCAATAGTAACCAGGTACTAATCACACAAATTTTTATTTTCAAAAACATTAATAGCCATGAACATATTAACATGATATAAACACAATCACATAAGATTAATTCCACATAAGCATAAATCTGAGCTAATACACACATGCAATTATCTAAATTCCGACAACATTAAAAATGCATTAAGGCTAACCATTCAAGTATGCATATAATGAGTGCCATTAATGTGGTATGTGTAGGGTTCTAGCTATTTTTCTATCATCTCTCAATACCTCCATCTACGTTACCCTCTCCAATGATGCTCTTCTTCTGTCATGCTCTAAGGGATGAATCTCTCTTACATCCAACTCATGACAAGTAGGTAGTTAGTCCATACATCATTACACACACACACACACACACACCATAAAATAGTGCTGAAATAACAAATCAATATGATCACAATGTAAAGAATATACACTATAGTTAACTCCTAAAAATGCCATCATAAAATCAAATCATCATATAACTATCCCATAACAACATAAAAATTATAACTTAGTCAATAATAATTAATTTAAATTACCAATTAAAAATATCTATGGATAATCAAGTAAGTTTGCTTAGTGAGGAATCAAGATATAATATCAAAAGCAAAAATTTATATTGCAAAAAGAAATAAATGATATCAAATGCAAAGGAGAGAAAAAGTGAGGAAATAGGATATGGCCAAGCCACCCTTAGAAAAACTCTTATTGACTGAGTGTTGCTTACATAATTTGAATGGACCTCATGATGATGTAGTTTTACCTATGGTGAAGATCCTAGATGGATGCAACTAAAAATTCATATTAAAATGGTTGACAAAGGATGGCCTCAACCTAAAATAACGTAGCCAATCATTGTATTAATTTATAAATTTTTTAGTAGAGCTTTTTGTTGAATAGATAAGTGCTTTTGAATTACCTTTGCAAGAGAGTGTTAGCTAATGTAACCATGATTTTGAAGTGAGACAATTTATGTGTGCATATAAGAGAATATTTGAATTATTTTTGATAACTAACCTATTTTCACACATGATAAAACTATTAGGAAGCATGTCATTTTGAAAACTTAACTGTTAGAGCAATATAGACAAGTTCACATTAATGGATAGATGCCTAATGCATCCCTGTCTACCTAGTGCATATTTATCTAGATTAGATAGTAGCTTTTAAAACTGGATTGACAGTGAAATGTCTGCTGATTAGGGATGTTTATAAAAAAAGGAAAGTTTAGAAAATGATCATAGTAATTTAAAGAATAGAAGGCTATCATATAGATAAATGGTTATTAGAATGGCAAGTTGGCCAAACAAATTAAAAGATGTCAAGGACCATCAATGTCAAACATTTATTGATTAAGTTTTAGTGCCTACAGGTAAAAAACAAGAATGGACATCTTCCAATAGAGAAGAGGTGCTAGGTAGAAGGTATCATAAGATAAATTATAGTTGATTTGAGTTTTATTGCATGTGTGAAAAAATATTACAAGTGAAAAAGAGTAATGTGATAAATTTTGAGAATCATTTTTGAGTCATTTACATGTTGTGAAAGAGAAGCTTGCATTTTTTGTAAGAGAGAATTCCTGTAAGTAGATAAAGTTGTGTGAAAGTGAGAAAGCATATTATTTGATTCCAGCATAGGTTGTGAAAGAGAAGATTTCTTGAATCAATTATAAGTGGTGAAAGAGAAGCTTGCATATGAGAGAGGATACATGTGTTGCAGGTGTGTGAAAAGTCCTGGTAGAGTAAAGAAAGTGTAAGAGGATCTTGTGTGAGTCTAAAAAAAGATGTAGAAGATAATATTGCTTGAATCAATTACATGTTGTGAAAGAGAATCTTGTTTGTGGTGAACATGTGATACCCAAAAGTGGAAGAGCACTAAGATTAGAAAACCTCACAAAGATGTCAAAGGAAATTCAAGTAAGATTGGAAACGATGGATGATTAAAAATTGTAGATGTTGTAGCCATGAGTAAATATGAATAGGCATAAATGATGATGGGGTTGTCATCCCTACAATCAAGGTTATCTGTTTTGGAGAAAGGCCAAGAAAAAAAATATAAGAGACCAACAAATGTCAAGTTGAAAGAAAGAGGTAAGTCCATTTACAATATTGTTTTATTGGGTTAGATAATTTATTTAAAGAGGATAATATTTTAAAATATCTCATGAGGGTAAATATTTCATACATGAAGCTATGTGGACATGTAGTTGTGTATTAGAGATATATCCAAGTTTTATGACAAAATAAAGGAAAGAAGAAGGTGAGTAGTTTGGAATAGTTGGTTTCCAAATTGGTGGATCATGTTATGCACCCAAAATTTTAGAAATAATGGTGAAAGAGGATCCAAATGTTGGGAATTAATAGAGAGGAAGAATATTGCCTTGAAAGACAATAAGAAAGAGAAGTTATCTTTTGAGAAATTCAAATCTATTCATAGAAATAGAAAGGAGAAGGATCTAAGCTAATAGAGGAGGATCACCTTGAGAAACAATAGGAGAGTGAGGTTTCCATGTGAGAAGCCCAATTATTTTTCAAGAATAGAAAAGAGAAAACAATATGTGAGCATCCTATAGAGAAATAAATCATTATGGAAAAGGATGTGGAGGTAATAGATTATTCACCGAAACAAGGAGACTCATTATTGGATGCTGAGAATGAGTTTGTGGTATCCCATAAGTGGGAAGAGGATAAATTATACTTTGAGGACACATGTAATGCATTTATTATTTCTATTTTACAAGGAAGGAATAATAAGGAAAATCAAGAAAAAGTTCAAGTTTCCATGGAGGAGAAAATAGAGGTGGTTGAAATGTACATTAATGCCCATGGGGTGAGTATGGTTGAAGGCCATATATATGAAGAAGAAATAAAGTGAAAAATGAGGAGGGGAAAACCTTTGAGGTTGTTAAGAATGGCCCTTTGGGAGTTCATATTGTGAGTAAAGGCTGTAGGAAAATTGTTAGTAACATAAAAGAGTTGGACAACATGTCTTTGAGGCATGAAGAGGGATTGGAAAAAGTGTTTTTGGTATCTATTGATTCTTTTAATGTGGCTAATTTATGTGCAGGTCCAACAATGAAGGAGATGGAAAAGAAGAGGATAAATTGTGATTTGGTATAACATGCTCATATGTATGAGATACAACGAGAAGAAGTGAAACAAGAGGGATTCAAATTAAAATAGTTAGAAGTGGAAGAGAAGACTCACAAGACAGATGGGAAAATATTGAAAAAGTGAATAATGTCTCTCATGTAGCATAGAAGTATAGGAGGATGAGAAGGAAGAAGAAAGTAATCAACTTGGTGCTGATGCAAATAAGATCAAAGATGAAAAAAAGAAGAGGAGGTGTCATAAGAATAACTGAACACTATTTTGAGGAGCAGACAAAATGATGAAAGGATTGTGGAGTTAAAGCTTCGTGGAAATAAATATTATAATATTAATATGGAGGATACGTGTATGGAGACTATTAAGTCTCATGTTTTAAAACTAATTTGTGATTGCAGTCTATGTGTAGGTGTATAGATGGAGAGAAAGGAGGCATTTAAAGAGGCCTTCTAAGATGAAGAGAGTGACCCACTTTAGTTCACAAGTTGTAAAGAAGAAGAGGAAGAATAAAAATATATTAAGACTCTTGAAAATGAAGAGGCCACAAGTAAGATGACAGTGGAAAGGAGAAGAGAAATAGAGGAAGAAATGGCAGCCATGAGAAAAAAAAGTTACAAATAGATAAGAGTGATATAATGAAGAATCCAACAATAAGTTGGATAGATAATGGAAAATGCTAAAAAGGATTTAGGAGGTGGTGGTTAGAAAATATTGGGTATATTCACATAAGATAAAGTAAGATTCAAGAAGCAACATCTTGGTCGATGTGGTCAGATAAAGGTGGGTTTCATCTCACAAGAATGTGGAAAAAAAAGAGATCCATTTGGTGGAGGTGGCCAAACTATGCTTAAATAATGGGTAAATTGAAGAGAAGCCTTTGACAAAGGTGGATAGGATATGGTGGGTTTGATCCCATAAAAGATAAGACATAGAGCAGAAGATAGAGGAGAACAACAAAGAAGTTGGAAACAAAAGAAAAAGTGTGACAATAAGATGAGATATTTGGTGTGCTGGAAGGGAATGCTATGGTCATTAGCCTCAGTGATCAAAAGAGAGATTTTACCACTTATTTGATCCACATGAGCATGATCTCAAATTTTAATTACCTCAAGTGTCTGATGCAGGTACGATTAATCTTGCATCCCTAAAAAATATGTATTTTTGTAGTTTTAAATAGAGTCTTGTTGATGTTGGTTTTATGCCCCAAATATTATTACTAGAAAGTCCCTAAAATTTTAATATTTGTGAAAATTTCACTCCAAGGCACAAGTTTTGAGTCTTAGTTTAATAAATAACCACTTGGTGAAATAATGATGATCAAAGCAATTATTTATATTAGATGGTTCAAATATTATGGATGTCTAACACTAAGGTGAATCTAATAAAAAAAGTTAAAATGAGGGAAAGATGGGACATAAAAGAAGGGGATCTATGATTCAAGTAGAGATTAAAACCTTCTAAGTTGACTAACTACCATAGGCTGAGCATGTGTCACAAACCAATGTTTGTTGTGGGTTTGATGTAAGCACAAAACCTAATCAAACACAATTAAGATACTAAAGAAATAATTACAAAATAATTCACCGATTACAACCAAATTGTAATTATGATCTAGAAATAAATAATTTATTAAGCCTAATAGAATGTTCAATCTAATCGTTATAGATAAAACACTTACACAACCTACCATGAGTTTGTCAACTTAATAGAAATTCTTTAATGAAACACAATAAATTAGAAGAGAAAACACACTCATACAAACTCACAAATAGTTGTGAAACTTTATTTTCTTGCATTAATTACTAAATTATCCTCCATTTACAATGAGTAAAATATTTAAAAATTTATTTGGATGGGGTTGCCTCATCCTCAAAGTTTGTCTAATTTTACAAGGTCTAAAATAAGATCCTATTTTAGTTTGGCATGAAATAGACTCTGTATGATGTACAATGTTTATAGATAATAGATTCTTAATTTATCTCTATAATTAATGTATACATGCATATAAATAATCCTGCCAAATTTAGAATTCAATGGTCATTTTACTAAGTTTGAGTAGAATTGGTAATTGGGACTACAGTCATACTAGACTAGATTGTAGTTGGAAATACTTGACTAAAAATATTGGATGAAGAGGGTGCTAAGGTGGAACCTATCATGGGTGGTATTTTCATTGCTGTGATTGAATATGTTACTACAGTTGCCATTATAGTTGGCCCTGACTGAGCCTACAAATGAGGTGTAGTGAATGGAAGTGTAACAAATACAAGCCCTATTGAAGTATAGATTATAGTATATCTAAGATAAGGGGATGTAATTTTCAAAGTTAAATATTGTGAGGATGAAGCTCCGCCCTGGGTGTCCAACTGATGTTTCTCCTTTATCTTCTCGTACTCAGTCATACATGCAATAAAATCTAGCTCTATGCCTTTAAAATTTAATATTAGAAATTGAAACTATAATAATTATTTATTGATCAATTTATTATTCACCACCATAGAATCCCTTAAGGAAGAATTTAATGCTTCTTCTTGTGTTACTTTATCCTAAGGAAAAGTGATCAATTGGATCACTACTTTCAAAAATTGTATTTTCAACTTCTGCCTTGAAACTATTGGTAATAATTTAAAGCAAATTATAAAAATTCCCTGTTATTACCTACCTAAGTAGTGTATATATTCCATTAATGTACATATATCAAAGTATTTGGATGGCCTTTTTCTATTGGCTCATAATTTTTTTGACCAATTCCTACATCTGTTATGTTACTCCGTTAGATGAGCCCTCTTATTAGTCACATAATTTTGTGCCAAAGTGATGTCTAGAAGTTTTAGTTAATTGAGATGTTGATATGAATTTTGTCTTACTACCTTTCTAATAAAGTGAAATTTGGCATCCAAGATCTTTATATACTCATAAAAAATTACCAAATTTCCCCATTTTGGTTGTGACTCTACCCTTTGTTGACATATGAACATATAATGTTATAAAGGTTCTTACCAAAACTCTACACATTATTCAGATTGTCTTTTGGGGGATCTATTCTACCTCATGTCTCCAATATTTTGTTAGTTTTTTTTAGGACACAAAACATAATCTGTAGGACTCCTCCAATGGAATCAACCATATAAATAGGGTCTTCTTAGATCTCATCTTCCTCTCTAGGCTTGGCTTTTCTCTTCTTTGTCAATGAGAAGAATTCTTCTTCTCTTATAAACTCATTTGGTTTACATCCTATTGTTACTATTCTTCAACTTGATATTTTAAGTTTATTTGAGGTCTTATCAAATTCTATATTCAAATTGGGCTCCTCAGTTATAACCAAGTCTTATCTAGCTGACTACTCTACTTGTATTTGTTGTATCCATGTGGGAGCCACTAACAATTCCTGAGAGGAAGTCTTAGTGGAATATTGAGTGGTAAGGGGTGAGATGATTTGTGGTGGAGGAATGAGGATGGATGGATATGATGGAATCTTTGGAGATGACATGAGGATGGGGGGATATAATGGAGTAGAACTAGGAGATGTGAATGGTGAAGGGAAAGGTTGGATGGCCATCTTCTCTTTGGATATCTTGGTCTTTGAAGGAGTGTTGAACACATATTTGGTGAGGTCAAGAGACTCATAGACTAAGACTATTGGTGACTCTATTTGAACACCTTATATTATTGATAACCCTAATTGGGTAGACAAGTATGCCTATAAAGGGCTTATGGTAAAAATCGATTGAGACATTATATTTTCAAAGTGTGGGCTAGTCAATGTGGCTCTTAAGTTAGGTGTAGAAAAAATAGTTTGTGTAATAATAACACGTGTTATTCCTTGTAAAAATTATGTAGTGGGTGTATAAGTGACAGTCATGACATCAATAGTGGAAGTATTAAATGTAATGTATTGAATAAAGAGTCCAAAACTAAAGTAATTTCAATAGTAGAGACATTAGAAATAATAGTGGAATTCAATGAAGTAATGACGATAAGAGGGATGATTGGATCAATTGGAGTAATAGATGAATTAGGGGAGACAATTACCTATGTTTAATCTTGTGAGGTGATTATAAGAGGAATAACTGGATAAATTGATGTAACCACTGAAGTGTCAATTATTTTTTTGCCTTGATCTACCCTCTTATCTATATAAGGAGCTTGGTATTCCTTTCGAATATATATTTATTCTATATTCTGAGTATGAGGAGGACTAGGGATTGAAGTCCCAAAGGTTCCCTGTGGAGGCACTTTATGAGAAATATCAATATAGCTTCTCCTTTTGGGTCATCTTCATAGCTTTCCTCTAAATCCCCTTTTTTGACAGACTCATCTAAATGATTTTTTGATAAATTTTCCTCCACATAGTCATCTTTTGTATCAGAGTAAGGAATACTTGATGATACATCTGAGTATGGAGGTGGTCTCTTTTACTCTTGTATGACCATAAGGGCTTACATAATATTAAGATAAAACATTATTATGTAAGTTACCATAGGAGGGGTAATTGAGATAGTTGTAATGTGTCCTAGAGGAGAAAGTGAATGACTAACCACTGGAGTGTGAGGTGGTGGAGTTGTGGAAATCGCCTAGGTGAAATTAAAGGTAAAGTTTGGTACTAAAGGCATACCTGGGTCTAGAGCCTATTTCCATGCATATTTTAACTTTGGAACATTCTTAAGGATCCTTTCTTTAAATTATTCACCACTTTCTTCCTTTGTTTCCTCCTTTGCCTAGAGTTGCTCAGGTTGCTCAGTGGATTTTCCCCCTCATTCTATTCTGATTGCATCCTCCCTTGTAATGGAGAGGTCATATTGTATCATCTAAGCAATTCTCATGGACATTTAAATACTATTCATTCTTATATAAATGTCATAATCATCTCTATGATTTAGAAAGATAAAATCATGTTCGTACTCATAATGTCTATAATTTTTATTGAATTATCTTTGAAACCTATTTATTTGTTGCATAATTACCCTCATATGGTCCCATAATCTAGACTCAACCAGTATAAACTTGAAAAAAGATCCGTGTCTTGAGGTTTTAGCCAAATGTTCCAAATTTTAGAACTGTTGCCTCCTAATGTTGAGGGGTGTCTTATGATACTTGGCCAATTTAGCTCTTCTTAAATTTTCATCCACACTATTAGAAAACTAATAAGCTATCTCCTACTTAGCTAATGTTTTAGGCACATGCCTAGGTAGATAGAAAGGGGCCACTAGTGTACTTTTGACTCTTATGATTATTTGGTCTAGATAGAATAAATAGTCACCCATTGACTTGAGTGATCTTGTTATCTTTGTAGATATTATTGGCATTGGGTGTCCATTTATTGCCTTATAAACCATGGGATAGAAGGCATCTATTATTTGTTGCATATGATCCTTATATTTTTAGATATGGAGATGATCAAAGTCATCAAAAATATTTTTTGACCATTTTGGCTCTCAAGGAGGGGTCCCAACAGGGCTAATAGTGCCATAAATGGCATCTACTAAATATGAAAGCATGTAGAGGTTATTACCTACTCGATCATGCATGACCCTCTGGGTTTTTAAATTATAACTTATGATTTCCCCCAATGGGGGAACACCCTTGCCTTCAGAAATTATAGACAATAAAGGGACCCAAACCTCATCTACATGAGTTATAGATGGGCCCCCTTATAACCTATTTAAAAAGGTCATGGTAATTCTGACATCGAGCCTGAATTGGGAAATTGGGACCTTCTTCTTCATAACAAATTGCTTGGGGTTTTAAGCCCATAATATTAAGGAACCTCTAACATTGTTATATTTGAACCAATCACTAACTATTTTCTAGTTATAATGTATGTTTAGTTTTGGTAGTCTATATAACTTATTAACGACTGCCAACCATGTATGCTACTGGTAGTATGTTTTTATTCTCATATAAAATATATTTTATTGATGTGCTTACTATAAATATATTAAAAACTAAGTCTATGTAGGGAAATAACTCAAATTTGGCCCCCAATTTGTGAATTCTAACAACTTTGATTGATAATAAGTTAAATATATTCCTTTTCATAAGGAGGTAGATTGTCCTCCTCTTTATATGTTCAAACAACCTTGACCTCTGCATAAATGGATGAATAGTGCTTGAATACATTGTTCAAATTAGTCTAGCCAAATTATGTGTCCTTAAACTCTTGCCTGGTTCTAAAGCATAACATTGAAGGAGTTGGTTGTTGCTTCTCAACTTCCATTGTTGATTAAACTAAACTCTATACTAAAGTTTGAATTGAGGGATTTTAGTCAATACAGAGCTCTGGATAGTAATTCATTGATTAGAAAATGAAAAATGTAATTCAATCTAACTTTGGGACATAAAATATAGCCCATACATTCATTTCTCAAATCCTCCATGTGTGAGAAATAATTATAAAGAAACGGTCTCAATCACCCATCCATTCCAATTTTGATTTTGATTTTATGTCATAAGATTTCATGGGTTTATTTAAGACATGGCACTTTGTTTCTATATTTTACTATTGATTCATCCCTTTAAGTTTTAATGCACCAATTTGTCTTCACAATTATTACTATCACTAAATCATGGATTTTTATAGCTAACTATGTCATTTTAGGACACACAACATATTTTCATGTCATTACTTTATTTATACCTATGATTTTGTCCTTGTGTCCTTAGGTCATGTCATGCACCATATGATTATCATGAAAGGGACACATGGAGTAATCAATAAATGACATGTGTCATTTGATTATATAAAGGATGATATGTGGTAGCTTATCATTACATAAATTGGTTTATATTTTTGAGCTATGTCATTTTATCTATTAGCCTTCGTATAATGAGATGATGACATGTGTAGTGATCTCATTGACTCACTCAGTACATATGTCTTTATAACTTATACTTATACTTTAAAGCTTGTGATCAAATGAGATTGAGACATGTGGAGGAATCTTGATTGCTTGGGTGGTTGCCTATCTTTATGATTCAAGATTCTAGACTAAGGGCTGTGATGTGGTGAGATAAAGGCACATGGCCAAATGTATTACACTTGGGTTATTGCAAGATTTTGAAATTGAGTTTTTTGCTGAATACTGGTGATGAACTGAGATGTGGATACTTGGAAGGATCTCGCTTAGGCAACATGATGAAAGATTTTTTTGAATTCCAAATGCATTTTGATGACCTTTGAAGTTTTGAGAAGCAAAAGACACCTATCCACTAATTTTTAAAACTTGATAATATTGAAAATGGAATGGTTAACTCAGTTAGTCAAATAAATTCAAATTAAAACACAAACTAAGCTTTTAATTAAATTATGACTTACTTTAATCTGAAATTTATAAAGTAATTTGTAAATGAAAAAAAAAAGGCTTTGGTATGTTTGGGTTTGAATTCATTTTAGAATATATTTATATTACGATATGAATCAAACTTAGGATTTTTAAAATTAAAGGGTCCCTATTTGTAATATTTGAAAATGAGGTGTTGATCACAACAAGTATCATGGTAAATTTATCATCTTAATAGGATTCTTAGGTCACATTTTTAGATCTAGTTTTGGTTCATATAATTGCAACAACCTCAAAGATCACTTGGATCACATTCAGTGTCACATGGTCACATTTCTATGTCACAGCTGTAAGTTACCTTGTATTGGTGGTCACACATATTTATTCTCATAACCATAAGTTGCAATGTCTCAACATCCATGCATATTCATAATTCCTAAATATTAAAGATGATAACATATTTAAATATCTTTGGGTTCATAGTTTATGAATTGACCACAAATATTTTGTTTGTAACTAATTCTATAGTTCTATGGAGTCTATATATTATTTTGTAAAGTCTAACAAATCCACATAGGACCAAGAGATCATGGGAATGAATTTGGAGCTTGTTATGTAGAGACACTGGGATCATGCCATTGTCATATTACCATGATCCTTGTAGCCAAAATTATTAAATTTATTCATAATGAAAGGAAGTGACACAATAAAAATTCAAGTATCCATATATTTCACATATGATCACCAAAAGAGGTGTTTTTGGTCTTGTTGGAAATATCCTGATGAGAGATTTGATTAATGGTGGCCACATGGGAATTGATCACATGAGTGATAAAATGGTCACATCTAACAAACCAATAAATTATTTTTCAATTAAGATCACAAGCACTTGCAAATAAGTCACATAGAATAGTATGGGAATATGAAAGGTCACAAGCCAATAATAAAAGGGGCTTACCTTTAAGAGAAAGGGGATGTTCAATCAAATAAGAGATTCCAAATATAAGAGACATCAAAGAGGGTTGGCATATTAAAGATGATTATAGAAAGGCCACATATTAGAGAGGGGCCAAAAAAATAGAACGACCATAGATCCAACTAGAGGAGACCATATAGATTAGAGAGAGGTCTAAAAGAGAGAGGTTGTAGAGTCTGTAATAGAGATTTAGATTTTAAATCCTAGAGAGAGGCATTGGAGAGAGATTGAGTAGAGTAGAGTCACTATGAATATAGATGTTGTCAAGGCTTGTTTCATTTAATAAATAAATAAGAATGTTGTTTTTGCACTGCATGAATTTGGATATAGGTCTAAGGGTATCCCTTCACTTAGATACCCTAACATGAATTGTACTAAGTTTGATTCAAGATCTCAAGGGGCACAAAAATTTATATCCTTACCATGCTTGTTTTGTTTTTGAAATGTATGCACACACACATCAATGTGGGGCATTATGTAGATACCTAAAATTTACCCTACACATTTATTTGTGATTAAATTTAATAATCCCAAGATACTTTTGTATTTGATGATTATTGGTTAAAATGAGGAATTATTGGCACGTTTTATGATTTTTCAATGTATCCCTCTTTCTCCTAGTTTTGTGGTCATGTGGTGGTTTTCCCAAAAACTGAGTATGTTTCTTGGTGTTATGTGGTCACTATTATTTAGGGTGCAAATGTGATTTATGGTCATGTCTTGTTCACTTTATGACCATTTGATGTCAGATTATGGGATAATAGTGTCCTAATTTTAATTCAAGTCATTTAAAAATAGACATGCATCTTAATGAATTTGAGCATCTATAGATCAATGAAAAGATAATATAGCATTTATTTTTATAAAGCATTTATAAGAATTTTAGAGAAATCAAGCAAGCCTTTATAAAACATTCATTGTATCACCATGTTCATATTAATGACACATCATATTGTATTGGTTTGCATGTCTACGGAATTATTAAAATTATTAGAGTGTTGTTTTTGGTATCGTACAATGTTGAGGGCCATAAAAAATATCATGGAGAGTCAAATTTTCCCTAGTGTAACATAGGTCCCAAAACATATCATTTTCACTATCACTTTTAGGTCTATTTGTCTATTTAGGGAAGGATCAAATGTGCAATTTCCAAATTATTGACATGAATTTTTATAAATATGAGTGCATTTTTTGGAGCCCCGGATATGAAAAACACATTAAAAAAAGGTTTTCATTTCCCTAAAACTTCCCAAGTCTATATTCAATAGGGTTCTAGTGCACAAAAATAAAACTTGATGGTTTAGACAAAGTCCTCCATTCGCCACAAGTTTTAAGGGTTCTAGTGACCAGTGAGAATTTTAAAAAATATGAGTGAGATTTTGGAGACCCAAAACTTCTCAAAAGTATATCACTATAGTTTTGGTGCCTAGAAATTAAACTTGATAGTTTGCACAAGGTCCTTTGTTCTCCACAAGTTTTCATGGTCCTCGTTGCCTTAGAACAAAACAAAAAATACAATTTTCAAACTTCAATAATTGTATCCAAATCTCATGATATTCAAGATACTTTTTAAAACCCTCTTTGTGCTATTAATTTATTTTATTTTGAAAAAATGATTAGGTCTTATTTACTATTTTATATTTTGTAGGCCTAGTTATGTTTACAAATATATGTTTAAAATTTTATTGAAATCCATTTATTCAAATTTTTTTTTGGTGGTCTCAATTTTTATTTCATGCTATTTATCCTTCTAGGGTTAGATTTTATTTTTTAGGTAAATATGAATTTATCTAATTCTTTTAAGCCTTGTTCCATTACTTTTTTTTCTAAAATATTAGCCCCAATTTATTTTTGTGTTAATATGAACCCTATGTTAAATTTTTTGCATATTTTTTAAGCCCTAAGGTATTTTCATGGTTTGTGTTTTCAAATCCTCTTTTGACACCAAAATTTATTAGACATAATATCTAATTATGAAAAGTTATAAGATTGATCATGATCCTATTGATTCCATTGAAATTCCTTTGGTTAATTCTTTTTTTTGAAAATAAAAATGAAAAAATAAATGTAGTTGTAGACACCCAAATTTGACACAAAATCCTTATTCCTTTGTTTTTTCTTAATTTAACTTATTTGGAAAACTTGTACGTTCTAACCATTTCTAGGATGGCCCAACCATACATAAGTTTGTATATGGTACATAAAACTTAAAATCACCTCAACACTTATAAAAAAGGTATATTTTATACATCTAGATTACATCTCATCCATTAGCTATCTCGATCATGATAAAAAGGCTTAACTTATCTCTTGGAATAACTTGTGGATGTATATGTCTATTTGGGAAGAATCTGTACCCATATGGGTTTGTATCTTTTAGCTTTATGAGTCCATCTCTTTATTACCATTGGTCATGAGCCTGAACCATTCCCAGTTTTATTTTTTAATGTTAGTCGACACACATTAGTTATCCTAGATCATTCTATATATACAAGGTCATTCCAAGCTATCAAGATCAAACAAAAAACTAGAAGAGAGAAGGAGAAGAAAAATTGATATCTCACTATACCAAGGGTCAAGCCTAGAGCCAAGCCTTTCCATTCAAGTGGTGATTCATTGAATCAAATATTACACACTTGAAACACTTATCTATCTTGGTCTCTCTACAAATTCCATTGTTCCAAAAGAAGGTAATTAGAATTTAATAGTTGCATTGGTCACTTTTAGTGAAGAGGAGGTTGAAACCCTTTTCTTGAGTTATTCCATTCACACACCACAAAAATTACAGAGATTTTATTTTGATCATACAAGATTCTATAGCTACTCAAATCTGGATTTATATGTTAAACTAGTCGTGTACAATTGGAAAATACTAGTCATGGATCCATCCTTTAGTTTTTGACCTACATTACAATCAAAAGGCTTGTATTCTCCATCTCATTGTGCCTAAGTACTTATCTTATAGTGTGACCTTGATATTATTACTACGTAGATCATTTTTAGCCTATAATATGCTTAAAATATGATATATATCCTTCGCCTTCAATTACTTAACTTCAACAAATTTCTATCTTCCTGGACACTTGTGTTTAAGCTTAAACACTAGTGTCCTTACTCTAATGCATGTATCTGTACCTTACAAAAAATTAAATTTGAAAATATTTTGATATGTATAGGTTGGCCTATTTATTTTATTTTAACCCTTTTATGTGAAACATTTAAAAAAGTGTGGTATAAATACAAGTTAAATCCCACTCATTATTCATCTAGCGATCACCTCTCAAAATTACACTACACTACTAAAAATCAATCACACAATTAATATATTCTACCCTATTATTTTCTATTTTCAAATAAATTATATGAGTAATCATATTATATATCTGAAACATTCAAAGAATAATCCATGAGTAGTATTTTCTAAGTTACAATCTAGATCACTACATGCACTCACATATAGCATATTACATATTTATTCACACACAAGCTCACATAAGAGATAAAATTAGATCAATTTAAGAGCCTCTTCAAATTATAGGGATATGTAGGTAACACTTATTTATAGAGGGGTCTTTGAGGTTAGCTTGACTTCACTTGATCCCATTAACCTTGTTTTGCAAGGTGGCATCCCCTAATTGGAGGATCTAGGATTTTGATCAAAAGAATGATATCAAGAACCTTTATGCACAATACATATTGATAATTTGTAAGGTGATAATGACAAATAATAGGTGAAAGTGGAATTTTCAAAGAATATTTCATATTGCAATCTAGATAAAAGTGTTGAAATTAGAATAATAGCATTGGCACTAGTGTCCATAGGGTGATGTAAGGTCCAGGATGACATAAAGTAAATATTTAGAATTTGATGATGGCATACAAATTTTCACATGTATTACTTATATTTTCCTACAAATGATTGTATAAGATAATTACAATTTTTCCTTCTTATTGTTATTATCAGAATATTGAATGTTGTACTTTCCATATTTGACATATGCTTAGATTTAATTTTTATTATCAAAATATTAATAGAATCTAAATTCACTTACTTGACCTAATTTTAAAGTAAGTTAATCCTTAGTTGATTAGGCTAATTTATTTCATATTAATCATTGTTTCTAAAAAGGGTTAAACATTTGGTGAGCTCGACGTGATCTAAAAAATAATGTAAATCTCATAAATTTTGACCACAAAGATTTACTCTCAAATGACATTATTGATCAAGATTTACCTTTATTCATAAAAGTCAATATTCACAATAAGGGAATTAAGAAAGCACTAATTGATAATGGGTCAGGTTTAAATATTTAAAACATAGAGTTCTTAAAAAAAATGGGCATTAACATTGATCTTCTTCACAAATTAGACATGCATATTAAAGGATTTGATAAATTATGTAGTCCACCAATTGGAAAAACCATATTAGGTGTGACATTGGTGTCTAAAACCATACAATATACTTTCCAAGTCATGTCTTAATCATTGCATTATAACTTACTCTTGGGTATATATTGGACACATATTATGGAAGCTATACCATATACATTACATGGATGTGTCTAATTTATACATAATCGGACATGATGGATAATTCCTACAAATGATGAACCCTTTAAATTTTGAAAAATGTTACATTATGAGACATAAGGCATTCCTCAAATGTTATCACCTAAGTAATTTATTCCAATTGATAATTTATCAAAATATGAGATAGGTGAATCAAGTAAGATCAACCACTTATCTTAAGATGTTCCTAAGGAAATAACATTCAAGATACACACAGATAAACATAAAGAGAAGGATAATTAACATAAGGACAAGGACGTATAACACCCTTTATTTTAAAATGAACCAATGATACTTCAACAATAAGAAAATCAAATATTTGAGATTCCTTTATTAATAAATACTAAGCAACAAGATGGTAATGTTTCTAATTATTATGATAGTGATGATGATCTTAATCATGATATGATGGATGAAAAGTTATGAAACATCAATTTTGATCCACTTGAGCATAAATCACATAATCAATTCATACTTATGTAACCTAGTATATATAAGTCAAATCCATCATTAGAGGATGCAAAACTAAACTCTGATAAAGGCAAGGCAAAAATAACAAATGAACATGTGAATGCTTGTTATACAATTTATCCCTATTGGTTAAAAGTTTTAAGTCAACCTTATAAGGGAAAAATGCAAATACATCTTTTTAATAATGTGGAATCCTCCCATATGTCATCACAAAAGGTTTTACAGATCACATTAGCACAAGATGCTCCACATATAATGATTTCTATTCTAATTGAGCACACAATGATATATTTACTACCTAATACAAATAGTTTATAAAAAATATTGGCACACACAAAAGGATCAATCTATTACAATGGGATAAAATATTATACATTTGGCATAAATTTGGGATAAAGTTTTTAGATTTGTGATACATATTATACATGACTTTTAGAGTAGAGATTATATTTTAATAGATACTTCAATTTGAGACATATTGGACGTGTATATGACATGAAAATGCACCAAATTACAAAAACATTATTCAACTCATATCAATATTGATGCATTAACCTTACCAAGATGCATCATTTGAGCTTACATTTGCTGCAAAAATTAGCTTCTTTGATTAGTATAAACAAGATTCAACACTCTAAATTAACTTGACACTACCAAATTATTATTATGGGTTGATATGGTTACACCATTTAAATTCACTGAGATTTTGTTTACGCCTAAGTTGTGTGATTAAGATTTAGTGTTCTTGATATACTTGGCAAAACTCACCCTCATACCAAATTAGGGGCATGAACACCCTCTAATTCCCTTTTTCACATCTCCAAAGTTTAGTTGTGAAGCTCTCTCCAATCTTTCAACTAGGAATCATCATTACCAAAGTAAACTATCAAGGAGAAACATGGTTATATTGACACACATGTGTACTTTATTTATCTCTTTTATTTCAATTAATTTCAAATTATTTATTTTTAGATTATATGCATTAATTACACCAATAAAATGCTCTTGGTTTCAGGTCATACACAAACATAAATTTCAATCATGGCTCAAGTCAAAGAAAGGTGTGTTAAACATGCCATGATACACACTTTTTTATTTTAACCTAGTAATTTCATTATTATACCTTTTAAATTAAAGGGGAGACAATGTAGATACTCAAATATAGATATATATATTAAACTAGTCTTGTACACTTGAAAAATATCAGTCATGGTTCTATGATTTAGTTCTCGACCTGGGTTACAATTGAAAGGTTATCTTATAGTTTTAACCTAATATTCTAATTACCTAGATCACTTGTAGCCCATAATATACTCAAAACTTGATATATATCCTTTACTATTAGTAACAAAACTTCAGTAACTTTATATATTTTTGGACACTTATGTTTTATCTTGGACACTATGATCAATGCTAGTGTCCTTGCTCTAACATGTATTTGTACCTTATAAACACTCAAATTTTTAAATATTTTGATATGTAGGGGTCAAACTATTTATTTCCTTTAACCCTTCCATGAGAAACATTTCAAAATGTGTGGTATAAATACAAGTTAAATCCCACTCATTATTCATCTAGCAAACACCTCTCAAGCTTACACTACACTAATGAAAATCAATCACACAAGTAGGCTATTCTACCCTATTCTTTCATATTTTTAAATCAATCATAAGAGCATTCATATTATAGATCTGAAGCATTCAAAGAACAACCCATGAACAATATTTTATAAGTTACAATCTAGTCCACTACATGCACTCACATATATAATATTATACATTTTATCTCACATAAGCCCATACAAGGGTGAGAAATAAATCAGCCTAAGGCCTTCTTTGGAGTATATGGCTATGTTGAAAACATTCACTGACACAAGGTTATTTGAGGTTATTTCTATAGACACCTAAATCTGGCCACCAATAACCTCCAACCAAGCTTTTGGCTATTTTCCACTTAAAATACATAATTTGGCCTAAAAACATTAAAGCACATTAAAATATTTGAACTTGATATAGTCAAATGCTAATTCTGGCTAGGGTATCATTAAATGGGGCAATGCAATTTATAGGCCAGCTAACTTTTATCAGATCATCCTGAGTCAAAATGCTAATTTTGTACCTAGGTACTCTAGATTGCTCTTTCCTATTAAATATTCTACACGAGACACGTGCCTTTGTTATTTGTTGTTGAAAACATCCTAAATGGAAATATGGTTCCAATACATCTAACATTGACTTCCAATTCCAATCCAATCAAATTTTGGATCAATAACAAGGCATTCTGATCAATTTGAGTAATTTGTGCATAAAGTGCTTAATCATGCTTAAGAGATAATTAATCCAAATCAAAAGCCTAATCAAGAAATCTATGAAAACTTGTTGAATAATTTGTTTTGGAAATGAATATTGAATATCTGCATCATCAGGTGACCTCATTTTTTGGGAAGACATATTTAGGCCATAAATGCCATAAATATCAAGATTCATGCCTCCTATGCCTCATCAAAGCCTTTCATGCCTCTTCATTGATCCTCTATCCCAAATATTGATGAGCCTATTTATCAATTTTAATTGCATAATTGGATTAATCCTTAGCCACACATCTCAATCCTAAGATGGATGAGTCAGGTTGATTCTGATCAATCTCAAAAATCTATAAATAGAGAGTCCATGAACATCATTCTTAAGCTATTTTGGAGCAAAGTTATTATGCTCAAATATCTTTAAAGGAAGCTTAATTTATGAAAATTTATAATGCAATATTAGTTCTAAAAGCTTTATGCAAACTAGTGTTACCATGCTAAATTGATTCCAAGCCTAGCCAAGCCAAGCCAAGCCAAGCCACAAGTCAAAGGTGCCAAGGAGAGATAGAGGTAGACAAACTTCCATTGCCAAGAACTTTATGAGCATAAATCCGAGCAAGCCACTACTATAAAAGCATTTGGAGCATCCAAGGAAGGTGAACGAATTCTTATGTTTTTTCTTACTTTTTAGTTATGTTTATCATTTGTTTTTGTTACTAAGCTTACCCTAGTAACCAGGCATGAAGGTGTTAGATTATTGTATTCTTTATCAATTTGTTTTGTGTATTGTCACTAAGACCATACTAATTTCCTCTTCTTAGTCAATTCCTAGTTCATATAATGGCACACCCAATGGGACCAGATGCATCCCACACATGAAGAAGATCATTTTATAACTTTAAAATCTTCATTTGGATCATTAAAACTCTTGAAAATTGATTTTCTAACTTTGTTTTGACATTTTTATTTATCATGGGTTTACACAATAACCGACGTTGATTAGTAAAACTATCATTAGTTGTCATAGCCATCATCAGTCATTATTGGTATAACTGATGTCAGTTAGATAACCATCATTGGTTAGTAAGTGTAACCATCATCGGTTATAGAATTGACCTCGGTCATTGTGTTTTTATTAAAACACAAACCCAAGATCTCTTATTTTGAAGTTCATTATTTCAAACCCAAAATGGCTTCAAGGCTAAAGGACGTGCTAACATTTATGTTGTAGGACCAAGCTTGACATTTGTTAAAAACATGTTTAGATCACCTTTTGCATAATTAAAAATGAATTAGGAACATTATTTTGGTGCTTAAAGTAACATTTAAGGTACTTAAATAAGTGTTTTTTAGTTTTCAAAGTTACAACTAAGACCAAGAGGTCAAATGAACACCACCTCATTTCTTGAATTTGGGCTTAAAAATGAACTCACCTTTCCAAGTTTTTTGTATTCACTTAG
Organism: Torreya grandis; assembly: GCA_037957365.1. Taxonomy (NCBI): domain Eukaryota; kingdom Viridiplantae; phylum Streptophyta; class Pinopsida; order Cupressales; family Taxaceae; genus Torreya; species Torreya grandis. Next base: position 2,254,031 of record JARHVA010001619.1, on the reverse strand, counting down.
TTGTTTAAATTAGATTTTTGTTTGGCAAAAAGAGGGGTGTTGCATGCATGATCTTCCATTTGTCACCTTTAGGGAACCTTTGGAATCAAAAGAACCATTTATATTGCAAATAGCCTAGTCTAAGGCTTAAAAATAAAGTCATCTAAAGCACTCCCCAAAAACTCATCAAAGTTTGGGTGACCTTGAAAATGACCCTAAAGTCTTTCTATTTCATGATTTCTTTATTTTTATGAAAACTTGGCTTATGAGGGGGACTTCATCACCTCCTATGATTTCTTTAGGGAAGCTTTGACCTAGGGTTTCACCTCCCAACATTGACTTCATTTGGATCCTAATTGGAGTTGCACATGGGACGTAGTGACACTTTGGACATCGAACTACATTAAGCGAATAACATGATATAGTGGTTACAAAAAGGACTAGACCTTTTTGTAACAATCCAAGTGATATGGACCCAAAATCCATGCTTTTATTTTGGATTTTTTGGAATAAAAGTTATTGAGCAATTGATTCCCCTAGAATGTTTAAAAACTTATATATCGTAGACAAAACCCCACTTGCTGCAGAAGTATTGTTGGTTCAAGGTGCGCCTCAAGGTCCATGTCATAGTACTATCATTTCAGAGAAGGGGGGTGTAAAAACCCTACTATATAATGTGGATTTAATTTTGGATGAACACTAAAAATCCTCTCAAATAATGTATATTAATATATTCTAACAATACCAAGCAACCTTGTCAGTTCAGAGTATAAGAGCGATTAATCAGTTGAGTTTTATCCTAGATTAAAGTCTTGTTTGAAGTCAAAACTTGGTGTAAACAAATGATACAAACCAAAACACATGGTCCTTATTTTTATTTGAATAAAGAGGTGCTATGCTACCCACGTGATGCCATCAAATTTTCCTTGTTCAAAGTCCATCAAAACTTGGGAGTCATATCATCCACTTTGACATAGTTATGTTTCCCAAATTGAGTCTAGACCTTCGCCAAAGTTGTTTAAGTCCTTCATTTATAATCTAAAATCAAAATTTCACATTTATAAGTTTATAGAGTTGATGTGTTAATTGGATTTAACATTTTCACTAAACTTGAGGGAACTTAGGTTCAATTTCTAATTTAAGTTGAAGGCCGTTTAAGACTCATGATCGTTATCACAACCTGATAGCCTTAAGCCATTTGATGCTAAACACTTGCACTTTGAGTCTATGTACCACAACATTTTGAGTCAATAAAGGTAGTGTTATGCTATCAAATTTGTGAGAAATTATCTTTTGCCTTAGAGAGTTTTTGAAATAATCATTTTATCACATCTTTTGGGTAGTCTAATGTTGTTACACTACCCAAAACATTTCAGATATTGTTTCATAGACCCTCTTACATAGAGTTCAAATTTGTTCTCATATTTTTATACCAATCTTAGTGTACCTTTTGTGAAACTTTTTCTAGCACAATTACATCATTCACTTTTTTTTAGCTTGTTTGTCAAAAGAACCAAGTTTTATACCATTATTTATGAGAAAAATAAACTATCTCTAAAGTGCCTTTTGTTTCATACCTTATACTTATTTGGTCAAGTTTATATCCAAAACTCAAATGCCTATATTTTATATAAGTGTTTCAAATCCGTTAGATTAAAAATCATCTTTATTTCAAAGTCTAGCTTTTGACGCTGTTTGGCCAAGAGTCCTAGAACATGCTTTGTTTGAGCCTAGATTTTGACACCATGTTTGGCCAAAAGACTTAGCAACTTTTGATTTTCCTAGATTAGACTATTTTGAAGCACTTTAGCCTTAGAGTTTGGCATTTTTATTTTTGGCCTATTTACTTTCTCATTTTTGTGTGAACAATGAGACATTAGACATTTAACGCTAGCTTGTTTCTCCACTAAATCTTGCATAAACCTTTTTGATCCTTTTGATGAATCTGTACCAAGTTTGAACATCATCTATTTTAGACATTGTCCTTTTTAGAGTTTTTAGAACTCTCTTTCTATCACAAAAAATTTACTATGGATCCCAACATTTATTCCTACACTCATAGTGGACTCATGTACAATCCAAGGATTAGTAATGTGGTTGTGTAGGAAGAAATGGTGCAAGACCGCTACATGGATAATATTGGTTATAATATGGATCCTTATCCCTTTTATAATACTCAGTTAGGGGCAAAAATCCAAGATCCCTTGGCTAACTATTTGGTTAACACACCACCTTATTCAGAACAAGACCAAAAACAAACCACATAATACCTAGCTATAATACCCACATTGGATGAGCCAGTTCTTCAACAGCCATATTATACTAATACAAATTCCACGTATGATCCATTTTTGTTTGAGTGACATTTTTTAGAGAACAAAGATGAGATTTTGGTTAGAGCCATAGAGGTAGGGTCCAAGTTTCCAATAGACTTCCCCCATGAAAATTTACCAAGCCTAGTAAAAGTGCCCCACAACATAATTTATGATCAATAGGCTTCTTTTAGAAATCCTTCGGCTTTAGTCCAAACAACATATCAGGACCCTAATCTACCTAATATAGGAAAAAACATCATGGAAGACCACTTTAACCAAATGTAGACAATATATCAAACCTACCTGAATCTAGCATGCAATTTCAATCAAATGAACATGGTGAGTAAGCCTCTTATTGACCTAATTATTTCAACAAGAATTTTTGATAGAGTTAACAGGTCAATAAAATTATAGTTCAGACCCACTCATGCAAAACACTTTGGTAGACAACTTATTGCATATGCCCATTATTGAAGAAGTGTCTTCTATGTCTACATAGAATAATAAGCAAAATATAGTGGACAATGTGCAAACAACATCCAATGTCAATCAAAGTGGTACTAACACACAAACAAATAGAAAAAAACATGTGCATATAGTTAATACCATGAGTGGATCATCATACTAGGGAGTCAGAGTTTCTACATCCCAACCTCAATTGATTGCTTCCTTAAGTGTGCAACCTATGGGATTAGGTAGTCAACGAGTAACCAATGTCACAACTCAACAATATAATGTAACAAATCATACTCGTCCTAAACAAGTGGTGAGTAATATTCCACAACATCAAATGCAATCTAGTGTACCAATGTAGCTAAGGCCTAATGTATTGCCAACTTAATAAGGGGCAACTAATGTGCCACCTTGCCAAGTAATGAAAACATACCTCTTCAGTGTCAGACTAGTATACCAATCCAAAACCAAACAATGACTAGTCAACAATGTGTAAATATTGGTCAGTGACAGATGTCAAATATTCAACCTACTTTCACTTTTCCATAGGGATTCATGCAACAAGGGGGCTCCCATGTTTCTCAATCACCTACTAGATAATAATTGGTTCAAAATGTGCCTTAGTCCACAAGTTTGCACTCAAAAGCAAGGTTTGATTAGTCGATAACATATCTCTTTTCAACCACATCAAGCACAATATAGTTATATCCCTCCATCCCAACCATAAAATAATTCAAGTCAAACCTTTATCGTCAACCCAAACCATAATATCACACAACTAAATGTGCAATTTCAAGTACATCCTAATCTACGTATGCATATTTTTGATCCATTTTCCAACCAAACCAATATACCCCAATATATATCTCCATCATACCTTGGTTAAATTGTCCCACTTGTGACCTCCCAACCATTTACCCAGATCCATATTCTCCCTCAAACCAATGTTCTTTCTAGTTTCTTATCCCAAGAATTACAACAAATGAAGGATGCAATTACTACCATTCAAGCTAGGAAACATACTAAAATTTTTAAGTTAGATGACATGTGTTCTTATCCATTTAACATGGACTACTTGTAGATACCATTTTCTCTAGGATATGAACCACTAAAATTTAACAAATATAAAGGGAAAGGTGACCGTAAATCTCATTTGACCGAGTTCTTTGTCGCATGTCAACCAGTGGCATATAGTGACATACATATTTTATTATTGTTTCCCAAGAGCTTGGCTGGACAAACCTTGGAGTGGTTTTTAAAGTTTCCCAAAAATTCAGTCACAAATTTTGATGATCTTTCTAATAATTTTGTACAACACTTTTCTTATAATCTTGAACATTAGATTTTATTAGTGGATCTAACACAAGCAAAGCAAAAAGCTGGTGAGAGTTTTTCAAGTTATCTATAGTGATGGAGAGCCCTTACAAGCTAATTCACCTATAGTTTACCAGATAAATAATTAGCCACTGTGTTTACTAAAAAATTGCATAGTGAGATAGCTTATCTTCTAGAACTACAATGTACATATACTTTCAAGAAAATCATTGACAAAGGTTTGTTAATCGAGTGAGACCTTATCAATAAAGGAATCATCAAGCTTAATTCAACTAATCAGAATCAAGGTACCAACCAAGGAAGTGGCCAAAACCAACATCCAATTCAAGTGTAAGCATCACAACTGACACATGCTAATAGCCAAAAAAGACTAAATTAGTTTAATCATAATAGGAATGTTGTGGGAAATGGAGTAATTGAGTCATGTCATGTAAAAATGGTGCAAACATCATTTACACCACCTTTTTAGCTTACTCCTACTTAATAACCTCTCCAACCAATGCCACAAACATAATAACCAAGACCTGTGCAACAAATACAATAACCTTTACCATTTCAAACCCCTCCTCCAAGGAGAATTGTGCCTATGCATCATGTCTTTAGTGACTTAGGAGAGCCTATTGAATCTATATTTTTCAAACTTGCTGCTACTAATCTGATTAGATAGCCTATACCAAAGCATTATCCACAAGGCATTTTGTATCTTGATTGGTACCATGAAAATGAATTCTATGAATATCATTGGGTTAATGGGCATAATCATGAAGATGTGTTTAAATCAAGCATTTGATTGAGAATATGTTTTAGAATGGGGAGATAACATTGGATAATGGTGCTTCCAATTCTAATTAAATTCTTGGGATTTATTAAAACCCCATTATCTGACATAATAATCAATAACAACACCAACCATTGCAATAATAAAATCAATAGTATCAAAATCAAAGGCTAAACCAATAAAACCAACAAAATTAGCAAAATTAACAACAAAACCCACAATGATAGAATAATGGACAAAACCAATCTCAGAACGTTAACAACCAACAAACCTACCATGCAGTTGCACATGACTACAATAGGATTGTAGGTCATATTATAGGGGGTAACATTAAAACCATCTCCATTAATCCTAGACTAAGCGTTAATGAATATAGACCATTGCCAAACAACAACACTCAGTCAAAATACATGGATAATGATTCTTTAACCTGGGACTGCATACAAGCAATCCAAAAAACTATAACTTCTACTTTTAGATGTTATATTGATAATTCATCCTTTCTATGTGATCACATACAAGTGCATCGGCAACTGAGACTTATCTTATTTATCCCCACACCATTCCCAACATGTGTTAGTGATCATGGTCTAGTATCTAATCCTGATTATGTAATCAAAACTTGAAGGTCAAAGACTACTATCTCAAGTGCACAACCATCTATCACTTTATCTATTATCCAATAAATAGTTCAGCCTCAAATTAAACCATTCAATACTGACCAAGACAAGAAGTTTGATATTGTGAAACAATTGTAGAAGACACCAACACAAATTTCTATTTTAGATTTGCTGTGAACATCATTAATCCATAAGAACATCTTGAATGAGTTTTTAACCCAATCCACTATTGCTAGTGACATATCCCCTAATAAATTTCAAGCTTTGGTTGGACACCTAACTCTAGCCCAATAAATCACATTCAACCAAAGTGATATATCTTCCCTTGGCCCACTCCATAATAAACCCATTGTACATAGAAGTTTATATAAAGTGGCATAAAGTGAAACACATCCTTATAGACAATGGATAAGGCCTCAACATAGTGTCTCTAAAGCTAATCAATATTCTTAGGTACACAATGGTAGATCTCCAACCATAAACATTAACCATCAAAGCCTATGATAATCAAGAAAGAGAATCACAAGACACCATTAGCTTTCTAGTTATCATTAGGCCTTTGACCCATGATACACTTTGACATGTGCTTGATCTTGAGTTGTTATACAATATGCTTCTTGGTAGGCCTTGGTTACATGAGATTCATGCAGTCTGATCAACGCTGCACCAATGTATCAAGTTTTGCCACTTAGGGATGGAAGTGAATATTCTAGGATATTTACACCTATATGAATACTACAAACATCTTGAAGCCAAATTTCAAAGATACAATTATCAATATGACATGAATCCAAGTTCCAAGTAGGATAAAGGAAAGGCCATAATTATTGATCCTTCATCAGACAATTGCATAGATCCTAATACCTTAGATTCTCTTTCCCACATGCTTCCTTCTAAAGCTTCTAATCATTTCACTATTTTAGATAATGGACTAGGAGAGTATGTGACCATGATACATTGCATATGTCCAATCTTCCTCAGAATCCAAAAACCTTTGGGTGACCTAAAGTTACCCCACATATGCATTGGTAACAAAAGAACAAAGATAAGGGACTTGTTACATTTTTACCAGCATTTGGCCTAGAACCTGACCCTCTTAAAGGGGATGAATCATGGTTATACAATGATGACTAAGCTGATTAGTATAAAAGTGAAAAGTATCCTATTTCCAATAGGATCATGGAGCATCATAATTATGAAGGAAAGGACCTCAAAATGAATCAACAAAGAGCCATTGAGCCAATTTACATGACTAAGTATGAAAGACCTTATGGACTTAGATTTAAAATGCTAGGGGTGACCCCACATATCTTATTCAAATTCCATCACCAATGCCTAGTGAGGGTGATGTCAAAAGTGAAGTAGAGTCCGATCACAACCTCACCTTTGATGACCTAGATGAGTTTAACCTATTTGAAACCAATGCCATTTTTACCCTTACTCAAGTCATTCATTATATCCCATTATCATTATACTATCTCCAACTGATAGATTAGGACTAATAAGAATCCACTTTGTTGATTGATGAGTTTTAGAATGATGAGGCATTTTGTGACTTTTTAGGCCTTATAGACAACATTCCATTGGGAGATCATAAATTAGAATTCTTAATCACATTAGATCTTGAAGCCTATTTTGGAGAACGGGTGAAAACCCTTAGCCAAAAATAAATAAGTAAAACATTTAGGTCCCAAAGTGAACACCTCTTTGAGGCACTTTTTGACCAGGGAAAAAGTAAAGATAAAGTCCAATCTAGTGGTGAAAACCTATTTCAGGCACCATTAGATGGAGATGTTCATTCTTCTTCAAATTTAGACTAGGAGACCATCAACGATGAACTTAATTATGGATTCGAGTTCAATTTTGCATAAAAACAAGTATATTATCAAATTCTTCAAGAATTTTTGACTATTTTTGTCACATGGCCAGATCTCCCATTAGGAGACTCAGATTCATCATGCCTAGGAGAGGTTGAAGAGTAAGTCCTAACAGAGGACCTTGATATAGTCAAACAATTCAAGTCTTTACCTACTATCCTAGAAAATGGTTCAACCCTTCTAGTTGAGGATACAATAGAGGTAAAAATTAGGACTCCATCAAACCCAAAGTGGATAAAGTTAGGCATGTCCCTCACTAAGGAAGAATGTAAAGTCTTTACAGCTTTGTTGAGAGAATTTGTAGATATCTTTGTATGGACATATTTTGACATGACAGGTTTAGACCCTACCTTATTTTTGCACCACCTTATTGTCAATCTTGATGCCAAAATCATAAAATAAAAGCTACGTAAGATGCATCCTTGCATTATTGTATTGGTAAATAAAGATTTGGAAAAACTCTTAGAAGTAGGATGTATCTGATCCATTGACTACTCATAATAGATCTCTAATGTGGTACCTATTAGTAAAAAACCTAAAGGGATCATAATTTGTACTGATTTTTTAGACAAAAAATTATTGTCTTAAAGATGATTTTCCATTGCCTAATATTGACATGATCATCGAATCCATGGTAGGTTATGAAATGCTTTCACTTATGGATAGCTTTTTAGGATACAACTAGATCAAAATAACACCAGATGACTAATATAAAACAATGTTCACCACTCTATGGAGAACATTTTGTTATCAGGTAATGCCATTTGGCCTTAAGAATGCTAGAGCTACATATCAAAGGGCTATGACTATCATATTCCATGGTATGATGCATGATATTTTTAAATACTATGTCGATGACATATTAGGAAAATCCAAAACCAGGGCTGACCATCTAATAGTGTTGCATAAGATATTTGAAAGCTTATGAGAGTACAAAGCCAGACTTAACCCAAAGAAATGTGTGTTTGGTGTAACCTCAAATAAATTATTTAGCTTCATCATGTCTCCCAGAGGTATTGAAGTCTATCCAAATAAAGTCCATGCTATAACTAAGATACCACCACCAACCAATTTGAAGTAACTCCATAGTTTTTAGGGTATGATCCAACCAATCTGATGCTTCATCTCTTAGTTAGTAGAAAAGTGTCATTCATTTACACATCTTATGAAGAAGGGAGTTGAATTTCACTAGGATGATCACTACCAAATATCTTTTTAATAACTCAAAGACTATCTTGTTAATCTACCTATTTTATTACCTTCTATGTCAAAAAATCCATTCTTGTTATACCTATCATCTACTGACAGTGCTATGGGGGCACTCTTGGCTCAATATGATAATAATGGAAAAGAGCATGACATATACTACCTAAGTCATACCTTGGTCACATATGAACATAACTATGCACCTATTGAAAAAGCTTGTCTGGCCATGGTCTTTGTAGCTTAGAAACTACGCCATTACATGTTGAATGATAAGACCATGGTCATTTCAAAAGTAGATCCACTCAAGTATATACTATCTAAAGTAGCTTTGCAAGGTAGAATGGCTAAATGGATCATGATTATTAGTGATTTTGACATAGAGTATGTCAATTATAAGGTAATCAAGGGACTAGTTCTTGTAGATCAACTTGTTGAAGCACCTCTCACAGACACACAACCACTCACATTTCAATTTCTTAATGAATCCATAATGACCGTCATTGACACACCCCTTCAGGAGCAGCCCTAGAAGATATATTTTGATGGTTTATTTACTGCACATGGATCAGGGTCAGGCCTATCATTTATTACACCATAGGGGGATCTAATCCCTAAATCATCTAAAATTAACTTTCCTTGTACAAACAACATGGCCGAGTATGAAGAAATTATTTTAGGACTTCGATAAGAAGTGCATTAGAACATATCTCATCTCCAAGTTTATGATGATTTTTAGTTAATCAACAATCAAGTCACAGATCATTTTTAGACCAAAGACGATAAACTGGTTCTATATAAAGCCATGGTTGACACTCTTAAGCAACAAATTGCCAACATTTAGTTTGAGCACACACTAAGGACTAGTAATAAAACTTTAAATGCCATGACTACTATTAGCTCTTTGTTTCAATAAATAGATAAAGCTAGAGAGTATCAGTTCCTCATCAATAATTTGTTAGCACCAAATCATGAACCTTCAACCATTGTAATGATTTGTGATAATATTGGTCCTAATTCTATCTAGTACTTAGACCTTTACAACTACCTTTATGACCAAGTTCTACAACCTAACCTATCTAGAAAACAAACCAAAGCCTTTATTTATCTTTTCATTCATTATACTTTACTAGGATCCACCCTTTACCGCCATAGTCTTGATGGAACTCTGCTTCATTATTTAAATAAGGTAGAGTCTACACTAACATTAAGAGAAGTTCATGAAGGAGTATGTGGAGATCATTCTAGTAGGGAAGTCCTATCCAAAAAGCTCTTACGTATTGATTATTATTAGCCCATGATGGACACAGATGTGGCTACATATGTAAATAAATGTGACAAATGTCAATGACATGCTAATATGATTCATGTCCTAGCCCAAAATCTAAAACCAATGTTGACACCATGGTCATTTTATACATGGGGACTTGACCTCATTGGGAAGATCAACCCCACTTCATCTAATGGCCATAAACATATCCTTACCACCACTGAGTATTTCACTAAGTGGGTTGAAGCTATACCCCTCACTTACATGAGTGGAAAGCAAATTTCTAAATTCATCTTCAACCATCTCATTTTTTGCTATGGTATCCCCTATAATATTATATCTGATAATGGAGGATCATTCAAGAATAAGGATGTAGACCAGTTATGTATCAAATATAACATTAGACAAAATTTTTCTATAGCATATTACCCTCAAGGTAATGGCCAAGCTAAAACATCAAACAAAACCATTGTCAATAATCTCAAAAAAATTATCAATGATGTTGGTCATGATTGACACTTGAAGATATTCCCTGCCCTTTGGGCATACCATACTAATCATCGTATCCCCACAAGAGCCACTCCATACTCACTTATTTATGGTATTGTATCCATCCTTCCCATTGAGGTCACATTGCCTTCACTGTGCATCTCTTTCAAGCATGCCTGGATGATCATGACTATCGAGTAGCTCACTTGCAAGAGCTAGACCTACTTGATGAGAAACACACAACTGCATTAAAAAATCTTCAGGCATATTAGAATTGACTCAAAGGCCACTATAATTAGCATGTTAAGTATAGAGAATTTGAACTTGGTGATCTTATTCTTAAAGAAAACCAAAAGAATACCACAACTGAGAAGAATCATAAAGAAAACTTCAAACCAAACTAGATAGGGCCTTTCATCATTACTATAGATTATGAATCAAGAGCATATGGGCTTGCCACACCAGATGGAGATGAAATTATTGAGCCGATGAATATTCTTCTTCTCAAGTGGTACTATGCTTGAGTGTTAAGGCATATTATTTGTAAGGACCATTTTAGTTATGCTATTTTATCACTATTATTCTTTTTACAAATATCATTATTAACCATTCTATTAATCGTATTGATTTTACCATTCCATTCTATCAACCTAGTGTGTTTTAAAGCCTCACTTGTTTGACCTTGGTTTTTTACCATTCATTACATATTTTTAGCATCGAGGAATTTGATCAGTTTTATCAGTTGGTTCAAGTACTTCAGTTAGAGATCATATTTTAGAGCAGTGTGATAGAAGTTTTGGCACTTGCATCCTTTATTTGTTATTCCTTTCTTATCACTGGTGTTGTTACTAATTATAACCACCTTTAGGAAAATTAGTACCATTGATCTATGGCATTGAATCCTAGTTATATCTACCTCTAAGAAAACTAGGGGTAACATTTATTTATTAAGCCTTGACATACCAACTTGCCATTTCCTATGCCATGATATGCCTTTTTACCAACTGTGCTTATTTTATTTGAATTGACTGCTATACTAGTCAAATTCCTCTACTACAAGGTAGAACTATAGTGAATTGAGTTCCTACTCTGGGACTATGTAGGTAGTGCTCAATGCTTATTGAGGTCAAATCAGTAACCCACCACGCTCTCACCATTTTGTGAGCAACCTAAGTTTGAACACTCTCACTATTTTTTGAGCAACCTAAGTTTGAATGCTCTCACCATTTTGTGAGCAACCTAAGTTTAAAATTTCTTATTGTTTTATGAGTAACCTTAGTTTAAACACTCTCACCATTTTGTAAACTTAAACCATTTAGTGTCTCATCATTCTTGATCAAGTTGAGATACTTCAAAAAATTCCAAAAACATTTGTAAAATCTTTAGAAAAAACCAAAAACATTTGACCACTTCTTTGTCTTAAGGATTATGGGAACCCTTATTAAGTTGTAAGTAAACCACTTGTCACTTAGTTTACCCATCCTTTTTGGCCTTTTCTCTCACGTACTTGCCATTTTTTAAGACCATTCCTCTTCTTCTATCACATCCATTCTATTTGTTTTCTTCAGTTCTCACATTATTCCCAGTCCCTAAGAGAGCTATGTTTGGCCTAAAGTTTTTTATTGGATATTACATCTATGAAACTATTTAGGAAGCATTCACTTGCCTAGTGCACATGGAGATAACTCGACCACCCCCTTCCTTTTATTTTATTCTCCCATTTTGTTCATTTGTTAAGTTTTGCCTATTTTTTAGGGGCAATGTTCATATGGTTTCTATTGAGTGTTTCTTTGTTTACATCTTTATTATTTTGTTTGTGTGCCTATTTTTTTACTTTCAACACTTTTGCCTTAATTCAGTTTATATGTGTTCATTGGGTGATTCCTTACCCACACTTACACTTTAATCCATCCATATTCATACGCCAATATTGTCATCATGGTTTATATCATTGGTGGATTGTTTTCTATTAAGTATTGGATTACGAGAGTCAGTCCTTATGCATATTTTGACCAAGTCCTCATAATGTTATACCATGATGCCTATCAACACATGTTACAATAAACCTCAGCTTTAAGAAATCTATTTAGAAATGGTAGCATCAATAAATCTTTGACATCGACATCCTAATTCAATCCCAATCATATTTCAAATAGAGTAATTAACCATGAAAGAATTTCAACCATTATTAGTTCAAATAAGCATCTCCCTACAAGTAGGTTGTTCCAACTCATCTTTACCTCTGTGTTAAGTTATCATCATCCTAGGTCAAATTTATCATGTTTTCCATAATCAAGATCCCATGATTATAACTGCCTATAGGTAAATCATTGCACATCATCCCACCTACATTTATTAATGATTATAACCACCTTTGGGCAAATCATTATGTTGTCACTATTTTACTTTTTCTACCCATATAGGGGCATGTTGTTATCTTGTTTATCTATCCTAACTGGGGCAGCTCTATCTTCTCAATGATTATAACCACCTTTGGGAAAATCATTATGTTATCATACCATGTTGCCACTATTAGGGTACAATACTTATAACCACATTTGGGAAAACTAGTGTAAACTATCCCACTTGCATTCTCAATGATTTTGACTACTTTTTCAATATCATTATGTTTTCACCCCATCATCTTTCTTTTATTTGTTCCCCTTATTTTAATTCTTTATTTTCAAGGGACCGTTTACCGACTTACTTGTACCAACCATTCCCTCAAGGGGGCATCATATAGTTCATTTATCATCGTTGTAATTATAGGCATATAAGACCTTTTCATTCTTTGAGAAGACATTGCTTTGCCTATGGTTTGCAATGCCTTCACAAACAAGGGAAAATTGTACAGACCTAAATATGGCCACCAATAGCCTCCAACTAAGATTTTGGCTAATTTTCACCTAAAATACATAATTTGGCCTAAAAACACTAAAACACATTAAATTCTTTGAACTTGATATAGTCAAATACTGATTCTGGTTAGGGTATCATTAAATGGGACAATATAATTTATGGGACAACTAACTTTGATTAGATCATCCCAACTTAGAATGCCAATTTTGCACGTAGGTACTTTGGATTGATCTTTCCTATCAAATCTTTTACACAAGACATGTGCCTTTGTTATTTACTATTGACAATATCCTAAACATGAATACAACTCCAACAAATCTAACATTAACTTCCAATTCTAATCCAACCAAATTTTAGACCAATAATAAGGCATTCTGATTAATTTGAGTAATTTGTGCACAAAGTGATTAATCATGCTTAAGAGATAATTAATCCAAATCAAGTAATCCATAGAAACTTGTTGAATAATTTCTTTTGGAAATGAATATTGAATATCTACATCATCAGGTGACCTCATTTTTTGGGAAGACATCCTTAGGCCATAAATGCCACAAATATTAGGATCCATGCCTTCCATGCCTCATCAAAACCCTCCATGCCTCTTAATTGATCCTCTATACCAAATATTAATGAGCTTATTTATCAATTCTAATTACATAATTGGATTAATCCTTAGCCACACATCTCAATCTCAAGATAGATGGTTCAAGTTGATTCTAATCAATCTAAAAAATCTATAAATAGAGAGGCCATGAGCATCATTTCAAAGCTATTTTGGTGCAAAGTTATAATGCTCAAATATATTCAAAATAAGATTAATTTTTGCAAAGTTATAATGTAGGATTGGTTATAAAAGCTTCGTGCAAACTAGTGTTACCATGCCAAATTGATTCCAAGCTAAGCCAAACCAAGCCAAGCCAAGCCACAAGCCAAATGTGCCAAGGAGAGATGGCAGTAGACAAGATTCCATTTCTAGGTACTTCATGAGCGCAAAGCTGAGTAAGCCACTACTATAAAGGCATTTGGAGCATCTAAGGAAGATGAAAGAATTCTTGTTTTTTTCCTTACTTTTTAGTTGTGTTTATCATTTATTTTTGTTACTAAGATCACCTTAGTAACTAGGCATGAAGGTGTTATCTTAGTGTGTTCTTTATCAATTTGTTTTGTGCATTTTGTCACTAATACCATTCTAATCTCCTCTTCTTAGTCAAATTCATAATTTATAATTTTTAATTCACTTGAACCCACTACCGCTCATTTTTTAAGGTGGCATGCTCTAATTGGAGGATCACGTAGTTTGATCAAGTTAATAATATTGAGAACCCATGCACATAATATAGACTAATAATATATAAGGTGAACATAACATATAATAGGTGCATGTAAAATTTATAAAAAATATTCCATATTGCAATCTAGATAGAAGTGTTTAAATCTGGACAATAGTGTCGATGCTAGTTATATAGGGTGATGTAAGTGTTAAGGATGACATAAAAAATATTATGAATCTGAAAACAAGATCTGTATCTTTATAAAATCCACTTATACACCTATACTACTTAAAACTACCTACAAATCATTACATAATCTAGGTATAGTTTCTCATTTGTATTGTTATTATCATAATATTGAATGTTGTACCTTCCATATTTGGCATATGCTTAGATTAAAATATCAATAGAATATGAATTCAATTAATTGGCCCCATTTTAGATTAATTTAATCCTTATTTATTAGGCTAATTTTGACAAGTTTGACCTCACAAGTCAAACTATCGCCCGTATAATTCAAAACTTTGCTTGTCATGCTTCTACAACCCTGTTCACAGCTTTGTCATGCTTTTGGTAGTCTTAAAGTGATGATTTGTTAGTATTTTTAGCATTATTTAAATTAATATCTATGCCAAGATTTCCAATGCCTTCAAATTTAGTCTTATCAGTCCTAGGGGTATGTCATGTTGTGTCAAAAAAGTACATAGTCTGTCGTGTTAAGTTATTTCACTTAGTCACTTGGTGTAAATCCCATTAATATTGTTTGATGAGATTAAGGAATTTTATAAAATTTTAAGGTTTTTATATAAAATTAGGTTTACATTGTGACCAAACTAGGTTTTCTCAAGATGAATTTATTTCATAGAGCATTAAATCAGATGGTGAAAAGGTCATCTGAAGTCTTAAGAGGTCTTGGACTGATATAGTTTCTTTACATGAGATCATATTTTTAACACTAGATTTATTTTCACTTAAGGATTTTTGAAGTCCATTTATAGGATGGTAAATATTAAATACATGTAACATTACACTTTTAAAATCTTGAAAACAAGTTTTAAATGTAGTAATATCATAAGGAAGTCAAAATAATAGTTTACATGTCAAAACAACTCAGTTTTTGTTCAAAAAGGTAGTTTTATGGGTTTATACAAACTTAAGGAGCCCAATTCCAAGTTAAAATGCCTTAAATGTGTATTTTGGTCTTATACAAGTCATATACATTATTTTTAAGCTTGCACAAGTCTTAAAAGTCCAAAACTTGCTTCTTCTCCTTTATCGCACTCTTCACAAGCTCACAAGGATAGTTTTCAAGTGCTTAGTATGGATAGAGGAGAGAGAGTTGGGTCCTATTAATATTAATATTTATGGCATTGGTAATCAAATTCATCCCCTCTCCTTTATGAGCAATTGTTAAGACCCCAAAATGGTCTAGAAACCCCATAAGCTTGTTTTCTTCTTTGAAATGAAAGTTTGAAACAATTTGAATGCATAAGGGAAATTGAGTGAGATGTGTAGGGTCTATTAAATCATCTCAAAATTTTCTCCAAACCCCATTTCTTATTTATGGGAGACCATTTGAGCAAGAGAGCTTCATAAGAACTGGTTGCAGGGTTTGCACTTCAAAGTTTGAAAGTTTTAAAAACTTATATAGAGTTACATGTATATAAGGTTGTGGTTACATGTTTCCATAATTTTATAATATCCTTTAAGATAATTCAATGTGATCAAATATTCTGTACCAGTCCTCTTTGTGGCATTAATGTTCCTAGCAAGAAGATTGTATCTTGAAGCTCCCTGCATAAAGTGAGTTTGAAAGGCCTTAATCGTGCATTATCATATGTGTGTAATGATATTGGCATCATAAATAAGGTTATATGAAATGTATGGATGTTATTAGTACTTGAGAAGATCACACTTTCACCAAGAATAGGTCTAAATAGGATAGTTAGACATGTAGATCTACATAAATGGATCGTAATCTACATCAAGAATGTTATTTTAGGGACTAGAGTGGTGAGATAGGTGTAGTGTATTTGAATTTAAAGAGTTAAAAACTATGAAGATATGTGTTTCAGAGAATAACATTCAAAACTCTCAATCACCACTTACACCCATGTCTTAAGTATGCATGAGAGAGAGAGAGAGAGGATTTACTTGTGAGGATAAGAGGTTTTGGAAGAGGTTGACAGGTTTCAATGGTAAACTCTAAAGATATCAATAAGTACAAATAAAATAACTAAGGGATTAGATGACCAAGATAGTCATCATTTGAAGTTATATAACACATGAATTCAAACCTCTAGGTCTATAGACTTGTAGGCCTGCATTATATGAGAAGTTCAATGAATTTTATTTTATTTTAAGGCCTAAATATTAAGATAAATGTGATGTCCTTATGTTGTATGGGTATAAGAACATGGCGAAGAGTTTTTAAATACATAATGCATAAATCATTAAAATTTCCACCTACAGGTGACAATCAAGCAAGGTTATAGTGTGAATAGGACTGTGTGAGTACATGGAAGGGAGATTGAAGGTTGCACATGAAAATTGAGTTTTTGGTGTGAATATAAATGCTTGTGAGGTATTGATGAGTTTTAAATAGATATATTAAAATCAATATAGAGTCTCTATCCTTAAATAAACCTTAAAACTTAGGCAAGATCTTCTAATGATCATCTACAGCTCTGCTTAACTAACTATAGTTGCTTTCAAACTCGAGAAGAGAAAATAAAATTTATATAGTCTATGGGAGGTTTGGTGAATGAACACAAATGTTTAAAATAGTTATATAAGGTCATGAAAAATCAAATAATTTTTTTAATTATCCTCTTATACACAAATCATAACTCAGTTCATCCTACAATCTTGTCACAAGGGGCATGAAGGAGAGCACACTTGTGGTGGTAGACAAGTCATGAAGTATGTGAGAGAATTTATTCGAAAGACACTTATAGGAATAAAATAATGAACAATGGATTAAGTTTTAAAGGTAAATTCTTGGTCATACCGACATCTCAAAACAAGGAGCAAGGTATTTACAAGCAAAATTGTTAATTCTAGGTGTCTTGAAGCCTACAATTGTGTCTTTACATGAGTAACGGTTGGTTTTACATAATGTGGTAAGTAAGTCAGTGAATTTATAATGAAAGTGATTAAGAGTCTCAATAAATTAAATTAAGAGCTTAGATATGGTTCTATAGGATGTGGACTCTTCTAATGATGAGGGAAAGGGAGATCTTAGCTCATAAGCCACTTACAACCCTATCGGAGACAATCAGGCCTACATGGGTGATTGATGTGAATGTGTGACTAAGGTAATGAAAAAAATATAGGGTGAAACAAGTATTATAATTAATAATAGAGTCTCATAATTCCCCAATGAATAACAAGATGATCTAAGGTAGTGAAAAATCTAAAGGATTGTTTAGGCGTAATAATTCTATGTGAACAAACACACACGCCTATGTAATAAATGATAAGAGAGTGATATATTGGGAGTATAATGGAACCTAAAGAGATATAATATATTTGAGTCAATAAGGTTTTAAATAGGATTAAAGTGAATGATAATGGTTAATGGAATATCAAACCATACTGTATATGCAATCTCAGTCATCCAATGGGAAGCCTACAAGCCTGCTAAGGCCTATAAGAGGGAGAGAGACACTTATGATAGATAAAGGTGTTAAGGAAGTTTGATAAGAGGAAAAAATTAAACTGAAAACACATTCATAATAATGTGAAAAATTATTCAAGGTCTTTATTACACTTCTTCTACTCTATTGAAGGCCATAAAACCAAGGAGTACACCTACAACTTATTAGTTTACCATGTGGGCTGATTAAGCATAGTATCTAAGAGGCTAGATTGATTAATTAGGGAAAATGAAGGTTTTAAAGTGGTTTTAGAGTGTGATATAAATTATCATAAGGTTTATGGATCTCTAGGAAGGTCTCAATTATAATGAAAAGAGAAAATATAGTCAGCTCAGCAAGGGTAACTTGCAGTGCTTTGCTCACAAACCCTCAAATTTGGTCAAAGAGGTTGAAAGGGATATTTAGGGTAGAAATAATGATGAATATAACTGGAGATGAGCAATGGGGATGTTTCATACCTCCTTGAGGTGTTATAACTCATAACCAAACTTTAGGATGCCATTTCTAACTTGTTTGCTCTCTTGACCTCATGAATGCACAGTCTGCCAACTTGAGTTGTAGTTTAAAATGATCATATCTCTCATGAGGAGTTTCATGGGATCATAATATATTTAAAGGTGTTATTTGACCTTTTTAACTTACAAATTGTGGCATTTTTTTCCTAGTTAAGGCTCTAACTTTTATGAACTATGATTACGAAGTTGAGTCACTCACAGGCTTCTAGAAGGATTAGTTTTGATCAGTTTATAGAAATTAATATACAAAGCTCATGAGATAGACTGAATGACCCTTGAAAATAATTATAACACATTGATTAATTAAAAAGGAATATCACCATGATTTATGGTTGTATTTACAGCTGTATAGATTGATTGAAAATTGTACTTTTATAATATTTTGAAGAAAAAAGGTCACATTGAAGTGTGCAAAAGGATTCCAACCATTTAAAGAGGTGACTAGTATGTATTCCACCTATTCAATCCTAAAAAAATATACAATATAACCTAAAAGTGCTCAAACAAACTTGATTTTTTAGGGCAATCCAAAACAAGCTTAAGGAAGGGCTAGTTTTTTAGCCATTTCATGATTTGCCTACTTGTACAAGGTTCCAGAAGCCCAAATTTATAATGGATGATGGTATTATTCTATGCAATGTAAATAAAACACTTCTGGGAGGTTTCACATGTGTGGATGGCCGTTTGGGCCAAATCTCTATTTATATGCCTAGGAGGCCTAATTAGGTCTAATTGGAGAGAGAAATGACAAAATAGAGTACTTCCACTTGAATTTGGGTCATGAAACTTGGTATGGAGATGTAAAGGGATAAACAGTCCTAAAAAATGTGTTGAATTATATAGTACATTTTATACACTCTTTTGCACAAGGAACTTTACCTATTTTTAGGATTACAAGGAATGGGTGGAAAAACATGTGATAGGAGAAAAATTGAATCTTTTGTAAGGTTTAATGGATAAAAATTCCTTTTTTTAGGTCCAATGTCATGTTGAAAATCCATCCATGGTGGAATATTTCTTGATTCAATGTAAAACCCAATTTTCTCTCCCCTATGTTTCTTTGCTTAAGAAGGAATCAAGTGATCAAATCACAAAATTGATGCATAAAATATCTTAAAAAGGATTTATTGAGGTTGATAATTCTATTCTACACCTAATCAAACAATAAAAATTTAGAGGTTTCATTGGAAGAAGGATTCAAATGTTGAAGAGGTATCAAACACTCATAACAAGACCTTCTTTCCTTCCTATGCCTAGCATGTTGAAAGAGTTAAACAAACATCAATAAAATTTCTAATAAAAAAATTAAGGTGGAGAGAACTAATTAATGTCTTAGGAGAATATTTAAATTTAGGGAGTAATAAGACATGACCTATTTTCAAGGAAGGAGACTCATTCTTCAACAAGGACATGTGATGAAGTATATAGGGTGTGCAAGCAAGAATATAGGCACTTTAGCTGGCCAAAATCCTCTAATCAATAATAAAGACTTATTAAACCTTCTAAACAAGTATACCTAAACCTCTAGTCCATTTCTCAAAGGTTGGATGAGATAAATCAAGAAAGATCTATGTTGGAGTTGAGAAAGACCTAGTGGATATCACATTTCCTAGTTTTTAGGCTTTTATTTTATCTCTCTCTCTCTCCTTTCTCATTTTCTCTATATATAATCCTATTTTTGGATTTTGAAATATTCCTTAAGATTAGGTAAGTTATTGATTATAAAAATAGTTATACCCACCTCTTTAGAATGAATAAAATTAAATTTATGCCTCCTCAATGATTGTGACTAGTGTATGTTCATGGTTAGTTGATCAATGATAGTGATAGTTCATGCTTCATTTAATTTTGTCCTCTCCTCTTTACCCATTTTTAACCTATTAGTTCATCCTTATAGGTTTCATAGTGTGTTTGATTAATCTTGTATATATGGCAAGTGTAATCTTTTCTTAGTGTCTTTGAGAGAGCTATTGATCAACTGCATTAAATCATTCATCAAGCTAAGTATCTATGTGAAATATTGATGTTTGGAGGCTTTAATTTGAAAATTTCAATCAGGTCCATGTATCTATTCAACCTTATTAGTGCATATTAGACAAGTGAAGGGCACATTTTGTTGTATTACCTCAGTTAGATAAGTTTTTTTTTAGTTTATCTTCCTTCCCTTTTCCTTGCAAGTTGGTAGTGTAGTGTAAAGAGATTAAATAATAAATCAAGGGGAAATAAACCTTAAAATATAGATATTAAATCCATCTATTAGGCCACCCATAGCCTAGGATTATCTACATGTTACTTCAGACTGTGAAGACTTGAAACTACCGTCACAAGTCTAGTAGATAACAGTTTTTGACATGCTTGGTGGGACAAAGGTCCAAATTAATGGAAGAATTGTTGGTGTTTTTATTATACAGTTTAGCCTTTGGAAGCATTCAAAACATCAATGGCATCTTCAATTTCTTTCAGCTAGTCCTAGTAGCTTAGACACATAGATTCAATTAAGTTATGTTTTGATTTCACTATCTTTATGAGGTTTGATGGCTGTGTATGAGGATAATTCATATGATATAATTCCTTATCATCCATATAATGATTCATACCAGAATTTTCATGATCCATACTAACCTTTTTATGATCCTTATTAGCCATACCATGAGTCTTTTTAGTCTTATGATCAGTCTTATCAAGAGTATGATGTGTCATATCAGTTTTATAGTGTTCCTTATTAGCATTTGTATGATTATAATTGTATACCTTAACATGATTACCAAGGCTTTAAATATTAATATTCACCTCTTTATACCCAATATCCAACCCAAAATTATGTTTCCCCTACCATATCTTTGTTGGCATTTATGCTAAAGTTTGAAGGGGTAATGAGGATATGGGATAAACAGCTAGATGTGATACATTTTCACCTCATAGAGAAGAGGAGGAGGTCAGCACAAATGCCATTGGATAAGCGGGCTATAGTTGAAGAGGAAAATCAATATGTTATAACATATGAGTTGTATGAGATGAGCACTTTGATCCTATAATGAAATTACTTAGATGTTCACATAGAATAAGCAAAGATAAGAGATCACACAATAATAATTGATAGTAGAGAATAGTATTGGAGAATATAGCAGAGCCACTTCGAGGGGGTAACCTCCATAATAATGCAATAAGAGTAGAATACTTAATATGATGATCAAAGACTAACCACTACCTCTTATATATAGTCTAATTGGACATGGTTATTCCATAGTCTGACCTAACTAAGAACATAGAGAAATGTAACAAGAATATAAAAGAGGTATGTAAGCCATAAGTTAGCCGCACATATCCCTAGAAATGCCAAAGGTTAAGGGCATATCATTACCCTCCCCTTAAAAACAATTCTATCCTTAATGTTGAATCAATTCTAGAGGTTACTACACAAAGGATTCATCCTCTTAGGTGGCATCTTCACATGGTAGATTCTTCCATTTGATTAGGTACTCCTTAATCACTCTAGACCACAGTTGCTTAGTGCGTATTTGAAGGATCACCTCAGGATCAAGAATAACTCTCCCTTCCTCATCTAATTTTGGTAACTCAATTTGAGTAGCAACTTAGTGTCCAATGAATTTCTTCAAGCATGATACATGAAATATTAAATGTATGTGAGTGGATAAAAGGAAACTCTAATTTATAGGCCACAGTACCAATTTTTTTCAAGATCTAATAAGGCCCATAATACTTAAGGGATAGCTTGTTATCTTTTTTTTGTTGATTGAAGGACATTTTATTATATGGATACAAGCAAAAAATGACCCAATCACTAATTTCAAAATGTCTCTCATTCCTATGTTAATTTGCCTACTGCTTTATACAATTTTGGGCCATGGCTAAATTTTCACGCAAACTTGCAAGGACCTCATATTGACGATTAATATGTTACTCAACTACATGAAACCTTAGGATGGACCTTCAAGGTTAAAGTGATGGATGGAGGGTGGTATCCATACAAGGCCACAAAGGGGGGAGATTTTGGAAGAACTATGAACAAAAGTATTATACCACCATTGAGTAAGTGGAAACCAACGAACCCATTTATCATGTTTATTATAAATAAAACAATGGAGATATCTTTCCAGATGTTTTTTGACTACCTTAGTTTATCCATATGATTAAGGTTGAACTATGAGCCAAGTTGGTGCCCAATCATGCAAATAATTCAGTCCAAAAATTACTAATGAAAATGGGATCTTTATCACTGACAATGATCTTAGGATTACCATGTAGTTTTTTGAATTGTATTGAGAAAAGAATAAGTTACTGTAATAACAACAAATGGCTGTGATAAAGAACAAAAATGTTCAAACTTAATGAGATGATTCACAATAACTATGATAAAATTTTGACCATTAGACCTTAGTAACCCTGTAATGAAATCCATAGACACTTCTTCCCAATGCTAGCTAAGGATGGATAAAGGATAAAAAAGACCTAGGGTTTTGATGGTTTCACATTTATTTTGTTTATAGATCATACATTTAACCACATATTTTTGGACATCCCCCTTGAGTCCTTCTCACAAAAAATTCTACTTGATTCTATGATAGGTTTTCAAAAATCCTGAATGACCCCCAAGTGGAGTTGCATGAAGTTCACGAAGGATGTTTTTTTTAAAAAGAGAATTATTACATAGGTATAGTATGAATTTATACCATAATGTATTGTTATTTCTTGAAATTTTTAAAAATCCACCCAAACCTTGCTGAAGATTCTAAATCAAATCATAGGTAGCACTATCATTTTCCCATTTTGATTTGCTTCCTCTTGCCAATCTGCCTACCAAATGGTCATGTCACATAGAAATTCCTCAACTAATTCATCCCTCCTAGATAGTGCATCTACCACCACATTTTCCTTGCCTTTCTTATAGACTATTTCAAAATCATAGCCTAACATCTTAGTTACGCATTTCTGTTATTCTTCTGATGATAACGTTGTTCCAAAAAATATTTAAGATTATCATGATTAGTCTTTACCTGAAAGTGATGCCCTATCAAATAAAGTCTCCATTGTTTGACTTCATGTATAATGGCCATTATTTCTTTCTCATAGATGGGCTTGAGCCAATTTTTACCCTAAAATTGGTGACTTTCAAATGCAAGTGGTCTACCTTCTTGCATGAGCACAACACCCATACCATATCCAAATGCATCACATTCAACCACAAAAGTCTTAAAAAAATTAGGAGTGGCCAACATTATAGTGGTGCACATAGCCAGTTTCAATTATTCAAATACCTTGGCAGTTGTATCAGTCCATTAGAAGGAGTATTTCTTAAACAAAAAGGTGAGTGGGTCTGCAATTCTACCATAATTTTTGACAAAGCTATTATAATAACTAGTTAATCCCATTAATCCCCTGAGTTGCTTGAGTGTCTTAGGAACCAACCAATCCACCATTATTTGGATTTTATTAAGATCTAATTTCACTCCTTCATGTGAAACCATATGACCCAAATACTCAATCTCATGAGCTCCAAAAGTACATTTGGAAGGTTTGGCATATAACTAATGTTGTTTGAGAATTGAGAGTACCTATTTCACATGTTGTAAATGGTCTTCCCAATTTTTACTATAAATGAGGATATCATCAAAAAACACTAGAACAAATTTCCTCAAAAATGGCCCAAAAATAGTATTCATCAAACTCTAAAAGGTGGATGGGGCATATGTTAAACCAAAAAGCATAACCATAAACTCATAATGGCACTTATGAGTTCTAAAATATATTTTGGGTATGACTTCATCATAGATTTGGATTTGATGATACCCAAAACGTAGATCTAATTTGGTAAAATAAAGAGCACCATTTAATTCATCTAGAAAATCTTCAATGACAAGAATAGGAAACTTATCTTTGATAGTGTACTTGTTGAGATCTTTGTAGTCAGGGCACATCCTCTAAGTGTCATATTTCTTTCTTACCATGACGATTAATGAATAATATTCACTTTGGTTGTGGCAAATGATTTCTGCATTCAACATCTCTTATACCATCTTTTCAATTTCACTTTTTTGGGTGTAGGGATACTTGTATGGCCTGATGTTAGGTGGTGTACTACCAAGAATAAGTTTTATGTCATGATTATGCATGTGGTTGGGTGGTAGTATTTTAAGATGTCACCAAAAATAATAGAATGGGCATCAATCACTTGTTACAGATCAGGAGGTGTAGATGGTCGAGTTGGCTGGACCTCAATGGACAACAAGCAAGCTACAAATCCTTCAACACCCTTTCAGATAATCTTAGTCATTTTATGGGAGTTAACAAGTTGTATAGATTTATCCCTTAATCCCTTTAGCTCAAATGTCTTTCTCTCAGAATGAAAGTGAATGAGTAATTCTTAGAGATTCATCTCAATAGTGCCCAAAGTGGTGAGGCAATGTACTCCTAAAACAACATCGGCTCCACCCATGAGAATAAAAAACATAGGAGAATCTAATAGGTAGTCTCCCATGGCTAGCTTAATATTATGGAATTTTCCTAAATAACTGACAATACCACCATCTACAATCACGACCTAAGATTCTAGAGTGAGACAAATGAAATTGTTTAAGGAGAAACCAACTAACTATTGATGAAGTTATGTGTTCTCCCAAAATCAATAAATACAATGACCTTCTATTTCTTAAGGAAACCCACTACCTTAAGAGTCTACAGAGTACTAATACCTAAAAGGGCAAGAAAGGAAATAGTAGGCTGAGAGTCTTCATATTCCTCTTTAGGTCCTTTTACATCTTTACTAATTACCTCTTCATCATCTTCATCCTCATTTTCACCTTTGATATAAAACAACTTCTTTTTAGCACAATAATTTCATTTGCTCTATTTGTTGTCACAACCATAACACAACCCTTTGGCTCTCTTCTCCTCAATTTGCTAAGGTGTCAATCTAGTGGGTTGAGGAAATGATGGTGTTGGAAAAGTTTGATCATGACCAATAGTGAAAGTTTTTCATTTAACCATCTCTTTTTCTTCTTTCATATGTGCCATTGGGATAGTTTTTGATATAGATTATGGTTAAACATCTGAACCTCCAATTGGATTCTATTTTCAAGTCCACCTAAAAAAGATAAGTTAAATTTTCCTAAGTGATGTCTTCTACCTATAAGGATAGATTATAAAATTGATGAATACAATCCTTCATAGTTCCTATTTGATGTAGTTTGTTTAACTAGTTGAAGTAGTTCTCAGAGACATTATTTTGATAATGAGCTAGCAACTCATCAGTGAAAATAAACCATGTAATAGGAGCACCATATTTTTTATTTTAAGAACATAACCAACAATACCAAATGAATTGCTCAGGTTCCAGATATAGAGATGCCACTATCACCTTTTGAGAACTAGGAGTTTAGTGTAGATCAAATAAATTCTTAATTTGGGTAATCCATGTGAGAAGATCCTTACCATCAAACTTATGCATATCCATTTTTGGCAACATCAATTTCACACCAAGATTGGAGTTATTAGTGTTGAGAGGAAGACCTGAATGATGAAGAAGAGGGTTGTTTGGCTATAACTGAGATGAAATGGTAGCCAATTATGTAGTGATGTGATGCAATTAAGTGTTGAACCCATTAATATTTCCATGCATCCTTAAAAAATTAGTTTTAACTACAACAAAGTCATCCTACCACACCAAGCTCTTTATGTTAGCCTAGAGTTGAAAAATCAATGGATTTAAAGTTCTAGATTCCATGACATCCTTAGAAGGAGTCTTAGGAGTTTCTTTCCCCCTTTTTACCTGAGTAGCAAGACTTGTCATGCACAAACCCTAAGAGGGTTTTCACTAAAAAAAAGTGTACTAGGACATGGTACCATTGAGATTGCCTTGTCAAGATGAATCTAATGACTGCTTTTATGTACTAGAATGAATATTTTTGGCACCAAAAAAGTGTATCAACATAATATACCATTGCAATCATCTCACTGAGATGAATCTAATGACTGAAAATGTGCAAAGGGATTTTTTTTCCAAACTTTTTTTTTCAAAAAATACTGCATTGATATAAAATATTAATTTTTTCTAGATTACAAGTTATGTTTTTTTGCTCCTTCCACTCATCGAAGTCACATCTCTCTAGATACAAAAAAAATGACACAAAAAAACTACCTAAATCAAATATTTGATACCACATGTAATTAAATTACTTAGATGTTCACATAGAATAATTTTATATCGCATAGAATAAGTAAATATAAGAGATCCCACAATAATAATTAACAACATAGTAGAATACTAGATAATATAGCAGAGCCACTTCAAGGGGGAAACCTCCACAATAATGCAATAAGAGCAAAATACTGAATTTGATGATCAAAGACTAACCACCACCTCCTATACATAGTCTACTTAACCATGGTTATTTTATAGGCCAACCTAACTAAAAACATAGAAAAATGTAACAAGAATATAAGATAGGTATGTAAGCCAAAAATTGGCCACACATATCCTTATACACACCAAAGGTTAAGGGTATAAAAAATCCAATAGTGGGTAGAAATATTAGTGAGGTGGGAGAATCATGAGATCCAATCCAAACAACCTCAATCATCTCTACCTACTCTTGGTCAACCTTCTTGTGTTCTAAGTTCCCTTCAAGCAACACATACCCTTCCTCAAAGAACCTAGATATCTTCATTTTGGAAGCCTTCTTGGGCTATGTTTTCTAGTTACGCCATGCCAAATCTTATGGAAAATTTTGAAACAATACAAGTTCTTATCATCCGTCCTCAAGAGCTTGCAAGAGAGCCAATCTAATCTCCAATAGAATATACTAGTTTCAAAGTCCTACCTTGGAACCACATATTTGAGTCTTGGGAGAAATAAGAAGAAGACCTTATACATATATCTATTCCTTCATTTAAATCATTTCAAGAAAACATCCAAAAAGGAGTGATTGTTGAAGAGACTAAAGCTCAAGTTGCATCTAAAATTGATAGAGTGAATCATGAGAATGAAGAAGAAAATCAAGTATCTATTACCCAACTCAATTTATTCTCACTCTAAAAATTCCTATAGGAGTCTTCTATCCCCAAAATTTCAAGTTGTAGGAGCATTCCATTCTCAAGCAAATTTATGAGTATATTCATTACCTTCCCATTGTCTCCCTTCTTATAGAGGACCCTATTCTAGGTAGAATAAAGGAGGATGTTGCAGTTGTAAGTGAATATCAAGGAGAATGTGAAGAATATGTTTCAAGTGTGTATGAGGAGGAAATTTTTAGTGGTACTCCTATTGGTGAGATTAGAGGAAATTTAACCTTTAGTGAAGATGAAAAGGTTGCAACAGAAGGTAAAGGAGATGTTGACTTGTTTCAAGAATTCTCATTTGATGAGATTGAAGATCATGACAAAGAGATTATAAATGATCAAGAGGAGATGTTATTAGACCCACTTGATTAGTTTGAATAGCTTGCTACAGTAGAAATTTAGCTAAATGCCCCATATGGTATTATAAATGTGCAAGAGAGGGAAGATCTTGATGAAGAAGTACTACTTGATTTAATGTCAGCTCTAATAGAGGTTCTTGATCTAGTTGTAATTACTTACTAAGATGATGTTGATCAAGAAGAGTTAATTGAAGAGGTTTTAACTATTAATGAACTTGATGGGGTAGAATTATAGTTGTATCATGATGCTATAGAAGATCTTGAGGTTCTTGACAATATTTTGGATCCTAATGAGGAATGTAAGAAAGTGGTTTATGTTGCTTCTTCTCAAAATGCTAATCAAGAGGATGGTAAAGACATGTGGAAACAATATGCCAACATTTGTAAAGATTTTGAAGTTTTTAGGGGCCTACATCTTCTATACATCAAATTGAGGACATTGAAGAAGTGGTTCTCTCTCCAACACATTAAGGAGGCCTCAACAAATTTTCAGCTCCTAAAGAACTAATTGAAGAATGCCATCATCATTTTGAACTTTCTCCAGATATTGAGTCTCTAAAAATATTTAGTGATAACTATAAGGTAGCTAAAGACAAGTTAGTTAAGCTTTTTGAAAGGCTAGAATAGATTACAAGTGATGGTAAGCAACAATATGGAGTAAGTATTGAAATACAAGGTGAATATGTCTTTATTGGTGACTGGTTTGATGTTGATGATTCACTTAGAATTCTATTGAGAGTATTGGCAGCGATTAAGCAGCTAAACTCAACAAAGCAAAGGTCCAAAAAATATCTTGTTTCACATCCTTACTCATCACATGAAGAAAATATTTTAGAAATTTCCCTTTTGATCTAGGAAGATCAATCTTGATAGGTTAGTTTATACATAGTAGTTTGTATGTGCTTATTGTGTTCCCTAAGTGATTTATAGCATATGTGTGTATGTTTTTTTATATTGTCATGTTGTGTGTGTTTTTACTTGTGACGTTTATTTTGGAGGTCAAACTAGTTTGTTTCAACCAAGGTCGAGGTCTGATCATGCATTTTTTAGAGTGTGTAAGTCTTTGAGTCCAAAAGAGTTGCAAAGTTAATAGTTCGTAAGCATAACATGCACGCTTCCCAGTTGAGTCACCAAAATGTTGAAAAGTTTGATCTCCCAAGACATACTATCACCCCTATAATTTGAAACTTTGCTTGTCATGCTTCTACAACCTTGTTCATAGCTTTCTCATGCCTTTGGTAGTCTTCAAGTGATGGTTTGTTAGCCTTGTTAACATTGTTTAAGGTAATATGTATTCCAAGATTTCCAATGCCTTCATATTTAGTCTTGTGGGTTATAGGGATATGTCATTTCATGTCAAGAGAGTACATAGTCTTTCAGGTCAAGTTATTTCACTTGGTCACTTGGTTTAAATCTGATTAATCTTGTTTAATGAAATTAAGGTATTTTAGCAAAGCTTAAGGTTTTTAGAGAAACCTAGATTTGCATTGTGACTAATATAAGATTTATCAAGGTGAATTTATCTCATGAATCATTAAATCAGATGGTGAAGAGGTCATCTGAAGTCCTAGGATGTCTTGGACTGATATAGGTTCTTTACATGAGATCATATCTTTACACTAGTTTTGTTTACACTTGGAGATGTTTTAAGTCCATTTATAAGATGGTAAAGATGGAATACATGTAAAATTACAATTTTAAAAGCTTTAAAATGAGTTTTCAATGTAATAATATCATAAGGAAGTCAAAATAATGGTTTACATGTCAAAACAACTCAATTTTTGGTAAAAAAGGTAACTATATGGGTTTGTACAGTCTTGAGGAGCCCACTTCCAAGTGAAAATTACTTAAAGGTGTATTTTGGTCTTATACAAGTCATATCCATAACTTTCAATCTCTCACAGGTCTTAAAAGTCTAAAAGTTACTTCTTCTCCTTCATTACCCTCTTCACAAGCTCACAAGGGCAGTTTTCAAGTGCTTGATATGGATAAAGGAGAGAGAGTTGGGTCCTAAATTTTTTTCAAGAGGAGGGGGTCCTAATAAGATTAATATTTTTGGAATTGGTAATCATATTCATCCCCTCTCATTTATGAACAATCGTTAAGATGTCAGGATGGTCTAAAACTACCTAGAAACTCCACAGGCTTGCTTTCTTCTTTGAAATGGTAGTTTGAAACAATTTGAATACATAAAGGAAATTGAGTGAGATGTGTCAGGTCTATTAAATCATATCAAATGTTTCTATAAACCCCATTTTTTATGTGTGGGAGACCATTTGAGCAAGAGAGCTTCATAATAACTGGTTGCAGGGTTTGCACTTCAAAGTTTGAAAGTTTTGAAAACTTCTACAGAGTTCTATGTATATAAGGTAGTGGTTACATGTTTTCATCATTTTATAATATCCTTTAAGATCATTCAATGTGATTAAATATTATATACTAGTCCTCTTTATGGCATTAATGTTCATAGCAAGAAGACTGTATCTTGAAGTTGCCTACATAAAGTGAGTTTGAAAGGCCTTAATATTGCATTGTCATATGTGTGTAATGAAATTGACATCATAAGTAAGGTGATAGGAAATTTATGAATGTTCTCAGTACTTGAGAAGATCACACTTGCACCAATAAGAGGTCTAAACAAGACAATCATACTTGTAGGTCTACATAAATGGATTGTGATCTACATCAATAATGTTATTTAGGGGACCAAAGTGGCGAGACAGGTGTAGTGTATTTGAATGTAAAGAGTTAAAAACCATGAAGATATGTGTTTCAAATCCTAGCGTTCAAAACTCTCAATCATCACTTATACCTATGTTAAAACTCTTAATCACCTTTGACTCAAATTTCAACACCTTTAATGTTCGGGACTATGTCTATCCTCAGATTCGAGATCTATGTGTCTATAAATAACTCTCAATGCTCATGATTCAATGGCCTTTAAACAAATAGGCATAGATTTTAAGTATACAACCACATGTTATATGATGTAAAGGAAATTGTAAATATAATAATATATTATATTCTCTTCCATTCACCATAACTTTAAAAGCTTTATAAAGGTGTAATGAAATATATAATTAGCTCAATCTGTATACCTATGAATAGAGACCATGTCCATGATCAACAGGGGCTATCAAAATAAACATCTAAATTCTATGTTCAAATCATCCTCCAAACTAACCCCTTGATCCTTGGACTCGGGTCTATTGGACACATAATGATGCCACCCTATGGCCTCACAGAATTCCACCTTCGGCATGGTCACACCATCCCTCTGGGACTTTCCTTCAATGCCCTAGAATTGTAAACCTTCTCACAACCATTTCCTCCTTCAATCTCAGACTTGAGCTTGATGCTATGGCTTTATTGAATAGGTACTTAAGTCATGATAACTATATATTTGTTCATTTAATAGTTATCTTTCTATCTTCCATGGTTGAGGACATAAAATGGAAGATGAAGCCAAGGAAAATGACAAGATTGAGTCCCTCTCAACAATGATGCCAATGGATCCATTAAAGAGACAAAGATGTCCCTACATCATTGCTACCATCTATCCAAATAACTTTTATTTAATAAATCTCCTTCAGTGACCCTAGACTCATAAAAAATAAAGGAGATTTTTTTACATCCATTCGGGACTTACAACCATCTTTACAGGCTCAAAATGAATCAAGATATCTTCAAAAAGAAATAAAATACTACCATCTCTTCCACACAATAACTGAGCAGGTATTATTTCTTCCAGTTATGTATTTGGATTTTGACAATAATACCTCTATCTAAATGTTTTTAAGTAAAGTCAAAGCTCTTAATAGGAATATATATGATCTTCCTTTCAAATACCCTTCTCTATCAATTCCATAGCTTCAAAAAAATTGACTCTTATTTTGTTTTTTGGGCTTGACTCTTTAAGCATATCTCCTCAAGTTCATCTCTCCCTTTCCATAGTAGAAGCTTGTGCCCTTTTTATCTTCAGGATAGGCCTCCTTTAATGGCTATCAATTCATTTCAAAATGAAAAGAGACCCTATTCAACCATGGGCCATCCTCCTTTTCTTTTCACCACCTAGCTTTATTTCAACACTAGCTACCTTACATTGTGGACTACCCGTAGATTAATTCCAAAAACTATCATTCAAAAACAACTCACCTTCTCCTCATGCCATCCATGATTCCATGGGTATCTTGGTGAACCAATTACTAAATAAAGATTATTTTTCCCACATTTATGGGATAAAAATATTAATAAGCCTTTAAATAGGCTTTCAAAACAAATCATGACCATGGCTTTAGCCATGAACTTCAAACCTTTTATTTGGCTCAGATTATTGAAGCTAAGTTTGGTTATAGGGTTGGTGAGTTAGTTTGGAGGATTTAATTTGAGTTAACTATGAGCTGGATTGCCATGCAAGTCAATTACCATGTGATTCAAGTTAGCATATGAGTTGGGTTGGTTTGTGACTCAGGTTGGGTTGGTATGCACATTGGGTTGGTATGTAAGTCAGGTTGGCATGCGAGTTGGGTTAGTATGCAAGTTGGGTTGCATTGTGGCTTAGAATAATAACAAGGTTATGTCGAAAGGCCATGTGGTGGCTTGAGGACCCACCATGTGGGCCTCTCTAATTGATCCCCATCTTGCCATATGTCACAACTAGAAGCACATAAATAACTGTATGCTAAAAATAGTGTAACTATAGAATTAATAAAACACCATTACCATACAAGGTAACAGAGTCCCCCTCCATGATAAAAGTGGGATCCACCAGCTACGATCTCCATAACTAGTCTTTTATCAATGAAAACATGACCATAGTTCTCTAGATCATCAATGATGAGAAGTTTCAACCTAGAATGAATAATGATGAGTTTCAAACTCATTTGAATAAGGAAAAATTGTCATACATAGCCAGGCCTAGTATCTAGTCTTGTTGACTTGTAAGAAGCCTAAATGACGAGACAAAATGGTTGTGAAATGTTAATATGATGAAGTCAAAAGATAATAAGAGGCGATTTTAAAATTCCAAGAATGTCAAACTACTCAGGATATCTATGAAAATCTTCATTGCTCCCAACTATCACCTATAGCCAGTGTGTGTGTAAGTGTGAACTAGGAAGAAATATGAAGGTACAATGCTTTGATATGGTGTATAGGACTGATAAGTGACTAAGGAAGGATAAGGATAATTTAAATAAGGATCCTATAATTTAATTATGTCCTTATCAACATTCTTAGACCTCAACACAAAATTGATATAAAGGCTTAGCCACAGACCTATTGAAAACTTAGGCAACCCACTAGCTAGTTTTAGGAAAAATGAGTTTTGAGGCCTTTATAGGCATGATCTAGATATGAAATTTGGTAAAGTTGGTGTTCAGAGTGGATTTAAGTGTCTATGGTCTTGTAAAGGTCATAATAGTAGTGGACATATCCACTATTTTATCTTAGACTTGGTCTACTTCATTTATAGGGTCTATTCAAGAGACATAAAGGTTCACTTGAGCTCAAAAACACAAATCAAGCATTTCATACCTCATGAATGGATTTTAAGGAAATATAAAAGAAAGGTAATTATATCCATAAAATATTAGGTGGAAAAACACTTCATTTATTAGTCTAATTACCCTTGAGGGCATGCAAAGGTAAAGTAGTCTTAAACCCCAAACACCCTGACTAGTGTACCAAATGTATACAGAGGAATGTTGAAAACTTCCTAAGAATTTAGAAAGGGGATTTATTTGAAGGTGTATGATATTTTACTAGTTTTTGGAATGATTTATAAGAGCTAAAACCCATTTTTGACATATCTCACACTGAAGGAAAGCTAAGACAACTACCTTAAGAGCTATTTTAGATTCTCGTACCATTATTCACTCTTTGAATGAGAGTCTTAGAATTTTGGGATTATTTAGAGGGTATATAAAGAATGTTTTAAAAGTAGAAGGAGGTTAATTGGACATTCCATTTTTATGAACAATCATTAAGACCGCAAATAGGTTGTAAACCCTCTTAAAACCCCAATTGTGACTAGTTTGTAGAGATGGAATTAAAAATCACATAAAATGACATAAACTGGACCTAAAAACTACCAATTTTTTTTTATATTCTCTGAATATCTTGCACATATAATTTGGATATACCTTTACTTGTACAGATTTATACACAACTATACTTTTTAAAGGTTTTTGGCCTAAAATAGGGTTTTAGAGAGCATGAGTTGAAGAAAATCAATGGGAGAGATGGTTCAAGACTTATTTTACTTGTAAAATCTCAAAAATATAGAAAAAATTGCTTAGAAGTGCCCAAATCATTCAAATATTTTAGGCCAATTTGAAAATGCTTCAAAAGGGCAATCTTGCCAATGGCCATTTCAAGGTTTTGATACTTTCACAGTGTTTTAGATCACTAAATTTGACATGGATCATGGTGATATAATATTTAAAATGAATCAAGTGTTTTTTATGAGTTTCACATGTGTGTGAGCTCCCAACAACAAGATTTCTCTTTCTAGACCTTAGAGGGCTAATTAGGCCTAATTTGGAGAAGAAAATGAAGAAATGAGGTACTTACACTTGGATTTTGGTCATAAAATTTTGTATGAAGTTGTAAGGTGATACATGGTACTAAAAAATGTGCCCAAGTTTTTAATTTTGTTTGTAAAATCTTCTAGATAAGGATATTTATAGGTTTTAGGGCTATAAGGAAGGGGTGCTAAAACAAGCAAAATGAGAAATATGGTGTCTTTAGGACTACTTGATGGATAAAAATGAGTTATTTCAGGTCTTATTTCATGATGAGAATCCATCCATGGTGTAATATTTCCTTGTCTAATGGAAAACTCTTCTTTCTCTCTCCTTTACTTTTTTCTCATAAGGAAGAATTAAGTATTCACAAGTACTCAATGATGCATGAGAGTTTTCCAAAGGATTTTAAAGGATATTCCTCAAATTATATGTCATTTAAAAGTTTTAAGAAGTCAATTCATGTTTGGAGAAGGTTTTAAAGTTTTGAAAAGGTCTAAAGACTCAAAAAAGAGCTTCTCTCCTTCCACTGCCTAGGTTTGTTGAAGGAGTCAAACTTGCACTTGAAGGCTTTTAACAGCCCATGGATCATGGAAGGACATAATAAATGTATTAAAACAAGTTTTAAATGAATAATAAAGGTGGAATTAAATACCTAATTTCAAGGAAAGGATAT
Organism: Torreya grandis; assembly: GCA_037957365.1. Lineage (NCBI taxonomy): Eukaryota > Viridiplantae > Streptophyta > Pinopsida > Cupressales > Taxaceae > Torreya > Torreya grandis. The sequence goes on along the minus strand of JARHVA010001619.1, from coordinate 2,218,774 downwards.
TTTCTAGTCAATGGAGGCATTTAACCAAGAATATAGGGTTCCTTGGCAAGGATTTAGGCATTGTTATTGGTCAATCTCCAATCAAGGATTATGACCTCTTAAAAACTTCTTCATGCTTAAATATATGTCTCAAAATGAATCTATATGCAATATTACAAAGGTGTATGAGGGATTAATCAAATAATGCTAGATTGGGTTTCAAGAAGGATTAGAAAAGGTCATATTTCCTAGTTTTGGGGGCTCTTATCTCTTTCTCTCTCTTCTCTCCTATTCTCTATATGTAAGCCAATTTTTGGAATTTGAATGTATATTTAACATAATTTGTGTCATTTCAATGCTTATAAAACATTGGTAATTTCCTATTTTGAGTGAATAAAATAGAATTCATGCCTCTTTAAAGCTTATGTTTAGTGTATTTTTATGGTTTGTTGATGAATGATAGTGATAACATAGATTTCCTTGCATTTTGTCCTTTACTCTTTATCTATTTGAAGGTGTTATTTCATACTTATAGGTTTCATAGTGTGATTTAATCATATTTTTTGTATGGCAAGTGCAAGCTTTCTTTAGTGTCTTTAAGAGACCTATTGAACAAGTGCCTTAGATCATGCATCAAGCCTAAGTTTCTGTGTGAAACATTGATGTTTAGAGGATTTCATTTGAGAAGTGTAATTAGGTTTATGTATTTATTCAACCTTATTAGTGCATACTACACTAGTGGAGTCACATTTTGGTGTATCACCCCAGTTAGATAGGTTTTCCTTTTAGTTTACTTACTTTCCTTTTCTATTGCAAGTTGGTAGGGTAGAGTAGAGATATTAACTAACACATCAAGGGGAGCTATCCATTTTGATCTAGAGATTAAATTCACATATTAGGCCACCCATAAATTAGGATTGTCTTCATGTTACTTTATATTATGAAGGCCTAAAACTACCTTCACAAAGGTGAAAGTCTAGTAGTCAATAATTTTTATCATGCTTGGTGGGATTTATTGGAGCTGGTCTCAGTGAAATTGTAGTTGTGAAAACATTATTCATGAAGTATTTGGTGACTCTAATATCAAGAAATTGATTTCAACAGTCTAGTCATAGTTTCCAAGTAAGTCTATTTTCATTGCACTATCTTGATGTTGTTTTCATGGCTATCTATGAGGAAAATTCGTATGTCATGTTTTATTAGCCTTACAATGAGTTATACCAGATTGGTCATGATCCATATGAGCCTTATCATGATCCATATGAGCCTTTTTATGAGCCTAATAAACCTTACCAAGAGTACTATCAACCCTATGATCAATATTTTAAAGAGTATGATGATGTATATCAGCTTTATAGTGACCCTTATTATGACCTTGAATATATACCTCAAAAACCTTATCATGACTTGAAATAGTCATATTCACCTCCTCCTACTCCATCTACAACTCAAAATCGTGATTATCCTACCCTATACTTATTGGCATTCAAGTCAAATATGTTAAAATCTGAAGGGGTGATGAGAGTGTGGGATACAGAGTTGGATGTGATACCTTTTCACCTCATTGAGAAGATGAGAAAAATATTACAAATGTTGATAGATAGGTGTGCAATACTTGGAGAAGAAAATTAATATGTCATGACTTATGAATTATAGGAGATGAAAACTATGATCTAATGGTGGGTAGATAGGCTAGTGAAGTGGGAGAATCAAGAGATCCAACCCAAACCACCTCAACCATCTCTTCCAACCGCTAATCAAACTTCTTGTGTTCTAAGTTTCCTTCCAACTACACCTACCCTTCCTCAATAAAATAGTCTTATTCTATCTTGGAGGCCTTCTTGGGATATGAATTTTGGTTTTACCATGTCAAGTCTTGTGGATGAAACTCCTCCCATCACTCATCAAGAACCTTCCTATTTACCATATCAGCCCTCTTATGCTCCTTATCCTCATGAATCCATTGAATATTCTCAGATGGAGCCTGTAAGAGAGTCAGTTCAACCTTAAGATGAACCTACTAGATTCAAATTCTTACCTTAGAACCAAGTAGTCAAGTCTTGGGAGAAACAGGAGGAGGTGACTCTTGTAGAGTTTGATCCCAAAGAAGACCCTATGTCTCTAGTTATTCCCTATTGGAGGTCAATCTAATAAAGATCTCGAGACAAGAAATAAGTAATAGTTGAGAAGGATAGAAATGAAGTTGAAATAGAGATAAAACCTCAAGAAGATAATAAGAATATTAAAATGGTTATTGACAAAGTTGAAACACTCATAGGAAAACTCAACTTTCTCTCTCTCCAAGCATTCCTACAAGATTCTTACATTCCCAAGACCTCAAAGTGCAAAATTACTCCCTTGAATCCCAAAAAAACTCATGAGATTATTCATTACCCTCCCACCATCTCCATTATTGAAGAGGAACATGTGCTATGGAGACTAAATGAAGAAGTTATAGCTATAAGTGATTTTCAAGGTGAGTATGGTGAAGATGAGAAAGTATGCATGAAGAGGAATAAATATTTATTATACTCCCCTTGTTGAGAGTAAGGGCATTTTATATTTCAAAATAGATGATGAGGTTGTAATAGAAGATGGATATGCCAACTTGTTTCAAGAGATTCCTCTTGATGTGACTGAGCAAGACAAAGAGAAGGTAAATCTTTGTTTTGATCTCCATGGTACTAGTCAAGAGTATAGTGAAGATTTTTTTGAAGCTTTGGAATCAAGTTATTCACTTCTCTCAGGTGATTATGAGTTGAGTAAGGCAATAGGAGGTAGTTTTGGTAAACCAATCAAAAAGCTAGAGAGTGACAATTTTTTAAATTTTCCTTTTCAAGAGGCAACCTCACTAGATGGTGATTTGTTTGAGATATTCAACATGGGTTATCATATTTTCACCTTATTTGTATTCCTTGATATACTCTTGGAAGATAATGAGGATCATTTCTAGCCATAACTTATAAAATAACAACAAAATTTATCTTATGAAGATAATGATGGACAAGTTGAAAGTAATCAAGAGGATACTAAGGTCTAGGTAGGTTACTCCAATCAGTCATATGAGGTTCATGATGTAGCTGATCTTACAAACCAATATCTAGCCATCTTGGAGACCATTGCTAAAGAAGAACAACTACAAAGGGTGAAGGTTGAAGTTCAAGATCAATATGTTTTCATTGGAGATATATTTGATGATTTAGACTTATTAAAAGGTATGTCAGATATGTTGTCAGTCAAGAAGAAGGCTCATCCAAGTAAGAAGTTAATCAAATGTGATTTCACACACCATTACATACTTCATAAAGTAAGTGATCTAAAAAACTTTATTTTTGATCCTAGAGGAAGATTATTGAAGGTTAGTTGTAGTTAGTTTTTTTTTCATCCAAGTTATTTCATGCACATTATTTTTCTTATATTTTTTCTCAATAAGTGCTTTGTTAGCACATGTATTTTGCTAGCCTAGTTTCCTTGTTTTGTTGTCTTTTCTTTCTTATCTTTGAGGAGTAAGAAGCTATCTAAGTTTGAGTCAAGTATTTTAATCATTGGTAAAATTCTAATAATTATTGTTTAAAAATATAATATTGGTCCTATGATATTTAAGTAGATGTCAACGGTTAGGTTCTTAAGTATTACATGTATGCTTCCTAGCATAGTCACCAAAATGTTGACAATTTTGACCTCATAGGTTAAATTTTCACCCATATCACTTGAAAATTATATTTTTAGGATATGGTGTAATTTTTTAGGTCTTAAAGTATCCAATGAATACATTTTTATTATATTCATCAGACTTCTCAAGTGATTCTGGCAATTTTAGTGCTAAAAATACCTATTTTAAGGCTATCTATATGATTCTCAAGTTGAAATTGAGATTAAATCATATTAAATACCTTATTTATTCATGAAAATATCAAACACATGATTTTGGGTAGGTTTTAAGTCTTAAAATGTAGAAAACCATTTTATCTCCTATATCGACCTCTTTGGTAGCTCTAGAAGGGTAGTTTTCAAATGCTCGATATGGAAAGAGGAGAGAGAGTTAGGAGCTAAAAATTTGGAAATTTTTATTGGTCCAATTAATATTGAAAATTAGTGGCATTTTTTTGTGAATTGGTGACCTCTTATTTATGAACAATTGCTAAGAGTGACAATGGGTCACTATGGCCTATTCATCTGAGAGGGGTCTATTCTTGCACATATTTCTCAAGATAAAAAAAATATGGAGATTAATTATTTTTAAGGTGTTTTATATAGGTATTTTTATTTCCATTTAATTTTGGTTTCATTAGATAATTTATCTCTATGAGTTACTTTTACTTACAAAGATAAGGCCTTGGTGTACAAATTATTCCAGTGGATTTTATTGTAAGTGTTTGTTTTATCTTCATGATGGTAATGTTTAGAGGATTATAGTTCTTAATTTTTAATATAATTTCTATTATTTTCATGGAATCCATGTTATTTTACCTTAATATGTCTCTTTGTCCATGACCTTCAAGTGTATTTGTTTTGGAGACCTAGTCTATGTGTGAATAGTATAATGGAGGTTTGAGGTTCCAATTAGAATTAAAAAAAAGTAATATATCATGGTGCATGATTTTGAGATGATATTTAATCATTGGAAGTGAATATAATTTCAAGATAGGATCCCATATCCTCACTCTTGAATGGGATGTGTTTTCTCCATATACATGTATGAATGTTAGAAATGAGTTGAGCAAGTTCAATAGCTATGGTGGAGGCCTAATATATTATTAATGCATTCATGTATCTATGACTGATTCATTACCATCATCCAAGTTTCTTAGGATGGTCATATATTTTGATTCTCAATGCATAGAATATATACATGGGTTGACTGTTCTTACAAGTCCATACAAAGAGCAATCAAGTGAACTGAAGGTGATATGAGGTTGTTAGATGCTCTATAGTATTGTGATAGTGATAAGGAGTAAAAAGGAGGTATGTCATAATTTTAAAATTTTGAAATACCTAAGAGTTCAAAAGATGACTCTTTATATCCTATATAGTCAAATGAGACCTACAGGCCCTCAAGCCTGTAGGCCCTCATTTGGACCTAATTAACAATCAATTCTACATAAGAATGGTCTAAAAGCTAAGAAGAGGTCAGAGTACATTGGATAAGAGTTTAAAACCAAATTAAATTCTCAATCAAGTCCATGAGATTTGATAAGATCATTGAGGTATCAATGAGGATTCTAAAACTCACATAAGAAAATTATACCCTAAAGGTGTACATAGACCTATTAAAGGATCATTGCATTCTTCAAGGAAAAGGAAAAAAGATGTTTGAAGAGGATATGAGCATTTTGGAATCTAATAACATGTTTATATTCCATTTAAATATTAGTGGTAGAGGGTGAGGTTGGTAAACACCAATAGATAGTCAATCATCCTAAGATAACCTACAAGCTACCTACTGTACTATATATAATTGAGAAAAGACAAGTGTTTGAAATGTGGGTAGAGGGTTGAGATATGATTGGAAACCTCAAGCAAGTTAACAAGCCCTAAAAATATACTAGTTCACTTGTAGGTCAAGGATGAGAAAAATAGATTGATTTGATAGTCTATAATTACCTAGAGGACCTATACATAAATGGACAGAAAGAAAGGAATTTTGATGTGAAAATGAGCATGTTTGAAAGAGATTTGAGCCTAATTAAGGTTAAAAACAACTTCAATATATTAAAGAGGATAATTGTGAAAGAGTGGGGTTGAAAGAGACCAAAAATATAGTTATGAACCTATCAAAGCACCTACATGCCTTTTGAGAGATGTTTCTAGTCTTAAGTTAGAAGGAAAGATGTCATTGGTTGAAAAGGTGTAGTTTGAGTAAGGTTAAAAATTTTCAAGGTTGACAACCAAATTATTAGAACTAAAAATGGCTAAAAAGTTTCTTAAGGAATTCAAGGGTTTATATAAAGATTCAATGGATAGTCTCCTTGGTTTGTAAAAGAATTAAAAGCCCACCTACTAGCTTGTTAAGGAAATCTGTGTGAGTTAAGGAGAGTAAGTCTATTGGCAGATGTTTTTTAAAAGTGACATAGGTTTCAAACCCATGCCATATCACATTTTAAGGTTTTAACACAAATATATCATCCTTATAAAGTCCATAAAAGGAGTGGAATATTCTCATGATAGTCTACATTCAAACCTATATTTAGTCAAAAAGCATGAGTGTTGGTGAAAGAGATCATTAGACAAGGGCCAGTTGTAAACATGATACACACATTCATTTCCCCTAAATTTCACCTACAAGCCTTGGTCAGGGGTCAGTTCATCTTAAAAATAAAAAAAAAGTATAAGGTAAGGATCCCTGAGTCTAGCCCAATTGAAATATCCATCAAGCTCATGTACTATATAAGGAGGTCATTGAGGTACAAGAATAGGTCTAAAATAGAACACAGTCAAGTCCTATCTCTAAAGGTACCTACAGACTATAAATATAAGTAGGTTGGTATTATAATTTAATAAGGATTCAAATATAATGTAAATAACTCTATGGTCTACATCATATAAGTGCACAAGCCCTATGGACATTTTGAACCAAAAGAAACATGGAAATCTGAGTTCTAAATCCTACATACAACTAGTCAATAAACTACAGGTGGCCTATTGGAAGGTCAATTAATTTTTGGACCAAAGGAAGAGAAAAAGTAGATAGAGATGTGTTAAATATGATTTTTTAGACCCAGGAGAAACTAATATAATTATGATCCATATGTAGGCCTATATAAGAGGGTACAAAATGAAAGCAAGAATACTTGCTTAGCCTAATGTCAAAGATGGGCAAGGAAGAACTTAGATGTGTGAGAGGCATGAATCAAAATTTAAGCATTAAATAAAGAGTAATGGAATATTATAGGACAAATTATGAAAAATTTCAACCTAAAATTAAGATTTATGAGTTTCAAACTCATTTAAATAAGGAAAAATTACCATACATAGCCAGTCCTAGTATCTAGTCTTGTTGACTGTGTAAGAAGCCTAAATAAAGAGACCAAATGGTTGTGCCAAGTTAATGTGATGAAGGAAAAATATAATAAGAGGTTATTTAAACACTACAAAAATGTAAAACTACTCAGGATCTCCATGAAAATATTCATTGCTCCCAACTGTCACTTATAACCAGTGTGTGTGTAAGTGTGAACTAGGGAGAAATATGAAGATACGATGCTTTGATATGGTGCATAGGAATGAAAAATGACTAAGTAAGGATAATTAAAATTTAAATAATTATCATATAATATAATCAATTCATTATCAATATTCTTATACCTAAACACAAAAGTGATATAAAGGCTCAGTCACAAACCTATTGAAAACTCAGGCAACCCACTAGCTAGTTTTAGGAAAAATGAGTTTTGAGGCCTTTATAGACGTGATATAGATATGAAATTTGGTAAAATTTGTGGTAATGAGTGGATTGAAGTGTATATGGTATTATAAATTTCATAAAAATAGTGTACATATCCATTATTTTATCTCAGACTTGGTCCACTCTATTTGTAGGGTTTATTCAAGAGACCTAAAGGTTCACTTGAGCTCAAGAAAAAAATCAAGCATTCCAGACTTCATGAATGGATTTTAAGGAAAGTTAAAATAAATTTAATGATATAAATACAATATTATGTGGAAAAACACTTAATTTATTATTCTAAGTGTCCTTGAGGGATTATAAAGGTAAAACAGTCTTAAACCTCAAGCACCCTGACTAGTGCACCAAATGCATACAAAGGAATGTTGAACACTTAAAGAGAATTTAAAAACATGGATGGTTTTTATTTTAAGTTTTATGATCTTCTCATATCATTGGGAATTATTTTTGAGAGCTAAAACCCATTTTTGACACTTCTCATGTTCAAGGAAAGGTAAGATAACTACCCTAAGAGCAACTTCAGATGCTCATACCTTTGTCCACACTTTGTATGGGAGTATAAAACTTTTGAGATACTTGAGGGGGTATATCAAGAATGTTTTAAAAGTGTAATTATGCCATTTTTACATCCAATTTTTATGAACGATCATTAATACCCCAAATAGGTCTTAAACCATCCTAAAACCCCAATTATGACTAATTTGTAGAGATGGACCTCAAAAGCATATCAAATGAAAAAATTTATCCCTAAAACATACCATAAGTTATTTTAGAGTCTCTAAGGATCATAAACATATAATTTTTTTGTACCTTCACTTGTATGGATTTATATAACACTATATTTTTAAAGGTTTTTAGCTTAAAATAGGGTTTTGGAGAACATGAGTTGATGCCAATCAATAGGAGAGGTGTTTTAAGAATTAATTTACCTATCCAAGCTAAAAAAAATATAAAAAATTACTTATAAGTGCCCAAACTATTCTAATATTTTAGGGCTATATGAAAATACTTCATAAGGGCAAGTTTGTTAATGGCCATTTCAAGGTTTTCATACTTTTACAGTGTTACAAATCACTAAATTTGACATGGAATATGGTGATATCATAGGTAAAGTGAATCAAGTGTTTTTTGGGAGTTTCACACATGTCTGATCTCCCAGTAGTAATATTTCTCTTTCTAGAACTGTGAGGGCTAATTAGGCCTAATTTGAAGAATAAAATGAAGAAATGAGGTACTTACACTTGGATTCTAGTGATAAAATTTTGTGTGGAGATGTAAGGTGATATATGGTATTAAAAAATGTGCCTAATTTTTCAATTTTGTTCATAAAATTTTCTAGAAAAGGAGATTTGTAGGTTTTAGGGCTATAAAGAAGGGGTGCTAAAATAATAAAAATGAGCAAAATGATGTCTTTGGACTGCTTAATGGATCTAAATGACTTGTTTTAGGTCTTATGCCATACTAAGAATCATAAATGTTGGAATATTACCTGGTCCAATGCAAAACTCTTCTTTCACTCTCTTTTGCTTTTTGCTCATAAGGAAGAATTAAGTGTTCACAAGTACTAAATGATGCATGGGTGTTTTTCAAAGTATTTTCAAGTATCCTCCTCACATTACACACCATTCCCAATTTGGAAGAATTAAATTCATGTTTGGATAAGTTTTTAAAGGTTTGAAAAGGTCTAAAGACTCCAAAAAGAGCTTCTCTCCTTCCAACGCCTAGGTTTGTTGAAGGAGTCAAACTTGCACTTGAAGGTTTCTAACAGCCCATGGATCATGGAAGCACCTCATAAATGTCTTAAAATAAGTTTTGGATGAATAATAAATGAGGAATTAAAGACCTAATTTCAAGGAAATTATCTTTTCTAGTCAATGGAGGCATTCAACCAAGAATATAAGGTTCCTTGGCAAGGATTTAGGCATTGTTATTGGTCAAACTCAACCAATCAAGGCTTATGAACTATTTAAGAATTATTCATGATTTTATATATGTATCAACATGAATCTATATGACATATCCCAAATGTGGATGAGGGATTAATCAAATAATGCTACGTTGGGTTTCAAGAAGGATTAAGAAAAGGTCACATTTCTTAGTTTTGGGGGCTCTTGTCTCTTTCTCTCTCTTCTCTCCTATTCTATATTGTAATGCAATGTTTGGAACTTTAATGGATCCTTAACCTAAGTTGTGGCAAGTCCATGCTCATAAAACACTTGTACTTGCCTATTTTGAGTGAATAAAATATAATTCATTCCTCTTCAAAGCTTGTGTTTAGTATATTTTCATGGTTTGTTGATGAATGACAGTGATAACATAGACTTCATTTCATTTTTTTCTTTCCTCCTTACCTATTTGAAAGTTTTAGTTCATCCTGATAGGTTGTATAGTGTGCTTTAATCATTTTTTTTGTATGGTAAGTACAAGCTTTCTTTAGTGTCTTTGAGAGACCTATTGAACATGTGCCTTATATCATGCATCAAGCTTGAGATTATATGTGAAACATTTATATTTGGAGGATTTCATTTGAGAAGTGTAATTTGGTTTATGTCCTTATTCAACCTTCTTAGTGCATACGACACATGTGGAGGTCACATTTTGGTGTATCACTCCAGTTAGATAGGTTTTCCTTTTAGTTTACCTTCTTCCCTTTTCCCTTGTAAGATGGTAGTGTAGAGTAAGGATCCTAAATGATACATCAAGGGGACATATCCCTTATAATATATAGATTCAATCCACTTATTAGGCCACCCATAGATTAAGATTGTCTCCATATTACTTCAGATTGTGAAGGCCTAAAACTATATTCACAAAGGTGGAAGTCTAGTAGTCAACAATTATATAATCTAAAATTTGGCATGGAGGATGGTCTTAGGCTAGTTAAAGTGAATCAAATACTTTTGGAAGGTTTCACATGTGTGGGTGGCCATTTGGGCTAAATCTCTATTTTTAAGCTTAGGAGTCCTAATTAGTCTTAATTGGAGAGAGAAATGACAAAAAAGAGATGCTTCCACTTGGATTTGGGTCATGAAACTTGGTATGGAGATATAATAGGATATAGGGTCCTCAAAAATGTGCTCAATTATCTATAATATTTTGTACACTCTTCTGCATAAGGATCTTAACCTGTTTTTAAGGCTATAAGAAATGGGTGAAAAAGCATGCTATATGAGTAAAATTGCATCTTATATAGGGTTTTTTGGTTGTAAATGCCTTTTTTAGGTCTGATGTCATGTTGATAATCCATCCATGGTGGAATATGGCCTAACTCAATGCAAAACCTAATTTTCTCTCTCCTATGCCTCTTTGCTTAAAAAGGAGTCAAGTGATCAAATCACCAAATTGATACATAAAAGCTCTTCAAAATGATTTACTAAGGTTTATACTTCTATCTTAAGCCTAATAAAATAATAACAAGTCATATGTTTTATTTTAAGAAGGATTCAAAGGTTGAAAAGGTCTAAAACACTCCTAACAAGACCTTCTTTCCTTCCTACACCTAACATGTTGAAAGAGTCAAACAATCATAAATAAGATTTATAACAGCCCAATTAAGGTGGAGAGACATCATTAATGGATTAGGAGAAGATTTTAATTAAGGGAGTAATAAGACATGATGACCTATTTTCAAGGGAGGAGATTCATTATTTAACAAAGACATGTGACCAAGTAGATAGGGTGTATAAGTAAGAATATAGGCACTTCATCTGGTCAAACTCTCCAATCAATGCCCAATACTCTTTCAACCTTCCAAAAAATTCTACCTCAACCTATACACCATTTTTCAAAGGTTAGATGAGATAAATCAAGAAAGAGATACATTGGAGTTGGAGAAGGGCCTAGTGGATGTCACATTTTGTAGTTTTTAGGCTTTTACTTTGTCTCTCTCTGTCTCTCCTTTCTCATTATATATATATATATATATATATATATATATATAAGCCTATTTTTGGCATTTGAAATAATACTTAACCTAATTTTTGGCAAGGCCTTACTCATAAAAACACTTGTAATTGCCTCTTTAGAATGAATAAAATTGAATTCATGTCTCCTCATTGCTTGTGACTAGTGTATGTTCATGGTTAGTTGATGAATGATAGTGATAGTGCACGCTTAATTTTATTATATACTCTCCTCTTTACCTATTTGTAGGTGTTAGTTCATCCTTATAGGTTACATAGTGTGCTTGAATAATCGTATATGTATGGCAAGTGTAATATTTCCTTAGTGTCTTTGAGAGACCTATTGATCAACTATCTTAGATCTTTCATCAAGCTAAGCGTCTATGTGAAATATTGATGTTTGGAGAATTTCATTTGATAAGTGTAACCAGGTTCATGTCTCTATTCAATATTCTTAGTGCATATTAGACAAGTGAAAGACACATTTTGGTGTATCACCTCAATTAGATAAGTTTTATTTTAATTTCTTTTTCTTCCTTTTCCTTCCAAGCTAGAAGTGTAGTATAGAGAGCTTAAATAATACATTAATGGGAGCTATCCCTTAAAATATAAAGATTCAATCCATCTATTAGGCCACCAACAATGTAGGGTTGTCTCCATATTACTTTAGACTGTGAAGGCTTGAAACTACCTTCATAAGGGTGCAAGTCTAGTAGATAACAACTACTCTCTTTCATATTATTGTTTATTTCTAAAAAGGGTTAAACATATATGTAGTTTGAAACACTAATTTTGTAGTTTCTTGGATCCTTTTTTTTTAGATAGTGAAAGCTAGGTCAAAGTATTTTTTTATCCATAGAGCATATTATAATGTGCACATATGTGAAGTGAAGGTACAATCACATTAAGGGAGATGCAATGCAAAATCACTTGAAAACTTAGACTATAAAACCCTACAAAGACACACATGATGGCACAAAGACACACTCGACAACATAGGTTCAAAATCAAAGTGGACAAGCTTGTATAAAACATGCCCGTAGATGTATGTGAATAGGTATGGGTTCATACTAGAGTATTGCACATGTCTAAATACTCAAGAGCATGTCAAGTACAATCAACACGATTAGAATATAAATTCATATTTTATAGAATAATCAATGTGTGATCATTTCCTGACCTCTTTGTGAATTCATTAATTTTTATTTAGTTTTAATTTATGACACTTGGGATTGTTTCCATTACTTATCCTCTTAAATAGATCTAGTTTCTATATTTTAGTTGTATATGCTTAGATTTATTTATCAGTAGTTTTTTTATACCTATTTATGTGAAAACCAGAATTAGGTTAAACATAAATGGTTAACTTAGATTATTTACAACACTCAACCTAAGGTTTGATAAAATCCTATCTTTCTATGCTTGCAAACCTCAATTATTTCCACACATATACTCTCAAACCCTAATTTATATTTAGGTACCTACATTATGCCAATTTCACATAGGGTTTGATATCTTGCTTATATCTAGCTTAGAATATAATACTATTTTTCCTTATGGAATTTCATGGATATCTAATAATATGTTTTTTAGATTTATCTATTATTTTCTATAACATGACTAGACATTCAGTTAATAATGCACCACTTTTGACTTACAAATTATATCCATCTTATGAAGTGCAGTGCTTAAAAATTTAACATTGAAATACCTAAATATTTACATGATTTCTTAGGGTCTCAATAACATGGATTCTTACCATATTCATACTATTGAAATATAAGTGAATAGGGCACACTATGTTTCTATCCCTCATCTTCCTTGTTTATAGGTAGGAGTAATCCAAGGCTACTCCATTAAGATCTACATCAACAAACCTTATAACTTTGTACAAAAATTACAAGGAAGACAAGATTTTTTTTTCTATCGACATACTTAAACAATCAATCACTATGAAATAATTAATGAGAGATAAATTACGTAGTATAATATTACCAAAAAAATACTGCCCCTTCTCATTTTTTTATCTCTAGTTAGAGAATTACAGATTAAAAAGCAAGATATCTCTTTTCACTTAGAATAATTTTCATCTTAGGAGATCATCCAAAAAAATATTCCCTTTGACATTATAGGTACTATTAATCATGAAAAGGTTAAGAGTGTTCTTGTAGATAATAGATTAAGATCAAAAAATTGTAGCAAGGTTTTCCTTACAACATTAAGTCTAAATAAAGAGTCCCTATCACCTTTAAATAAGATTATCAAAGGGTTTGATAATAAATCACTAAGTCCATCAGGAACTTATATTCAATGTTCAAATAGGAATTGAAACATTGCCTATGCAATTCCATGTAATACATAGCAAACTCAACTTAAAATTGGGAGATATTAGATCCATGTAATGCATGTTGTCACCTATATATTACATCAATGCTTAAAATTAATGAATAATGACTCTATTTATATAATCCTTAAATTTAAATAAAGTTTTTAATATTACAAATAAGTGAAACCTACATATGTCGTTATTTCAAATTATAATTCACCTTGGTCAAATCGCATGGCCCCTCAATCCTAAAACTCTATGAATGAGGAAAATTCATACGTGCCAATTAAACCCAATAAAGGATGTTGAACATATCTAAGAAGACCATTAAAAACTTGAAGATTTAGTTGAACACGTACTAAAACTAAAATTTACACTTGTTAAATATCATGATGATATGCACACATGGGATAATAGCCAATTGCATAAAACTCCATGAAAGGATCTAGTGTAGACTTCAAATAACTAAATCAATCTAGGACCATACCTCTTTAAACTTTGAAAAAATATGGAAAATAATATTCACATGCCAAAAGCATGGTATATAAAGGTTAGGCATTAGGGAGAGATGAATAAAAACTTATATAACCAATAGATTTTTGAAAGAAATAATGATTAAGTGGTGTTATTTACCCTTAACATTATTATAAAGGTTAATAAATGTAATAAATATATACAAATTATTAACATGAGGTAATCTCATGTAAATAAATTAAATATATTTTACTGTTGGGGTTCCTCAGGGAGAGGTTAGACCCATTGGTTACAATAGTCCACCTCCACACCTCAATATATAAAGATGTTTTACCCTTGGTAAAATAAATACACAAACTTTACTTAGATAATAATTTGTGTGAACAAAACTATTTGAATATTTGCATGTGAAAAATATTATTCTGAGAGTGTTTTTGTGAAGGTTTGATAGATAAGATGTAAAAGGAAGAGGATTTGTATTGGGGTGTGATTTATCATTAATGAATATCAATTGTAGAACTTTTTTTTACCTCCATTGGAGGTTTTATAACCTATATACTATGTCATCGATCTGTCTTTTTCTTATTAATTACACATCTAGATTTCATGTGTGTAATATATTAAGAGTGTATGATTTGTCTAAAAGATAAATCATTGATAATAAGAATATTTTGATCCTTGAAAAATAATTCTATGAGCTCTTTATGGAACCCCCTCAAGTTTATTTGTTTGATGAACCTAGCTCTCTTGTTACTCCTTATGAAGACATAGATGCCCTAGAGAAAGTTGATCCAATTTTAGATAGCTTAAAGTCTAAGGAACATTTTGAATATCATGTTCAATATAAAAACATAAATGGGAAAAATACCTAATTTAGTATCTAATCTTTGTGACATCTCGATTTCACCTTGTAATTGATATCCTTTAATCCATTGATTAATATCTAGTTACCTTTGCTTTGATTTCAGAATTTTGACATATACTAATATGGGATAGTAGTTTTGTTAATTAGTATACATTATATAACAATTATATTTTGATATTTTTGTATATTAAGGATATATAATTATTAATTTTGCATCATTGGTTTATGATGACTCAGACTAACTACCTAATTATTATGAGGTGGATGCAAGATAGGTCCTACCCTAACGGTGTGATGAGAGAGTGCATCATTAGAGAGGGTCAGCTAGATGGAGCAATTGAAGAAAATACCAGTGAAAAATGCTAGTGACCCTGTACACACACACACACACACACACACACACACACTGTAGATTTTAAATGGTAGTACATAATTATGAATTATTGCTTGCGATTATATTTGTGTGTGTGTGGAATTAGTTTTAGTGTGCATTTAATTTTTTTAGCCTAATTGATTTGGTTTTCAAATTTTAAGTTTGGAAAATAAAAATTAAGTGCTAATAGAAATAATTATAAAGGAAATAATTATCTTAGAATTAAAATGCAACTAATGACTTATCTTATCTTTTAGTTAAACAATTATTTATAATTGTTTTTTAAAAATTACATGAAAGCCTTGTTAATGCAATTTAAGGTTAAAAATTGAATTTTGCATGAATTTACATAAAATTTAATATTATTTTGTTAACTTAGCATTAGTTTGGTAAACTAAAGTAAAAGAAAGAGTTAACAAAAGTCAAGATTAATCTTGAATTTCATGCAGGGGGTTATTTAAAAATAGAAATTAAAGATATAAATTAATTATTGTGACAACTTAAGTTTAAATTTAGAGAACAAGAAAAATAGAAGTCTGCATGCACAAGAGTGGGCACAGTTTTTGAGAGAGGATTATTTTATATAAATAAAGTCTCTTGGAAATGAAAAAAACACAATCGAAGAGAGATAGAGGAGGAAGAAGGAAAGGATGGGATTTGGATAAGACAGAAATAAAAGACAATAAGATTGTTATTATTTTTTTGAATAGAGGTAGGTTCTGTTATAAAATATTTTTGTACGTATGATTATAATAATTCTATAAAATGAATATGAATTATATTCAATAAAACCCAAAATTTTTAGTGTCATAGAAAATTCGATTGAAAATAGTCATTGGAAAATGTTGTAATATGAGGTAAGTGCCATATATATATAATAAGATAAATGCATTTCACCATTAAAATAAGCATTAATAAGTTGATCTTTGTTTAAAGTAAATCCACCTCATTTAGTTGTCTCTGTATAATACCAATAATAGGTCAACATGCTACTTAGGAAGGCTACATTCTGATAAAACATTGAGATATTTATTTATTGCACTAAGTCTTTATAAAAATCTCAGTCATCAATAAAGAGGATTGAATTACTTTTAGGCTGCCAAGTCATAAATTAAGAGCAACACACATACACAAAAATATGTGTAATTATATAGCACGTTGAGAATTTATGGTAATGCCCAAATTTTAATGACATAGTCCAGTCCTTAAATTAAAATGCTAGGCTATGTTTAAATTAATGTTGACAACATATTAATTATAAGGATATATAAATTCTAGGACATAGTTTTAAGTGGAAGTCATTGCATAAGAGAAACCACTATTGGATATAGATATATATACATACATACATATACATACATACATACATATATATCTATGTGTGTGTGTGTGTGTGTATACATACATACATATATTTGAAAGCATGGTATATTTTGATAAAACACTTTTGTTGTATTTTCATTATAGAGGCTACATATTGAGCTTATGTTTTAATTAAGGGATAAGTAAAACTTAGTTTAAGACTGCATTGTAAATACAAGGCCAGGTAGAATAGCCTATAAGAGTTTACAATCCTTTCTAGGATCTTCAAGAAGTTGCATGGCTTACAACACATCAAGGACATAAAACCCAAGCTACAAAGGACTCTCTAATGGAGTGCAGAATGTTTAAAATGATAGACTAGGTACTTAATGAAATTGATTTGTATATATAATTTAAAATAAACCACCTAATAGTTATCTACATGCTCATCCAATAGAAATATGTTTGGTTTACATCAGGTTGCTTGTTCAAATTATGAAAGAAGCATTTTAGTGCCTCTTTATGCTTTGTTATTTCAAAAATACTAGTTTTACAACATAGAGGATCATCTACCTTTCATAGATGTTGTAGGGGTTAGTAGTAATAGTAATGCTAATAATGATCATGTTTCTAGTATGGTTGAAGAGGATGACAGTACCTTGTAAAGCATCCATAAAGAATAAAAATCCTTCATGTATGATGGGTAACTTGCTAAAATAGAAACAACAACATGGTCGATGAAACTCCTAATTGTTGTCGACGTAAATGATGTCATGTGCTTTCAAATCGCTCTGTACCACCACTTTCACAAATTACCTCTATTCTCAACCATGTTATTTACAATAAAATATGCCATTTTATCTCTTTGTGTGATGAAACTATAAGGCCTTACCCATTGTATAAACCTCTGGCTTAAAAAATTTGAGTTTATATAATTTGATTACTGAGTCAATGTGTGCAGAGCCTAGATTAAAATGTTAGGCCTTTATAAAATAATGCTAAATACATATTTATATATATTAAACATAGATAAATTAATAGGAAGCTAAAATTATGATAAAGCATTGACTTTAAATGATTTAAGTGAGTTTTATTTAAATTGAGACCATATTTACTATGAAAAAAGAAATTGGTAAAACAAAATTAAATTTTTTATTTAATGCAAGATCGAATATTCAGTGGAATTTTATTATTGCCTCAGATTTTTGTATTGCATTTTGAATATGATTAACATGGAAATAAGAAGGAATTATGAACTGGGTAAATTGACAAATAAGGATAATATTAATTATTAAGTATATTTTTGAGACTTTTTATTTGATAGGGTAAATGTTATGGGTTTTAAAGATCTTAAAAACTTAATATAAAGGAGAGAAAGATGAAAATTTTATGCACAAAAATACACCTCTACCAGAAGCAAAGGGTCAAGTAGAACAACATACCAAAAACAACAAAAAAGATAAAGCAAATAGTGGTTCTTCCCAATGAATTACAGTGAATTAACAATGATATTTCACTTTCTTTCTACCTTCAGTGACTGTATAGAAATATAAATATATGAGGTGTAATAATGGAATCTAAGAGTAAAATATAAAGGAAAAAATATAGAAGGGATAGAAGGCAGATTGAAGTGATTAAATAGTAACTATATCCATTAAGATGATATTGGGAATCATAAAATGGATATCTAAGGAAGTAAGGCCCCATAAAGTTATGTAAAAATACTCAATAGTAACAACACAATCTAATCATATGGGCAAGGTCAAGAGTTTTCAACATCAAGGACCTAGAAATTACCACCTAATAAGCATATATCTTATGATAATAAGTGAATCATAAAAACCATCCTAGGAGGGTTAAATTATTGAAAAATTAAAAGGATCCTACCTTCCCACTATGTATTCCACATTCCTTAGGATCCTTTACAAATTCATTGATCTATTATGATGATTGGGTATTAACTTGAGAAATTAGGTGGTACTAATTATATAAATGTGAATTCCTACCCCATTATATTATCCTATCACACATAAATGTACCTTAAATCTATCATGGGGATAAATGTGGAGTTTGATATTCAACTAAGATAGGGTAAATTCAAAATAATATGATCAGATTTTTGGTGTTATTTGTGTTCTAAAATATATTTTTCATTTTTTAACATTTATATTTTCTATTTTACTTTGATATCTTGGGTTCTAAATTTTGTGTTTTTTTCTATTTTCTTCCTCCATGTGTATTATAAAGACAAAAAGTGGGTGATAAATATTACTAACATAGGTCATCTTACACCTAACCACTAAAGAGAATAACTTAGGGACCAATAAGCTTAGATACTCTAATACTTACACTTTTGAAAAGAGAGAAATATATAAACTAACCCAAGTGTGCCTTAAGTTAAATAAGTAGAGGTGAATATGGAAATGTTTCAAGATATGTGAAGTGTAAAGTGACTCAAGTAATACATTCATGAATTTGCTATCTATTTTTATATTTAGTATTTATCTTTAAGAATAACTAAAAGGGTATTAATATAACCATATGTTTCATAAGTACATTAGATACTAAACTTATATCTAAACTAATAGTTTGGTGGAGAGATTTAAGGAAGAAAGATATTTAACCATATGAATACTAAGATACGTTCATACAAGATACAACTTGACCTACCATTATTCTAGACTATGATATGATTGCCACTAGAGGCATATAGTTTAGAGAAAAAGGCTATGAAGGTTCTCATAAGAGTAAGACCAAATTTTGATGTATTCAAGTAAGTGCCACATGCCCCCACCAATAAATCAAAAAAATTTACACAAGAGGGATGCCTAAGTAGTGAAGGGGAGACTAAAGAAAAAGAAGGTGATACTGACACCTTAGAAAATAAAAAAGAGAGCAAAGGAACCCCAATAAAAATAAGGTGATGTTGGTGCCAAGGGAATTTCCTTGGAGGTGAGTATTGAGAAACCTCAAGAAGAATAAGTGGATGAAGAGGAAAAGTTTGAGGAAGAAACCCCTAAAGATCAAGAAGGTGAATCCTCTAAGGAATGCATCAAAGAAAGTGGTGGCACCAGTGAAGAGGAAGAACAAATAGATATGGCCATCATCAAAAAGGATGATGTAGATCTAAGCATAAGGGATAAATAACATAAGGGATGGGGGATGAAGATATTTACATGTATGACATCATGCCCCCAAGCCACCACAACTAGGATGCACAAATCACTTGCATTTGAATTTGATCATTATATGGATGAGCCTCATTTTGAGGAACCTAGAGTGGCTAATTCAAGCTTGGAAGAGCTTGATGAGGGGTAAGACTCCTTCCTTATAAACCCCCATGCCATGAACCCAGTCTAATTTGGAAATGCACTAATAAGAATGGCCACTGAAGTTGTACATAGGAATATCATTAATGATAGCAGGGTAAGAAAATGGAAGAAACTCCACAAAAAAGTCAAAGATTAAGTGTAGGCCACAAAATTTAAGATATAATAGCTCTGTGAGTACATATAAATATCCAAACCATCCCTTCTGGTTGGTTTCAATACTTTAGACATCTCAAGGGTCGAAAAAAATTTGTTCTAGTGGAGTAGATGCTCCTAAGGTTAAAACCCAAGATGACATAAGAAGAACAAGAAAAAGATCCTTATGTCCTACTTTAGAAGGAGATAATTAGTAAACTTAAAGAATTAGAAGACATATTTGTGAAACTATATGATGGATTAGATTTAATCAATGTCATATTATTGAGATTTTTTAATCATGCATCAGTCATAGATGCATGTTTATATCAAGCAAAGGAGAAGAATGAGAAGCTAATGGCACATGTGTACTCGATGAGTAGCTCAAAGTAGGGGTATATTATGGGGAGTGTCAATACACTTATAAATCATATAAATGATCAAGATCAAAACTTAGAATCACTCTTTTGTGCTCTACAGACTAAGGCCTATGATCAAGGAGCAATACTAGATGGGAGTATAGAAAAGGCAAAGGTACAATAATTTTGAAAGGACCTAGAGAAGACTAATGTGCTTATGCTTAGTGCTACATCCATTAAAATAGATAGTACCACTGAATAAATCAAGCTATCCATTAAGGGATTTGAATACTTTAATACTGAGCTTAAGGAGAGCACACCCAAGTTATGCACTTTGAAGAGCTCAACCACCTAGTCTGAGGATGGACTAAAAATTTTGTATGGGGTGATGTTGGGCCCCCTATTTTAGTAAGTAAAGGTTTTGTGCCAAAATGACATCCAAATTAGTAAAAGGTAATAATTTTGTATAATGATGACATTTTATCATTTTAGCACCAACTAGAGATTACAGTGCATACCATGTACTAGTTGGTAGGCTGTTAACTAGTTTTGAGATCTTCAAGGAATCTTATAAGATTGATGATATGTGGTGATTATAGCACATATTTTTTAAGGTGATGGAGTCAATGAGAATGATCACCAAGGCTCTAGATCAGTATTCAACATGTTGACAAGGTCAACTTATTAGCGTCAAGATAGGATGGAAACTTGTGAATAGTAATATTTCATGAGTAAGTGATAAAAATTTTCTAGAACAAATAATGCATTATATTGTGTGCATAGAGATGGTGTTTTCATCTGATTATTATACTAGATGGTATAATCCAATAATTTCTAGTTAATAAAATTATGTGTAAGACTGTGTTTTCATGGTAGGAAACTCATGCACAACAATCTAATATGTTATGAAATGTCATAGAGTTATATAGTATAAAAATTACCCAGATTGTACATACTATATTTGACCCA
The DNA here is from genome assembly GCA_037957365.1 of Torreya grandis. Taxonomy (NCBI): domain Eukaryota; kingdom Viridiplantae; phylum Streptophyta; class Pinopsida; order Cupressales; family Taxaceae; genus Torreya; species Torreya grandis. The sequence goes on along the minus strand of JARHVA010001619.1, from coordinate 2,197,356 downwards.
TGCCTAAATAAATGTATATGTGTGGGTTGTTATCTTAATAAGTATGTTTGATAACATTTAGAAAGATATAACAATTGCTTGCATACCATCTTGACATCACAAATGGATGTTGAGATAAAATTATATGCATTGTATGCTTGATTGAATATGAGCATATACTTCCATGTTTATATGACTACTTTGTATGATTGTTTATTGATAAACTGTTAGTCATACCAAAGAATACCAGACTATGATGATATATGTTGTCTTGAGGTGTAGTTACTTGGATCTTATTGACACAGTCTATAGTTTAATGTGTGTTTTATCTAGGTGGTATAATCAATGATCACTATTCTTATTAGGATTGATTTTAAGATAAGACCCATTTATACATAGACAATTATGTGTATATCTTGCTTTCTTTTTGTTTAGCTTGTGATGTGATATTATTTCTAGGAGAATGTAATCTGTATGAGTCTCTAAATTATATAGTGTGACATATATATTGATGATACTAATAAGTAGTGAAACGGATTCCACTAGCCTAGGTAGTATCAACAATAGAAAATTCGATCGAGTGGTGTATTATGAATTTGATCATCTATATGATCGTATATTATTTAAAAACCTAGTACTAAGTAATGTTATATACATTGTTATTCATATGTTTGATTTTTATGTTGTGTAATATCATGTTAGAATAGATTTTTTTATGGTATACTGCATGTTTTTAGAAATACTACAACACACGAGGTACTAACACATCTCACTGGATTTCTCATACTGTTCTATCTACCTGTCCATGAAGGGAGAGCCATTTCTTGATAGGAAATTGTTTGGAGGATCATTGGTCTATGGTTGGTGTGGTAAATCACTTAGATGATGCTTTCCTTCCTCCATTGTAGTACTACTTGGAGATGATACTTATGATTCTCAATGATACATGAGTTGGTTCAACTCAAACTCTAGAGAGATTGGTATCTATCATTGTATGAGGCCATATTATTAAAGTAATGTAATTTTATTATGTATTTGTATATTTTATTAGTATACGTTATATTATTAGACTAGCTATAGCTATGTCTTATTGTATTTAACTTTTTGTGGAGTTGTATAAGATTTATATTGTATGTAGTTATTGAATTTAAAGTACTACCATTATTTGTTATGGTTATGATATATCATATTGTTTTATTTTGTGGAATGAATGCTAATTATTTAATTATAAAAATAAAATTACTATATTTTTTAAGTACAACTCGAGGGGTTGATACAACCTTGATAACCTTAATAAATTGAGGAGTCAACATTATTATTATAATTTAATGACTATGTTGAATGTGAACCTCAATTTTTTGAAGAAGATATTTAATATGATAGATAGAATGTTTCTATGCAATCTAAGTATAATACCTTAATAAAAAATTAGACTTGGGATCTTGTCCCACCTCCACCTAAAATGCATAACATTGGTTGTAGGTGGATTTATAAAATCAAATATAATTCAATTGGTACAATTGACAAATTTAAATTAAGATTAGTTACTTGCGGTTTAAAAAAAAATTGAGATTGACTATATTGAGACTTTTGCTTCTGTTGTAAAAATGAGTATTGTTAGATTACTCATTGATTTTTTTGCTTAGAATAGTTAGATTATACACCAAATAGATGTAAAATATTACTCCCAAGTGGTGATTTAGAATAAGAATCTATATGACTTAGTCTAAAAGTTTCACTAACCTCAACAAAAAACATTTTATTTGTAAGTTAAAAAAATTATTATATGGTTTAAAACAAGCTCCTCAGGCTTTGTATTCTAAAATTACTAGATATTTTAAATAACTAGGTTTCTTTAACTATTATTATGATAATGATCTATTTGTAAAAGTATAAAATGGTCATATTATGTTAATTTTTTTATATGTTGATGATCTTCTTATTACTGATGATCTAATTAGTTTAATTCATAAGTATAAGAATAAACTAAGTCAAATATTTGAAATGACTAATTTAGTTATTCTTCATCTTTTTATGAATGATTATATTTTATGACAAGAATTTAATTGTTGTATCAAAATCTTAGTATGCACATAATCTTCTTGTTAAGTTTAATATTCTTGATTTTAAACAGGGTAAATTTTAAGAGCCTATATCCAAAACCTCCTTAGATTTTTTTAGATGAATTTGATTTGTAGCATTGGCAAATTGGTTGATATGAAATTTTATTTAGTTTGCCCAATCATATTTTTATATTAATAGGTTCAATCCATGTAAAATTCTTTGAGGAGGTAAATTTTTTTAGGTTTATTTATATGTAATGGTCTTATCAAGCCATTCCACCATATAATAGCTTATGATTTAGGTGAGATATTTAGTGTGGCTCGAGGGGGGTTGAGACATTTGACCTTGCTAGATGGTAGAGCCATTTGGCCCTACAAGACAATAAAGCCATTTGACCCTATCAGATGGTAGATCTATTTGACCCTATCAAGTGATATCACTATTAAGCCCTATGGAATGATAAAGTCATTCAACCTTGCCAAGTGGCAACATCATTTAGGCCTATAGAATGACAAAGCCATTTGACCCTATCAGATGATAATGTCGTGTGGCCCTGTCAGATGATAGATCCATTTGACCCTATCATGGGCAGATCTATTTGACCTTGCCATGGGTAGATCTATTCAACACTACCACAACTAGATCCATTTAGATCTACCATGGGTAGAAATGTTTGTTTCTTTTGATGGTAGAGGCATTAAGTTCTACCGAATGGTCATGCCGAATGGTTGTATCATCTCCTATGCTAGATGTTTTTTCCAGATGCCTATGTCCGAACTGAAAGGGTTGCAAGTATGGTTGATTTACTGCTAGGTTTATGCCCTTAGTGCTTTAGAATCCATCTAGAGAATATGGGCTCACCAAAAAAATGGTCAATAATGTTGTAGTTGAACAATGATCAGTCATTAAAAAATATAAAACCCTTATTGACATAAAGATTAAACTATTGCATGGGTTTAATTTTTATATCACCAAGGGTTTCATCTTTTTTTATTGTAGACCATTTTTTTGGCTAGTTCATATGATTTCATATGCATTTTGAAGCTATCTAATGGATCTATGACATGGTTGCCAAAGCCAGCTTCACCAGTTTCTTCAATAGGTAAGATATATTTAATTATTGTCTTTTAAGGTTTCAAATTTTGGTTTCTTTATTCTTTTCCTAGTTTGGTAGTGTCTTTCAGCACTATTATTTGGCACTGTTGTTCAACACTATCATTTAGCCTTGTCATTCAACACTATCATTTGTTGGTGTTGTTTGGCACTGTTGTTCAATCAATCGAGCTTTAGAGGTGATTTTTGTTTGATATTGGGATTGAAGGGTGTGTGTGTGTGTATGTGTGTGTGTGTATTGAATTAAACTATTTTTAAACACATTATCGTAAAGGGTTGGTGATTTGATCCCCACAATAATATATATCTCTAAAATTTTGGTGATTTGGTCCCATCTGCTGACTCTAAAAAATTACCAAAACCAAAATCCAAAAATTAGAATATTCATGAATTAATGAATATTCATCACTAAAATTTTCTCTGATTTTAAGCCTACATCTACTTCTATTTAAGTTGGTGTTAATCTTGATCCAAAACCTATGTGTGACAAAACTAACCCCACACTTTATAGACAACTTGTTGGTAGTTTGATTTATCTAACCATTACTAGGTTAGATATTTTATTTATTGTAGATGTTACTTCCAAATTCATGTAGGATCCTTATTTGAATTATTAAAAATTTGTTAAATGTGTACTTTATTATATAAAATCAATTATAAATTTTAGTTTATTTTATTCTTCTATTGATAATGTTAAACTATATAGTTATTGTGATGCTGGCCATGTTAGTGATTCTATAGATCATAAATATAATTATAAATATGTGTTTAAGTTTAGTGTAGGTACTATCACTTAAAGCAGTAAAAATCAACTCACTGTCTCTATCTCTTCTATTGAAGCATAGTATAAAAGTGCTATGAAAACTACTAAAGAAGTCATGTAGTTGTAAAAGTTGTTAGAATAATTTTATTTGGATGTTTATCATACTACCACCCTTCTATGTGATAACCAAATTATATAGTTTTAAATAAAAATCTATTGCAACACCAAAACACTAAGCATATTGAAGTTCATGTGTATTTTATCTGAGAGAAAGTCTGCAATGGTGATATTGATCTAAAATTTTATCTTATGGATAAACAAGTCAAAAATATATTCACAAAACCACTTTGTGCTACCAAATTTTATCATTTTTATGTAATGTTGGGCCTTTCAAAGTTGTTATTGAGGAGGAGTATGCATAAAAATGTCATTTTCTAATGGCTATGTATTCTCTTCTTTTTATCTATATTTATTCTCATTGTAAAATATTGTAATATATCACATTATGTGATTTTTATAAACTTCATGTGGATGTTTTACTTTGGTATCCTAATAATTAAAATCATATATTATTATAGAGGTTCTTATGTTATACAAGACTTCAATAATACTTGGTTGATTATTCAGGGAAAACTACGAGATGAAATCTCATCATTATGCTATCCTAAACTTACTTTTAGTAGTTTATGGATTATAATTCCTTTTGTTTCAAAAGGTGATGTTGGCATGATGAAGGTTTTAAAATATTTCAATTTTTACATGCCTCTTAAAATTATTATAGTCAATTCATGGAGTAGAATTCCTTTATTAAGGTGACTATGTCCTGTATCCCCACTTAACATTAAGGAGTGTTGGAGCAAATAATGTTTAAGTGGTGAAATTTACCCTTAATATTATTATAACGATTAATAAATGAAATAAATATATTTAATTTATTAACATGAGGTAATTTCATATAATAAATTAAATATATTTTATTGTTAGGTTCCCCAGGAAGAGGTTGGACCCATTGGTTACAATAGTCCACCTCCACACCCCAATATATAAAGGAATTTTATCCTTGGTAAAATAAATACATAAACTTTGCTCACAAACAATGTTTTGTGTGAACAATATTATTTGAATATTTACATGTCACAAATATTATTCAAATAGTTTATTTTGTGAATAATTGACAAAGAAGAAGTGAGAGGAAGGGGATTTGTATTGGGGTGTGGTTTCTCATTAATGAATATCAATTATGGGTTTTTTACCTCCATTGAAGGGTTTTCCACTTATATAATGTGTCATTAATTTGTGTTCTTTGCTTATTAATTACACATTTAGATTTATTGTGTATGTATATTGCATATATTACATGAATCTTGTCATATATCTCACCCCTGATGAACTAAAATGGACCCTGGGTGTAAATCAAATAATATTACAAAGGATAACAAAATGACACACAAAATATTTTACAACTTTTTAAAGTCAAAAGTTTTTCTTCAAAATAAATTATTTCATGTTGAGGCATTATAGTTCGTGAGATGAGACTTAACAAATTGGAATTATTATTTTTAAATTCATACATTAGATAACTTTACTTATGATGATGCCTTACAAGAATATGTGATATCTTATGTCGATCTACCCGTATTTTTACCATAAAGTAATATTTCCTCATAAGCCAAAACAACATGAATATTTTGGAAAATGCCAGCCAATGCATATAAAGGGGGTATCCCATTAGATGGTCCTGATTTATTACCCACCACACCTTACATTGAGGATTTGTTTTGCATTTATTAATGACTAAACCAAAAAATTCAAATTTGGAATGGTATAAAATCCAAAAATAATTTTACTTGGAGCAATAATATTGCCCAATGAAGAAAAAGACCATCGATAACTCTTCAACAAACTTTCGTGAATTATTTACTTGGGATTATTTAGATATGCCTAGTATTAATTCATTAATAGTGGTTCCAAATATTTTTGTGGATCTCAATGTCATACCAGTCAAGAAAAAATAGGAAATGCATTATAAAGTGACCTTATTATTTAAATACAAAATTCAACACGTACTAGGTGTGGGGTTCATATGACACATTGATTTGTCTCCATGGTTACTAGTTGAAAAACCTTATTGACATATTTTTATATGAAATGAAATCAATGACTTGAAAAAAAATTGTACCAAAGATGACTTTACCCAATATAGATTTGATTGTTGATTCCACAACATGATATGAGATGCTCTCCTTTATGGATGGTTTTGTCTGATATATTTAAATAGAAATTAATCTTGAAAACAATTTTAAAATATATTTATATACACTACGGGGCACATTTTGTTATGTGATCATGCCTTTCAGACTTAAAAATTCCAATGCTACTTATCATTAGGTCATGACAGACATATTTAAAATTTACATCATGACATTGTTGAAGATTATGTCGATTATATTTTTTGAAAATCAAAATAGCATGAGGATCATGTTAATGACTTATAAATATTTTTTAAAAACTACACAGGTTTAATGTCCTATAAAATCCAAAGAAGTGAAGCTTTGGTGTCATATTAGGGAAATTGTTAGGTTTTATAATATCTCAGCGAGGCATTAAAGTAGACCCTAAAAAATTAAAATATATAGTTAATATGCCACAACCCACCAAATTGAAGAAATTAAGAAGTTTTTATGGTAAAATACAAATGACATAAAGATTTGTAGCCTAGTTGGTTGACAAGACCTAACTTTTTTTATAGAAACATACATAAAGGAACAAAATTTGAATAGGATGAACATTGTCAATTTTTTTTTCATAAATCAAATATTACTTAACAAACACACTAGTTATGATGCTAATTATTTCAAATAAACCACTATTACATTTATAACACTAATCATGATTTTGAGAATTTGTTAGCACAATATGATATTGAAGGTTGAAAAAGGACAATCTAATACATTAACAAGATCTTGGTCGATTATGAAGATAAGCATCCTTATCTTTCTAGTCACATAGACAAGTGGATTATGTTTCTCATGGAGTTTGATTTAAACATTATTCACCCAAAATAAATAAAATGACAAGTTATAGTAAATATGTTAGTTGTGACAAATTTGCTTGATTATACTCCAATGCATGATACTTTTTGAGATGAGTTTGTTATATATTCTTATGAAAACAAAACATGGAAAATGTATTTTTATGGGTCCAAATGTTAGGATTAGACCTAGGTATCTAAATAGGAAGAGTACAAGGATTAATCATGATCCTATTGATTTCATTAAAATTCCCTTTGATTAATTATATTTTTCTTGAAAATGAAAATGAAAAAATAAAATGTTGTTGTAGACAAATAAATTTGGAACCAAACTCTCATTCCTGTGTTTTATTCCCAAATTAACTTATTTGGTAAACTTGTAAATTTTAACTAGTTTCTATTATGGCCCAACCCCACACAAATATATATTTGGTCCATGAAGCTTAAAAAACACATCAATTCTTTTTAAAAAAGCATCTGTTTATACATATAGACTACATATTATTCATTTTCCATCCTTGCCATGAAAATAGAGCTTGATTTATCTCCTAGACAAACCCATGGTTGTACAAGCCCATCCTAGACAAACTCATACCCATATGGATTTATTTGTTTTAGATTTGTTGGCATGTCTCTTTATTACCATTGGTAATGAACATTAATCTCTTCCATTTATTTTTTGTAAGGTTGGCCAATCACATTAGTTATCCTAGATCATTCTAGAACTAGAAGGTTTTTTCAAGCCATTAAGATCAAAATAGAAAACTAGAAGAGAGAAGGAGAAAAAATTCAACACATCACTACACTAAGGGTCAAGCCTAAATCCAAGATTCTCCATTCAAGTGGTGCTTCATTGAATCAAATATTACACACTAGAAAAAATTATCCATCTTGGTTTCTCTACAAATTCCTTTGTGCAATAAGAGGGCAATTAGACTTCAATGGTTACATTGATCACTTATAGAGAAGAGGAGGTTTAAACCCTTAAGCTATTCCATCCGTTCACCATAATAAATATGAAAAAATCTTATTGTGAGTGTGTAGGATACATAGTTTGTAATGTTGCTTCAACGATTTCCTGACTCCATTACTTTTGTTTTGTTTATGAATGCGCAAGCTAGGTCAAAGTAGAGATTAAAACATACAACATATTCTTCCTTGCACATCGAAGGAGTGAAGGTAACCCTATACTATGAAAACATAGACCACATGCACCACAAAACCTATACTATGAAACCCTATAAATACACACCCAATGACACATAGATGGTCATAACAACATAGAGATATAACCAAAATAGCTAGGCTAGTTGTAGTTAAGCTTGTATAAAATATGCCATTACAGGTATGAGTTCATCCCAGATTAATATGAAAGTCTATAAACTTAGGACATATCGAATAAAATCAACACTATTAAAATACAAACTCAAATTTATAGAATAGTCAAGATGCGATCATTTCAAAATCTCTTTATAATTTCATTGCTTTGCTTTAGTTTTCATTTGAAACAGTTTGGTTTGTTTCTATTACTTAGCATATATATTGATCTAATTTATAAATTTTAGTTGTATATACTTATATTATTTTATTTTTATTTTATTTATACCTATTTTGTGTAAAAACCAATTATGGTAAACAATAGCTAGTGTTACTCCAACAATTATATTTTTTGTTACAAGTGATAATGGTCTGCCTTTGAATTATAATGTTGTGAATGGGTCTCAGATTTATAATACATGTGAAATAGGTCATGATAAAAAATATTTACTTAAATAAATAAGACAATGCTTATAATCTTTCTCATTTTAGGAAACATCTCATGGCACACCTGGTGAGAAAACTAGATTGATGAGTATATTGAAAAAATTCACAAGTAAAACCATAGATCAAGAGAATCAAGATGGGGTTAAGGTGAAACACGTATCCTATAAGGTAGATAATTGATATATAAGTGCTCATAATGTGGATAAATTACTTGCCTTATGTAATATATTTCCACCTATGGGTCATGTTACCATTTCTCATACTCATGCTCCTATATCCATTTATTCTAATATTAATAATGCTTATCATTATTATCAAAATTATATGATTTATTATAACGTTATTAAAAATTATCAACATTATCCCATTGATTCTTATCAATTTATTTAAAATTCCCATCTTTCTCAACATCCTCTTTTTCAACCTCCTTTTGCCTATAATGCTTCTTAAATTGATTCACATGTTGCCAATTTATCTATTTTGAGATATTATTCTATTCCAACTTATTGCACCTCTAATTCTGTTCCAAATCATAAAATTATTTCTCTAATACATACATGGTGTGATTTTAAAAATATGATTAAGGTTATTTCTTAAGGGTCTTGAAAGACAAATATTAGGGTCATTTATAATGATATTCTTATAAATCCATTTTATTATGAAATGGTTGCATACTTACTTCCAATAAGATCTATTTTTCTAATGTTTGAATTATTTAATGGAAAAACATACCCTTATCATCATATTAGATATTTTTATGCGTCTTGCTTACATTTTTCCCATAATAATAAATTGTTAACTAGGCTATTTCTAAGGAGATTGAAGGATTATGCAATTGATTGTCATATGTTTTAACATGTGGATTCATATATTATTTTTAAACATTAGTTGATGAATTCTTATCTAATTTTTAAATCAATATTAGAATGAAGGTCACATTTTCATAACAAGATCAAATCAAGCAAAACATGAAATGAAACTATTAGTGAGTATGTGCTTAGATTTAAGACCGTGGTTACTAAGATGGCTCATTAAGTACTAGATAGTGAAATTTAAAGTATTTTCACTCAAGTTTTCTTCCCATGATTAAGGAAAAAGTGGTATTTAACACTAAAATTATTTCAATGGACTTTGTCATATGGTTAGATATTTTGTTTTTAAGAGTTTAGATGAAAATGTGCTTAATTATGGGTCAAATACTCTAACTCTTACTGGTGCCAAGTTTAAAAATAAGACAATTTTCAAGGCTATAAGTAATGAGTATAATTTTCAATGGAATAATAATGTGATTAATTCTTTATTAAAACTATCAAATAGGCTCATATCATCTCAAAATGGGAGCATGATAAATTCATAGCTTTAAGTCAAAGTCCATATAATGTGTTGAAAATATTGATCATGTAATATGATTAATTTTCCTCCCATTATAGAATTAAATATTTAAATACAATTTATTAAGAATTATTATACAAATTTATTTTATGAGTATCATATAATTCATGAACATTATTCAAATAGATGGATTACCTTGAAGTGTAACATAAAATATCTAATTGATAACAACCAAATTAAAGTGGAAGAAACACAAAACAATTTGAATGAATCAATGGATCCACCAAATTAAAAATTGATTTTTTTAACCCTCCCTATTCTAAACCATAATAATTAACCAAAGGATAATGGAAACATTCATATCATAGATATTCAAGATCAAAGGGAAACACTAAAATCTACTACAATTACAAGGAAAATAACATATCCTTTGATTGTGTTTCATGATAATGAGGTTCCACATGATATCTCATACGACAAACATTTATTCATAAGAGCTTTCATAAATGAACTTTGACATAAAAATGAATGAGTTATGCTTCGTAATGGCTCATGTATCAACCTATGTAATGATAAATTAATCTGTGCTCTAGGAATCCATAAATAATATTTAGCAAATACTTCAAAAATTATTATGGGATATGATGGTATTAATAGGGAGTCTCTTGGTTCTATTATATTTTCTATTAAGGTGGATCCAAATAAAATTTTAAATTTATGTTATATGGTGCATAATAATGCATATTATGTTTTTTTCTAAGTAGACCATGAATACATCAAATGAGAGTAATTCCATCTACTTTATACTAATATTTAAATTTGTTCACGAAGATCATGTCATTAAAATTGGTAAAAATATTTTTTATCCACCATATTAATTTTAAGAAATTTTACATAAGAAATTATCAATAGTAAAAATCAAGGGTTGGACCTCAAGTAAAAGAGCACAAGATTTAGGAACATAAGACTACACTTACAATGGTATGTTTATTACAACCCATTGTTACTACATAAAAAAAGAGAGCCTAAAAATGACCCAATTCATTCAAGGTAATATCAATGAGAAGGATCACACTGATATGGAAGAATATATAGTAGATAATGAAGTACTGAAAATGATGTTGCTAGTGTTTTATATTTTTTAGACTCATGGCTTCCTTGGTATCTTGATTTGAATCCTGATGATACATGCACTTAATATCATATATCTTCTAAGGGTTATTATGAATTATTCGAATATGATTATATTATTGGTTATCTTTACCTAACTAACCTCTCTGTTTGAAAAAAAACTCTATATTTTTCATATTTAATTTATCCTTATTGTTTCTTTATTGGCATGCTTCTTTGTACTTTTAGTTTATTGGTCTACTTATTTATACGCTTGGCATGTGGCTTTTGTGAATCCTACTCAATTTAATATATGCTAGGTCACCCATTTAGGCAATTTATTTACTCTCATGTTTCTTAATTCTATTTTATCTATGGTTTCCCTACATTTTGGTATTTTTTGTCTTGATTTTGATTTTGATTTTACTATGATTTTAGAGTCACTTATTCTCACTTGCTTTCATTATTTGATTATGATTCACTGAATTCTATCCAACTTGTTTTTATTTGTTCTTTCTCTTTAGGTTATTTTTATTTCATCGCCTTATATTTTTTGCCACTTTTCTTCCTATGATTTCATATTTTTTATTGCATATATCCCTCTATTTTTATTAGGTGTTGTCTACATTTATTTTTCAATCGTTTCTCATCCTAGATTTTGCTTATTTTTTCCCATCCTAAGAAGACACAATAACTTAAAAATGATGATGGCACATTTATTTTGGAAACATTCCTATAAGCATAATGAATTCTGACAGAATTTGTGGGTTAGTATAGAGCCCCTTCTATCTTTGAAATTATTTTTAGTTTTTTCTATATGTATATGATTGACTGATTTCGTTGATTGTTTTTGCCTCCCATGAATGTAATGGAATGTATTATTACATATTATTGGTGCATTTATTTGCTTTATTGCTTTTACTTGTATTTATTATTTAGATTGGTGCGCTAATTACTTATTGTAATTAGTTTATTATGTTTATTAATAATTTGCACTAGATAGGATAAGCTTTCTTAGCTAGAAGTTAACTTAGACACTTAGCTTGCTACAGTGGAGTTCCACTCCACTATTCAGGGTAAGATAACATCACTTGATTAGTAGTCAACTTGTGTTGATCATTTACACAAGTTGGACACCTATCTTGTTAGTGTGGAGTTGCACTTCACTATACATGTAGTCAGATATCAGTTGAACTACACGTGCTGTGTGAGTTCCCTGATCTTTATCATACATGCCTTGCTCTATATAAGCAATGGTTTTTTTATGTATTCTATATCAGATTAATATTGAATTATCAGAGTAATTCATCATAATTGAGTTATTTATTCATTTTTGTTATTATCTCAGATATACAATTATTTTTTAGTACTATTACTATTTTATCTCTTATTTATGATTTCTATTAGATTCATTAGATCATGTAGCTAATTATAACATGGTATGAGAGCAATCTTAAATCTATAGATTGCTAAATATTCAAGAGAAAAATATCCAGATATAGGATCAATTTTTTTATTTCATATGCAGGCACAAATTGGATTTTTGTGGAGAATTTTTGAGCTAACCATTGAGTTCAAAGTGCTCGAGATAGTCAAAATAATCTATAATTTTATCCAAATTGGGCACAATAGGCAAAATTGGCAAGGGTTTGATCTAAAAGCACCACATCCAAATCTAGTGGGTACCTAAAAATTGAAGTGTTTTTGAGCAAAATGGACCTCATAGTTGTGTTTAGAAGGTGTTAAAACCTATAGATCCATATAAAATTTGTTCGATTTGGGCACAGTCACCTGGAAGACAATTTTTTTTTGCTCCCTGGTACGATCGTACGAACCGTATGGACTATGCAGACATTTTTTTCTGGCAGGCCTCACATATTAGCAGGAAAATTTGAAAGGAAAACTTTGGGAGCCCACCATTTGAACACTGGGAGGTATTTTTGAGTGATTTTTTTAAAAATAGCTTAAAATTTCATATTTTTCACTGCTGTACTTTTAGTTTTTTTTCAAATTTATCCAATTTTTTTATAGAATTTAGATTTTTCTAAAGTAACTCTTGCCCATCCTCATTTTTTCAACTTCAAAGGCTCATATATTTCACAAAAGACCTCGTATTAAGGTCCCATTTTTCTTGAAAGTTAATATTTTTTTGAGCACAACGCATTGGTGTAGAAATTTTTGTAATAAAGTGCATATTTTTTTATACTTTTAGACTAGAGGTCCTAATTGAGCTTTTTATAAACTGGAAAAATTAGGATATAGCCTTGTAATTGTACTCAATTATAAAGTGCCAACAAACACTTGTTGGGTGGGATAAAACTAAGTAATATAGGGAGGTTTTTTAGTGTGTTTTATATTTTAATTTATGCTTTGTGATGGTTTATTTCCAAAGGCATCATGGAGAATATTAAGTTCCTACTGTTAACAACATATAACTACAACACATGGAAACAAAATGCTTAGAATGCATTAATAATGTTAAGATATATCCTTACATAACAAATCTTCTTACTCCACCTACTAATGTAAAAGAGTTACAACACTTTCTCTTTGAAACTACTAAGGTAATTGGATGCATTTGGTCTTACATGTCTTTAGATTTGAATTTTCATCTTGATAAATATACAAATCCAAAAGAGGCTTGGGATAAATTAGCAAGTTAATAGCTATGGGTCTAATCAGGTCATATAAATCTCAAGCTCTACTTGCAATTCAACCTCAACATAAGCAAGTTTCAACATCAGCATCAAATACAGGTTCAAGTAAAAAGAAGCAAAATAATCAGAATAAGTCACAAAAAGATAAGAATAAAAGGAAAAAATCTTTCTCATAAAGGGATTATAAATCCACTAATAAGAAAAGGGATTCACAAAAAAGGAATGACACTCCTTGCCCTTATTGCAAAAAGGGGTTTCATAGTGAACAAGATTGTTAGAAGAAAGAGATTGATGAACTTAAGGGTCTTCTAAAAAAAATAACATTAATCAATCAAAGGATTATTCCACTCCTTCAAATTTAGGGAAAGCGAAATCTATGGCATTAGTTGCACTGTCAAATTCTCCCAAGTCATGGGTAATTGACTCAGGTGCTTTGCAACATATGGGTTCTGATCAAAAACATTTTTTTAGATTAGAACCAAGTTCCTTGCCTCATATTCTCATAGGTGATGACTCTAAGGTAGATGTTATAGGAAAAGGTGTAGTTGCTATTGATAGTGGTTTATTTGAGGATGTCCTATATGTGCCAGAGTTATTAACTAAACTTCTCTCTGTCTACCAAATCACTCACTTTGATACTAGTAGGAAATTTGAGGTCACACCTGATTTTGTATCAATCAAAAAATTGGAGGATAATGCCTTAGTTGCAGTGGGAAAATTCAACAATAATACTCAACCTTATTCATTCTCCCACTTTGTGCCTCAATATTCCTCTAAAAATTTGATTTCACACATTGATTTAGTGAGCAAGCTATGGCATGAGCAGTTTGGTCATTTGAACTACTACTATTTACAATAGTTTAGTCAGCAAGAGATGGTTACAAAACTTCCACAGATTTAGTTTTTAGGGGGTGTATGTCATGGTTGTGCCTTAGGCAAACATCCAGAGGATAAGTTTGATAGAGGGAAGGCTTAGAGGGCTACACAAGTCCTCAAACTTGTTCATATTTATTTAGCGAGTCCATTACATACTTTGTCTTTTAGTAATACCCACTATGTTCCCACATTTATTGATCACTATTCCAGATATACTTGGGTTTATTTTTTGAAACTCAAGAGTGAAGTATTTGATAGATTTCTAGAATTCAAAGCTCTATCAAAGAAATAATTTGGGAAGTATGTCAAGATCCTCTGCATTGATAATGGGAGGGAATATGTGAACAACAAGTTTGAACAATTTTATGCTCTTAAAGGAATTGATCTTTAGCATTCAGTTGCATACACACCTCAATAGAATGGTATAACAGAGAGGAAAAATAGATTCTTAAAAGAGATGGCAAGTTATATGATTCATGCAAAATCATTAGTACCTGAGTATTGGGTGGAAGTGATTAATTGTGTTGCATATATACAAAATAGAGTTATTCACAAATCTTTAAAGGGGATAATACCTCTTTAAGATTGGTGTAATAGGAGTCTAGATGTGCATCATTTTAGAGTCTTCGGTAGTCCAACATGGGCTCACATACCTTTAGACAAGTGCCATACTTTAGAACAACAAATCCAAACTTGCATATTTATGGGATATCCTGATGATGTTAAAGGGTATCGACTTATTGATCCAAATTCACATAAGCTTATTATAGATAGAAGTGTTTACTTTGAAGAAAGTCCATTAGACTTGTCTTCTAACATTTTTCATTCTTCTTCCTTAGAAAAATTAGATAACAGTGATGATGAAACTCCTACTTCATCTACTCATAGGGATGATGAGGTAATACCTCCCTAACAGGGTTTAGCAGGTCATGTTCCTCCTCCTCCTCCTCTAGATCCTTGTCCATTGATGTCTTTATGGGCTAGATAGACTTTGGTGGATGCAGACCCTCTTGTTAGGGATCCATCAGATAGAAGGAGAACATAGTCACAACATGATATTCCACATTTATAGATTACCATAGCTTCTAATCCACACTCTTTTTAGGAAACCACATGGATAGTTGAGTGGGCTTTAACAATGGAAGAAGAGTATGAATCATTGATTAGGAACAACACTTGGGATCTTATTCCTCTTCCTAAGGGAATAAAATTAGTATGATGTAGGTGGATATATCAGACTAAGTTTGTAGCGGATGGAAATATTGATAAGTATAAAGCACGCTTAGTGGCTAAAAGTTTTTCCCAAGTGGAAGGCATTGACTATACAGAAACCTTTGTGCCTATTGATAAGATGAATTCCATTCTCTTGATACTAGCTATTGGTGAAGCTCATGGTTGGGTTGTACATCAGATGGATGTGAAGAACACATTTCTTCATGAGGATCTTCATGAGGAGATATATATGGAGAAGCTATACGGGTTCATTTAGGATTCTTCATTAGTGTGCCCCTTGTAAAAGTCTCTCTATGGTCTAAAACAAGACCTTAGGGTTTGATATTCCAAGATGGACACATTTATTCTCTCAATTGGGTTCTCAACATGTCACTCAGATTTGAATGTCTACATTCTATGGTAGGAGGATTCACTATTGTAATTAGTTCTATCTGTTGATGATCTCATTGTTATAGGGAACACAACATCCATCATTAGTAGTGTTAAGACTATACTTAATGATAATTTTTCTATGATAGACATGGGCCTATTGCACTATTTTCTTGGGATTCAGATTAACATGGTCTTTTTTTGGGATTACACTTTCATAGCCAAAGTATGCCATGGACTTATTAGCTCAATTTCATATGGTTAATTTTAGGCCTGCACTGACTCCTTTTTTATTTGGGGTTAGAATTGAGGTTCATTGTTCCACTCCCTTGGTTGATGCCACATTGTATCACCAGCTTATAGGCAACCCCATCTATCTGACTCATACATGACCTAACATATCATATGTAGTTGGCATGGCTTCATGCTTTATGTAAAAACCACATGAGATTCATTAGAGAGTTTCCAAGCACATTTTGAGCTACATTCAGGGCACTATCAAATATGGGATTCACTATACAATAGGCACAGGTTCAAACTTGGTAGAATACATAGATTCTGATTGGGCTAGCGATTATGATCATCATAAGTCCACTTCTAATTATAACTCACTTTAGATCTGGCCCCATTTTTTGGTAGAGCAATAAGCAAAATGATATTGCTCTTTCATCTACAGAGGCTGAGTATCATGACATTGTTAATGCCACTATTGAAGCTATTCAGTTTTAAAATATTTTTACTGAGCTTGGTGTTCCATTTTAGAAGCCATCAGTCATCTACTATGATAACCAGAGCACTATCCAGATCTCAAAGAATCTGGTTCATCATCAGAGAACCAAACACATAGAGATCCATCTGCACTTTATCAGGGAGCTAATTTAGGTGAAGATCATTGATCTTTAATTTTGTCCTATAGAGGATTAGATTGTAAATATTTTCACCAAACCTTTCATTGAGAGAAATTATCTTCACTTGTGATCTCTTTTGGGGGAACCAAACATCAGTTCTTTAGGGGGTCTCCTAGACCTTCATTTTGAGGAGCATTTTTTTTCCTTCATGTTTTCTCCTTTCCTCATCTATTTGTATATAGTACCTAATATGACTAAACATTACCAGGATTCTTATCTACATATCCCTACCTAAGCTTCACTTATGGGGGGTATTGGTGTATTTATTTACTCTATTGCATTTACTTGTATTTATTATTTATATTGGTGCACTAATTAATTATTTTAATTAGTTTATTGTATTTATTAATAATTTGTACCAGATAGGATAAGCTTGCTTAGCTAGTAGTTAACTTAGACACTTATCTTGTTACAGTGGAGTTCCACTCCACTATTTAAGGTAAGATGAGATAAGATTGCTTAACTAGTAGTCAAATTATGTTGATCATTTACACGAGTTGGACACCCATCTTGTTAGTATAGAGTTTCACTCCACTATTCATGTAGTCAGATATTAGTTAAACTACACGTGTTGTGTGAGTTCCCTGATCTTTATCATGCATGCCTTGCTCTATATAATCAATGGCTATCTATGTATTCTATATCATATTAATATTGAATTATTAGATTAATTCATCATATTTGATTTATTTATTCATTTATATTATTATCTCAAATATACAATTATTATTTATTACTATTACTATTTTATCTCTTATTTATGCTTTCTATTAGATTCATTAGATCCTATAGCTAATTCTAACACATATATTCTCAAATTAATTTTCCTTGTCTTATTAAGTGTTAAGTTTCAAAATATTAATACATTATGACTATGTTATAGTACACATTTTATATTCATTATTATTCATCTATCAAAATAGGTTATATTAATTATTGTTTATATACATGGTACTCATGAGAGTGTCAAGATAAATGTAAGATATATTTGCTACAAGGTCATTATTTTAGGTTCATAGTAGCCTTGGGGAAAATCCATTATTTTCCCAGGGGAAATTATGGGGCCATCTTTTGAAATGATTTTAGGTTATATCTTCATTGATTATGATTATCCTATTGGGATCTAATATTATATTATATTATATAGTGTATCTTTGTTTTTAGATAAGTCCTTGTATGGTATTTTATTTCCTATATATTCATGTGCCTTCTATTCTTGTTATATTTATGTCTCAAGTGTTTACTCTATGTGCTTTAATGAATAATTTATTTTTTTGCATCATGATGGATGTGTCTTTAGCATATTTGATGTGTTCACTCTATATTTTTTTATGTGCCTTCTCAATTCTTGATATTATTTCAATATTTTAAGTGTTTTCTTGATGTTTAATCACATATGTGACATGTTTATTTTTATATATATTTTCATAAAATTTTACTATACCGTGATCTATATCATGAATTTATTGGGGTAAATAAACCATACTAGTGTTTTACATTGTTATATCTTAAGTTAATGGTACTACATTGCTTATATATTAGGCCCATGTGAGGCATCTCTTATTGATATTAAGTTGCTTATATATTAAGTTCACATGGGGAATACTACCCCTTGTGTTATATTTATTATCTCTCACCCATGTGGGGCACATTAATCCTATGCTTATATTGATTGCATCATAGGCTCACATGGGGAAAATTATTTATAACATACATACTTCCAAGATGACATGGTTATATGTTATAAATTGTAATTTTTATTATTTATCTTATACACGATGTGCATAATTCATTTATTTTGAACTATGTGCTTCACAAATTCATCCCACAATTCAAAATGGGGCAGGGAGGGGGTGTGTGCGGGGTTTGAGTATAATCATCTAGACTCCAAGAATTTAACCCAACTTTTCCCCCTATGGTTTGGGAAAATAAAAATTTACTTAATCCAAAAAATACCCACAACGTGCCACCTATTCCCATTTTGGTATATATTGAAGATATTGCTTATGCTTTTTTGTATCAAAATATTATTTTAGCTTGATTTTTTGTCACTAAACAATGTTTTTCAGATATGTATGCAATATTTATCATATATTTGGAGACATGTGATCTCCATAGGGAATCATTACATTTCAAGTCAAATTAGGTATATCATTTTTAGTATTATATATTTCAACATAATATTATTTTTGACACTTTCCATGTGTGTGTAGAATTTTTTTTTTTTTTTTTAGAATTCACATGTACATTGGATTTTATTTAAGATATTTAGGGGCATAAAATATTGTATCCATACCATGCTTTTATTATTTTGATTTTTATGCACACACAAACATCAAAGTGGGGTATTATGTGGACACCTAAAAATGGCCCTTACATATTTACTAGCCATTAAATTACATAGTTATAATGTACTTATGTATTTATTGGTTATTGGTCTAAATTAGGCATTATTGGCACATTTTATGTTTTTTCATCGTATCCCCTTACATATTCTCCCTTTCTCTCTCATTTTATTTTTGTGTTATTATGGTGGTTTTCCTTGAAACGTAGTCACTAAATTTCTAGGGCCCAAAAACTTAGTGATTTAGTTTTTGGGGTGTTGTATGGTCCCACTCAAGTAGGTTGCACTTGTGGTTTATGGTCATGTCTTGTTCATTTTTTTTACCATTTGATGTTAGTTTATGCACCAATAAGATCCTAATTAGAAATTAAGTAATCTATAAATATGCATACATCTTAGTGCATTCAAGCATCTAGAGATCAACTAAAACATATTCTATCATTTATTGTTTAGAATAATATATTTAACATTTACAAGCATTCTAGAGAAATCAAGCAACCATTTAGAGAGCATTAATTGTAGCATTGAAATTCATATTAACGCTACATTGTATTGCATTAGTTTGCATGGATGATGAATTACTTAAATTATTGGAGTTCTATTTTCTATAATTAGGCCTAATTTATAATTTTTTATATATTTAAGAATCGTTAATTTTTTTATTGATATATGTGTTGAAATTTAATTAAAATCCATTTATTTATTCTAAAATTTAAATTATTTTCTCACCAAAATATTTGTTGATGAATAAATAATGTGCCTTGGATGTACATGCAATGTCTAGGAAGATTGTTTCACCCTCCACTCTTATTACTAACTTATCTAGCTCACCTAAAATATATGTCTAGCAAGGTATATTGAGAATGTTGGTATGGATTTATAACATCATCTATTCAGACCCAAATTTTCCTCTTTACTAAATTTTATATGCTTCTATACCATTGTTCAATCCTCTATACCACTTTTAGTGTTCCCATGTTGCTAAAAAAGGCATAAATTCCACACCCTATATGACAAGTGCCTAATACTAGGGGTATTGATCATGTGCACTTAAAATTATCCTTATTTTGGTGTGATGAGGTCTTATACCCCTTAATTTTTTGATTGTTATCTCTCACTTCTTCTTTCCATTCTTACCTTTATCTTTACATGAGGTGTTTCTTGTAGTTTCTTCACTCTAACCTAGTTTTTCTTGACCTATTTTCTCTTCCATCTCTTCCTCCATGTGCTCTAAGGCTTGAAATTTCTTCAACACCAATCTTGGTAAAAATAAATAGGGAGTCATGTGTACCCCTTATTATTTCTTGGAATACTCCCTTATAATTTAATATTATGAGTAGACGTGTAGAACATGCCTTTTCCTATGCTCAAAGGTGGAGCAAGGATCTTAATTTAAATGAAGAAAAAATTAGAATTTGAGAATAAGATCAAAGGTAAGAAATTAATCAAAGAACATCTTGATAGGGAGGTGTAATGATTTGTGGAAGAATAAACTAAAAAATCATAGAGAGATAGTTTTGACAGAATATGGACACATCCAACTATTTTAGGTGTTTGAGCCTTACTAGTAACATTCTAACATAATTTGATACTTCGTTTCCTAAATTGAATTATCACATATCCATCTCAGAGTACTTCAGATGACTATGCATAGACAATAAGAAAATTAGAGTATAAATAAGCTAATTACCTTATCCTTTTATCATTTATATCAATTGTAAGCTCAATATTGATCTGATTTTATTTTAGTTTATGATATTTTTTATGTAATTTATATATTCATAATTTTGGCTTATTAAATTAATAAATCCAAATAAGTTAAAAAATTCCAATGAACTAGACCTTTGTCTTGAGCACAATAAACCCTAAGTATTTTTTTAGTAAAGATAAAAGACTGTTTTTGAAAGGGCCCAAGTGCTTTTAAAAGGTTAAAGAAAAAGATAAAATACTAAGACCAAAACAACACTAACAACCAAAAAGATAGGGTAAAGATAATCCCAATAAAAATGTTCTCGATAGATAGTTAACTCATAGCCAACAAAAAAAAAGCAATAAAATACAAAACTATGGAAGATTGAAGTCACTAAGAGTCTTGATAGCCTCCCATTCTTCATGTAGGAAATTTATATTATCCTCTACCATTTCCTTATGGTTTCATACTTCTTTCTTATGGTTTCAAATTTATACATTAAGGTCTAATTTTCAGATTTAATTATGATTTCACATTCATTGGTGTCTTTACTCCTAGGGTTTCAATTGAATATTTCAAATCCTTAAAACCCTAGATATATATTTTTACACTTTATCTTAGGAGCAAGGCTTATGATTTTATTTCTTTCCATTTTAGGGTTTTATGTTTTTTCTGTGTATGCATCCCCAAGACCATGTCATTCTCATCCTGCAAATTCTTTGTTATCTACCCACGTCATGCCTTATTATTATGTAAATGAATGGAAACATGTGGATGTAGATGATCATGATTTATTTCCTAATGATAATTATTATGTGGATGAATAACATGTTTGTGGGACTAAAGCAAATAACTATGTTGATTATGATTAATATGACATGGAAGATTGGTATTCTAGTGATATATCTTTGTACAATGATAGTGAAAAATAAGTAGATCAAATTAATGTTGTAATTTAAGAGACTAATTATCCTTACCCTTATTAAGAGCCTTACACTAATCATAAAGTAGAATAAGAAGAAAGTAAAAATGAATTAAGTAATACACTTTTTTATGTAACTAGGCTTCCAGTTAAGAAATATAATACAATAACTAAATGGATAGTTGATATATAAGTTGAGTCTTATGATGCCATGGCTTGAAATGATTTTTATAGTGAAATTAAATGTGATGATTATATTTATATATAAATGAATTTGATGATATTCTTTTAGAAATTTATGGCAATGCTAATCCTTCTATGAGGTGTGATGATGGTCCTCAACAATGCAATGAAATCTCAATTAATATAGAATTTAATTAAGTTTTTAAACATTGTAATGATAGGGATATTTTTAATGAGTTTATCATACAATTTAAGATAGATGGTGAGATAAAACCTATGAATGAATCTTTCTAAACCATAACTATACCTACTAGTCATGTAAGGTATATGATGTATGCATAAATGAGCTCAAAAAAATGTTGTTATTTGGAATTTAGAATCTAAGTCACACAAGGATAAATTGGATGGTAATATGTGTGCATGTATTTGTGCTTCTATTTATTATAGTTCTCAAAAGTCAACACATTCAAGTTATATAAGTGAATATTCACCTAGGAAGAAATAGACAAATAAGGTAGTCCATAAGAATGAAGTACACATAAGTTTATTGATAAAAGAACTTATAAATAAGGTCAATGATAAGAAAGAAGCTCCAAACCACACAATTCATAAGGTGTAAACTCACATCCTTCAAATGTGAATCAACCTATCCAATTTGATAGTTTAAAGGATAAACTAATTTATCTTTTATTAATGCTCCATGATAAGAATCTAATCAAGTTACCTTCTAGTCAAGATAACCTTACATATTTTTTAAAATAAGTGGGGGAAAATCATTTTGTAGCTATCATCCTATCAATGGGCATAGAGATAAAAATGGTTAAGCATTGAAAAATAAATTTAAAAACTTATGGATTGGGGTCTTATCACATTTGATATATCTAATAATAAACCTATAAGGTTATCTTCTCCATACTCTTCTATTTCACACTCTATGAAGGCTGATATATCCTAAGACATTCCTAGAAAGGAGCTAATGGTCATTATAGATCTTATATAAAGTGGCCATAAAAAATGTATTGACATTGATGATAAGGTAAAACACAATGCACACACAATTGGTTTTCTTAAGGAATTGTGATATGATGAAGATAAGTTATAACATATGAGCAATTATGAGTATGCAATAATGCATATTATTATACCAATTTTTGTTAGGGATAAATCAATGGAGACATTATTCTATGCGAATCCCTCTTGTACAAAATTCAATGCTATTCTTGGATAATCATGGTTAAGGCAACTGAAAGTAAAATTAGATACAACTAATATGAGTATTTCATTTAATTTCCAAGGTGGTTTTCTTACATATAAGAGAGATACAATAGTTGACAAGAAGAATCCTACTAAGAGTATAACTACATCTCAAATAATGCAAGTATGGGTAACAAAGCATGGTCAAAATAATACAAATCAAGAAATTAAGAAAATAAAGAGTACTAAAAAAGAGCTAGAAAATAAAGAATTTCAAGTTATTATCATTGAGCAGGTACAATTACATTTATAATCTTCAACAACATATTATTCCCTAAAATATTATGTTTTGAGTATGTATTCTTTGTGAATGAATGTATCATCACATAATATTTTCCTATAAATTTGGTCTAATTGGTAAAAATGAAAGTTATATTATGATATAAGTTCAAGATAAAAAATATAATTAGTGTGAGATTTTCCCAATAATAAATAAATAAGATATTTCTATTTATTAAATCACACCATGATATTCATATGAATTTTCCCAATCTCTTAACTATTTGAGGATGTCATTGTAATATTTAAAGACTACAACAACTAACATGTCTTGATGAGGAATTCTAAGGACTGCTGCTAATAATGGTTCTATTTCTGAGACTTGAATATGTTACGATGGTTGCCTAGTCAAAGGGACCTTGAGAATTATCTATATTTGAGGATACATGAATTACCAAAAGAAGAAGTTTTTAGAATATGAGTACATGCCCAAGAGATTATATATACTCAAATATGTAGATAAATTTATGATTTTTTTATGTGCAAGTTGCTTGAGTTATTAGTCACATGACTAGTTAGGTTGGATTACTATTGTTTCAGACCTCACACCTCATATCAATTTTTTTTGGACAAAATACCAATTAGAATGGCTGTATAACTTAGAGACCGATTGGACAAATGGAATTAAGCATTGGGTGAAGACTACCATTAATGGGTACATTATTGAGTTTGTTGTACAAGGGTATGTTGTGTTTGAATTTGCCTACAAATTGTTTATTATAGGAATCAATGGTAAATTCCTGAAGTGGGTTCCTTTATTATTCAAAATGCTAGTTGTGGAAAAGGCCATGGTGCCAATTTCAATGGATATGAAGTAGTCATGCATGGAGAAATGGAAATATGAACATGAGAAAAAGGTAGATGAACCATGGATGCTAGACCAAATAATACTAGAAATAAAGACATATTGATGGATAAAGAACATCCATAAGAATAAAAAAATATCCAGGGCTTCAAAGGGAACTACAAAAATAGAAGAGATGGAATAAACAATGTCTTGTATATGATGAAAATCTGAAGAGAATTACAAGTAGGAGTGGTAGAGGGACTACAAAGGGAACGTGAGGAACTATACCTTTAGTAAAAGTGACTAAGTTTGATGATTAGAGGGAGCCAAAAGAAACCACAAAGAATGTAGAAAATGAAGGCAACATATATCCCAATCTATAATTTGTGGCTCAACTTTGAATGAAGAGGGAATATGAACATGGAAGTAACAATGAGGATGTTGATAGGCTATTAGTATATGTAGTACGTGACTAGATTAGGAACAATAATGTTTAGAACTAGAGGAATGATATTTTTGGGATGCTTTATTAAACCCAAGATCTAGACTAGGGTTAGGAGATGTTATTATGAACAACCCAAAGATAGTTCATTCACTTCATGGGGATGCATCCCCTATGCCATTTTTAATTAAGAGGATAAATATACCAAAAACATTTACATTGCTAGTAGATACAATAAAGTGGGTCAAAGAAACTATAAAATTTCAAGGTCAGCAGAAGAAGGAAGTTGACGATGAAGCTAGTATTGTTTTAGGTTCATCCATGCAAAACATATCAATAAGTATCATAGGTAGTCCACACACATTAGTAAAGGCAAATTCCAACCCAATTGGAAGTAATATGGATTTGGGAACCATGTGGGATATGTTTTGACTTGATGCCTTAATATGGGTTGTTTGACCCAGATCAATACTTATTAACCTACAAAATGAAGTGACAGGCCAAAGGTGTAACAAATTTTGTAGACAAGAAATGTGAACTTATAGGAGCCTTGATTGATAAAGTGATAAATTCATTTTTTATAATAATTTTTTAGTTTGAATTTAAAGGATGTCAAAGATAGATTAATAAGGGAATTCAAGATGTTGAAATGTATTAGCAAAACTATTGAAGATTTGAATAAAATTACATAAAAGCTTGGAGAATTTGTATGAGATTATGATCGCCAATTTTTAGATGTCACAAATAAGATAGTTTCAAATTTTAGAATGCAGATAAAGCTACTTGGTTTGTCACGACCCTGTCAAATAAGATCCAATTTACTATAGCGTAATCTCAATTCACAAGAAAAGTAGAGGCAAGAATAATTGTGATCAAGGTGAAACAAATAGAGGATTGTGGAGAATACTCCATATTAATATGGGTATGGAATTTGATAATTATATAAAATAGAGAAAATTATGTAATAAAAAAATCTGTTAAAAAAATAAAGAGATTAATGATGAATTGAAGAGACAAGTGGAAAATTGAAAATCCTATATACAGTGTAAGGAGGGAAAAAAAGAAAAGAAAGAAACCATTGTTTTAATAAGATTTGCCTTTATGGCTTCATCGGATTCATAATTTATTATTATCCTAATTTATTGTTTTATAGATTTTATTCTATTATTATTATCTCTATCTAAATTACACTAAAAAATTGGTGTGGCTAGGATATTCGAGCCCAAGCCTAAAAAGAGAGCAGTTCTGGTTCAACGCACGTCTATTTTGATAAAAAAGAATGAGGTATCCATGGTATGCAAATTGAAAGGAGGAGGAAAGAAATGAAGCCAAATATATCACAAGACTCTAGATTATGGTGAATAATAAATGAATATGAGCTCAGATACGGTGGCCATGATGAGGTGGCTCTGAAAGTTCCCCCATATTTTGGTCGCAATAACTTGAATAGAGAGAAAAATCATTGCTGTCTTCTGAGGATTCAATTAAGAATCAAAATATTTGAAAATGTTAAAGTAATTGTTTATCTTCACTTGAGGTCGATTAAGATCCTTAATTCCTTTGGACTATCGGAGTTGTTGCCAAAATCTGGATAAGGCGAGTGCAATGAAGACGTGATCACACAAGATAAACAAGTGCACACCACAAGATGCTAAAGCAATTTGACAATAACAAGAAGATAAATTGTACAAGACAAAATGGAGAAAACCAAAATCTGATTAGCATGGAATGGCCAAAATGAGGACTACAAATAGGAGAGTACGTAAGTAACTCCTCCACAAAAAGTGGACAAGGCACCCCAAGAATAGAATGTAACTCCTCCATGAAAGGTGGTGACAAGGTGCTAAGAATAGAGAAGTAACTCCCATCAAGGGAGTTACTTATGACATTCTTATGACACCTATGACACATCTATGACACACATCTCCACATAAGCTAGCCTATCCCACAAATGTAGGAAAACTCCATGTATGCATATGAAATACAATTTCCCTAATTAATAAATAGGGAAAAATAAAAAACTACACTAATACCCCCCATAAGCGCAGCTTAGGTGGGAAGTGTGGAAATACAAAATGGGTCACAACAACTAGGCCTGATGAGGTACCCATGTACAAATTCAATCTCCCATAAGATAGAGAAAAGGAGAAAACTCGTAGGAAAAAACTCTCCCCCAAAAGAGAGACATAAAAGAAAAGAAGAGGCTAGAAGCCCCCCCTGAAGATGATGCTACTGCAGATGTAGACCACACCCCAAGAAGAGCTCGTAGATGAATGAACTTGCTCTCAATGAAAGGTTTGGTGAAGATGTCTGTAACCTACTCTGAAGATTGGAAAAATATCAAGTCAATGACCTGACTATGAATAAGCTCCCGAATGAAATGCATGTGAATCTCTATGTGCTTGGTCTGTTGGTGCTGAACTGGATTCCTGCAAATCTGTATGGTACTCTGATTGTCACAATAAATGATGGTGGGCTACCTGATAGGAATGCCAAACTCAAAAAGAATCCCCTGAAGCCAAATAGCCTTAGTAGCTGCATTAACAGCTCCCATGTACTCTACCTCTGTGGATGATATAGCAATAGCATTCTGCTTCTTGCTAGACCAATTGATAGGACCTGAACCTAGAGAGAAACTGTAACCAAAAGTGGACTTACGAGTTTGTGAATCACCAGCCTAGTCTGAATCTATATATCCAACCAAGTCAATCTCTGTGCCAAATCTATAGTGAATCCCATATCTATGTGAACCTTGTATGTAATGCAAGATCCTCTTAGCTGCTTTCCAATGCAGCTCATGGGGTTCTTGCATGAATCTGGAGACAAGTCCCACTGTATATGAAATGTCGGGCCTAGTGTGAGTCAAGTAGATGAGACTACCAATAAGTTGTTGATATCGAGTGGCATCAACCAATGGTGAAGAACAATCAGTCTCAAGCTTGACTCCTGATAGAAAGGGAGTTAGAGATGGCTTGCAATCAACCATGTGAAATCAAGCCAATAAGTCGAGAGCATACTTAGCCTGTGCAAGAGAAATCCCTGAATCTGACTATGAGATCTCTATGCCAAGGAAGTAGTGCAACAAACCCAAGTCTATCATGTCAAATTTATCCTAAAGAGATGCCTTCACCACTGCAATAGCTGATGAAGAACTCCCAGTGATCAAAAGGTCATCAACATATAGAACCAAAATCAAAAGCGAATCATCCTGCCGTAAGAAGTAGACATTAGGATCAGAATGGCACCTAGTGAAACCTGCTGTGAGAAGGAAGGAATCCATCTTGGCATACCAAGCCTGAGGGGCCTAGTTGAGGCCATAGATAGATTTCTTAAGTCTGCATACTAAGGAAGAATCCTAAACAAATCCTAGCAGTTGCTCCATGTAGATCTCCTCCTCAAGGTCTCCGTGAAGAAAGGCACTTTTCACATCCATCTGATGCACATCCCAACCATGTGCTACAACAATAGCCAAGGTGAGTTGAATAGAAGTCATTTTTGCAACGGGTGCAAAGGTCTCTGAGTAGTCAATGTCTGCCACCTATGAGAAACCCTTGGCAACCAATCACGCCTTATACTTATCAACCAATCCATCTGCTGTAAATTTGGTCTGATATATCCACTTACATCGAACCATCTTTCTTCCCTTAGGAAGTGATGTCAAGTCCCAAGTGTGATTTTTGATTAAGGAAGAATATTCTTCCTCCATAGCACTATCCCACTCAGGTACCCCCGATGCCTCTTGAAAAGACTGTGGATCCAAAACTGAAGCAAAGAAGGCATGTGGATCTCTCTGAAAATACCCCCTAGTACGTCTATCATCTGCGGGATCTCCTGCCCAAGTGCTAACACTCTCAAGTGTCTGTCTGGCCCAAAGTGGCCCAGAAGTGGGTGAGTCAGGTGCTAACTCCTCATCCTCTAACTAACTAGAGGTGGATGACCCTGCATCACTATCCTCACTATCTGAACTTGAAGAAGAAGATGACTCTAGCTCAAGAACCTGCTATGGCTGATCTGAATCTAATGAGGAATCATCATGAAGAAGTAGATCCGATGAGGGAGAAGAAGTGTCAAGTGTTGAGTCTCTAGGACTCTCTTAAAAGTGGACACTTCTCTCAATGAACAACTCATGTGTGACTAGATCTAGAAGGTGATATCCATTAATACCATCCTGATATCTTACAAAGATGCAAGGCTTGGACTGACATTCCATAGCTTTGTGTTTCTTCTTCAAAATGCGGGCCATGGCTGGGGATCCGAAAAACTTGAGGTGCTCAACATCAGGGTTTCTTTTATGCCAAGCTTCAAAGGGTGTTATCCCTTTCAAAGCTTTGTGAGGAACCCTGTTCTGAATGTAGCAAGCACAATTGATGGCTTCGGCCTAGTACTGTGGTGCTAAGGATTTGGAGTGAATCATATAGCTACCCATCTCTTTCAATAACCTATTCTTATGTTTTGCAACCCCATTTTGTGAAGGACTGTAGGTGACTGTGTGTTACAAATCAATCCCCTCTGTGGTGCAAAATTGCTCAAACCTGATGCTGACATACTCCCCTCAATTATCAGTTCAAAGAACCTTGATGGATTTCTCACTCTATTTCTCAACAAGAGCCTTGAAGTCTAGAAAATTTTCAAACACTTCAGACTTTTGTTTGAGAAAATATATCCAAGTGTACCTAGAGAAATCATCAATGAAAGTGAGGATGTACTTGGCCTTTGTGAAAGATGGTTTGGGAAAGGGTCCCGATACATCACTGTGGACTAACTCCAAAGGTTGTGAAGCCCTCCAAGCTTTACCTTTGTCAATTTTTTCTTCGAGATGCTTCCCAAGGGAGCACCCCTTGAAAAGTCCTTTTGAGAATTGGACACGAGGCAAGCCAATGACCATGTCATTTTTACAAAGTTGCTCAAGATAGCGCTAGTTAAGGTGGCCAAACCGCTCATGCCATAATTTGATAACTCCATCTGAATGAGTCAACAATGTTGTTGGAGAAGAATCTGATGCAAAATGTGAGCTGTATAACTTGGCTTGGTGATCTGCCCTTCCCACTGCCACTGTAGTATCACTATGCAACTCCCTGATAGACACTGAACCTGGTGAAAACTCAACTCTCATGCCCCGACCAATGTGAGTGATTTGGTACACTGATAGGAGATTGGTTGAAAGAGAAGGAACACTTAGAACATTGTTGAATGTTCCTCCTTTCATTTCAACTGACCCTCTCCCTGTAATGGAAACTGATGTGTCATCACCCAAACTAATTGAAGTTATGCTACAAGGCTCTAAAGATGAAAACTTAACTAGTAAAGAGCCCATGTGGTGAGAAGCACCCGAGTCTATGACCCATGAAGATGTAGAAGCTGAAGTTGCTACAAGGGCCTTGCCCTTTTCTTTCTCCTTACCCTTGCCTTTTGCCTTAGTAGAATCTTGGGTTGATGAATTCTGCTTGATGGACTCAGGAACACCTATATTGTTCTTCTCTAGAAGATGAGTTAGGTGGTCTATTTGTTTCTTCATGCACTTGTGTTCATCATGCCCTGTCTTTTTACAATAGGCACACTTAACCTTCTCCTTCTTAGGTTTAGCATTGGAGGATGAAGTCTCAGTGTTGTTTTTGGTAGGATTAGTGTTTTCTTTCTTCTCCTGATCCTTGTTCTTTTTCTTCTTCTCCTTTGTTGAAGTCTTATCCTTACCATTTCCAGCTATCAAAGCTTGGGGTTGAGTATACTTCACTGTGCCCATTTGAATTAGCTTATCTTGCTCCCTAGTCAAGTCGGCAATGAATGAATCCAAAGAAGGCATTTTCCATGTAGTGCCAAGGGCACTTTTAGTGGCATGGAAAGTGGAGACAAAGACTGAATAGCTTGGAAA
Source organism: Torreya grandis (assembly GCA_037957365.1). NCBI lineage: Eukaryota > Viridiplantae > Streptophyta > Pinopsida > Cupressales > Taxaceae > Torreya > Torreya grandis. The sequence continues at coordinate 2,166,387 of JARHVA010001619.1, read as the reverse complement.
TAGCTTTGTGAGAATAGAAAGAATGAGTTGATCATCTTTCTTCTCTATTCCACACTCTTTCAATTGCAATCTAAGGGCCTTAAACTTAGTGAAGAAGTCCTGTAGGGTGTCAAAGTTGCTAGGACTTAGACTTATGAGTTCATTTTCGAGCTCATGACCTCTCATTTCATCAAGCTTCCAAAACAAATTTTTTAAGGTGTCCCATATGTCATTAGGAGTTTGGGAGGATTATAAGTGGAAGAGAAGTTCTGGAGACACAGACAAGCTCAGTAACCCAAAGGCTTCATCACTATGGTTGTACCACTTAACCTTTTCAGCATTTGTTTTGGGTTCTACTTCTGTACCCATGGTGATCCTATACAACCCTTTGCTTCTAAGAATGATTGACATTTTAACTTTTCATTCATGATAGTTGAAGGGTGTTATGCGTTTAAGTTGAAAAGAATCCATTTTTTAGCTGAATTTAGGTGAAGTTGTGTTGATTGCAAGTTGTGAATGTATGCAAAAAAGGAGAATGAAAGTGAAAATTGCAAGTTGTGAAAAGCAATCACACCCCCCCAAAATATTGAGCCCCCCCCTAAATATGAAAGTGCATACTCAAAAGATGTCGGACTTAGTCGAAAATGCGTATTAGAGAAATCAGTGCAAGACTAAAGCAAACAGGACGTCGGACTCAGCCGAAAATGCGTCTCGAAAGACCCAAATTTTTGGCACTTTATAAACTAGTGCGTTTTTAAAAAATAACAAGTCTATGCTATGGAGAATTGAATTAAAATCACTTTTGCAAAAAATGGCACCCAAAACCGAGCTACTGTTTGCAAGATTTTAAAGTTACAATTTTCTCGTAAACTAGTGTTTTTGCAAAAAAAAAGTACTAAAACATTAAAAAAATGCCTTTTATGGGGAGAGAAAGTGGCCTTCTAACCACTCGTTAGATTTGGCATGAAATGAAGAATCCAAATGAGGTTTTTATGAGGGGGATTTGGCCTCCTACCAATCCGGGCCTCACCCTTTGTCTTCGTAGGTCGAAGATACAAGTTGAAATTAAACCTCTAAACTACCTTTTTGAATGCTAATTTCAAATTTGATTTTAAATCAAACATTCAAATTATTGATTTTAAAAATATCAGAATAATTAAAAGGCATATTTACAAGAAAAAGAGAGTGGGCCCACCAAAAGAGGCGTGGGAAACCAAGAGAAGCGCCATATGCAAGAAATCACTGTCCAAAAATTTTTAGCAGAAAAGACAAAACCTGAGCCCTGCTGGAAATGTCGTATGGCCTGGGGCCTTGCTGGAGAGAGATTAGAAGCTAGGCATAGAATTCTTTTCCAAAAAAAATAGACCTGATTTGCTTACTTGCTGGAAGGATAGAGACTGAAGTTGGCACTGACTGCTGACCAAAAGGGCACGCCGTACGGCCTGTGGCAGAGTTGAATGCTTGCTGAAGTCTTGGCAAATAGAAAACCAGTCAGAAAAGGATGTTGTATGGCCTGCTGAAGGCACTTGGTTGCTATAGAAAGGAGGCGTAGTAAGGCTTAGTCTGTTGGAACTGAAGGCACCCAACTGGAAGGAGTGTGGCGCAACAAATAGAAAGGTGGCGTGGAGCAGCTAAAGCATCCTCTTTCTTTCCTCAAGATAGAGTCACACAAAACACAATGCAAAGTAGGGTGGCGTCCAAGAGCAGCAAATAGAATGCAGAGTATTTGTTTTGCAAAATAACAAAAAAATACCTCCGTCTTATTGAAGCCACAATAGATCAATCAAGACACCCAAAAGGCCAAAGATACCAAAAATAATATATATATTTTTATTTTTGATCAAATCTAAAAATAAAAAACTCCACTCCTCTTGATTTCAAAATAAGCTAAAAGCATGATCATACACAAGATTACCAGGAAAGCTCTGATACCATATTAGAGTTGTTGCCAGAATCCGGCTAACGCGAGTGCAATGAAGACGTGATCACACAAGATAAACAAGTGCACACCACAAGATGCTAAAGCAATTTGACAATAACAAGAAGATAAATTGCATAAGACAAAATGGAGAAAACCAAAATCTGATTAGAATGGAATGGCCAAAATGAGGACTACAAATAGGAGAGTACGTAAGTAACTCCTCCACAAAAGGTGGACAAGGCACCCCAAGAATAGAATGTAACTCCTCCATGAAAGGTGGTGACAAGGTGCTAAGAATAGAGAAGTAACTCCCATCAAGGGAGGTACTTATGACACCTATGACACATCTATGACACACACCTCCACATAAGCTAGCCTATCCCACAAATGTAGGAAAACTCCATGTATGCACAAGAAATACAATTTCCCTAATTAATAAATAGGGAAAAATAAAAACCTACACTAATATGGACATGTATAGGTAAGTGGAATTTATTATAATTTGATAATTATGTAAAAAAAATAAAATCATGTAAAAACAAAAGAAAAAGGAAAATACATTAAAAATATAAAGAGACAAATGCATAACTGAAGAGATAGTGGGAAGTTGAAAATCCCATATAGAAAAGTGTAAGAAAAACATAGAAAATAAATAATTATTTTAATAAAATTGCTTTAAAAGCTTCATCTAGTTCATATTTTATTATTCCCATCATTTATTGTTTTGTATCTATTATTTTATTATTATTATTTCTATATAAATTATAGTTAACACCCCTGCAACACTACAAATACCAATGCTAAATTCGATGTAACATTGTATAGGATGGAAAAAGTATAGGAAGAAAATAAACCAAGGTTGGCTATATGATGCATCGAATGTGGGAAGGAAGAACATTATCAAAATGAATGCCTTAGAATTAATCATGTGAGCTATGTCACACATAATGTTAGACAACCATTAAATATCATCTAATACAGCTATCACTTGTCCCAAAGGTGCAACTTACATCGAAAGGGATGTTAATTGTTATTTGTTGTTGGGATGCAATATTATAATATTATAAATATCTATAGTATATATAATAATAAATATTATTATTATATATTAATATTATTATGCATTATAATATATATTATTTTATTTTATAAAATTAGTATATATCATTAAATATTATCTAATATAATTAACATTTATCTTAAAAGTGCAAGTTATACTGAAAGGAATGTAATTTGTTATTTTTTTGGTAAAGTGAGGATGTAATATTATAATATTATTAAATAATAATTATATATAGTATATATAATAATTTAAATATCATTATTATGTTATAGTTAGTTGTGTGTGTGTGTGTGTGTGTGTGTGTGTGTGTGTGTGTGTGTGTGTGTGTGTGTGTGAGAGAGAGAGAGAGAGAGAGAGAGGGGGGGGGGGATAAATGACATGTTAGGGTTTGTATTCTATCAATTGGATGTCATGAAGCTTCCATCTATATTTTCATATTGACATGTGCCTCTCATGTTCATTTACCATTGTTTATTTAGGTCGAACATGAACTATCTTTGAATTTATTCTTACCAAAAAACTAACACCACCTCTTTCATTTGTCATTGGAGAGACTTTAGTTAGTCTTCATAATTTGCAGAGAGATGAGCCATCAATAGAGATTAAAAGTCATCCAAAAATTAGAAAAGGGCAACAAATGTTTCATCATTTTTCTCTCTAAGAAAAACATTCACAACTCTTATACTTTTAATTTTCTCTGTGATTTCTATTTTTTTTGTTATGTTGTTTCAAATATAAAAGCTTAAGTTCTAAAATTTCATTTTGGGTTGTTATAAAAAGGTGGGAGATATATCCCTTGATCTTCCAAAGGCCACAATGTGATTCAAAGTTTGTGTCAATGTGGATCAAGAAGAATCTCAACACCTGGTCCAAGTTTCAATAACATCCCTAACATAATATACAGTTGATAAAGATCATACATGAGTCATTCGTGTGTTATATAAATCTCCATTAAGTATGCATATCTATTGGTTCATGTTCAATTCTCAGCCACAATCAAACCTAAACATCATACTACAATAAAGTGAAAACTTTGTGGACTATTGAACTTTTATCTTTTGGTCTAGTTTTAAATTTATTTACAAGTAAAATGATTAAAGATGATAACTTACACATGGTTTGTTTCTTCTTTATATGGTTGCACTTCTCTTTTTTTGAGACAAGGAAGATTAAAAATCTTTTTCCCATGAGCAAACCAAAAAAATTTCAGCTCGTCCCCAAAAAAGGGTTTGTGTGGAGGTAGATTTGGCTCGAGATCTCAAAGAGACCATTGACATTCAAATTAGGAATAATAATTTTTATTAGAGAGTATTATATATCAATTTTATAAACACCTATTTTTGGTGCCAATCCTCAGACCATATGATTCAGGGATGTCCCTTAATAGTGCATGCTCCTTTTGATCCTCAGGAAAAGGTGAACTTGAAGACCACCCTCAGAATGATAAAAATGATTGTTAGACTATAATTATAAAAAAAGATCGGAAAAAGGTGGTGGCAAACCTCAACCATCTACATGTCATCCTATCACTGCTCCCAGTGCTTCAGGTTTGGGTGGCAAAGTTCTTGTGCCTAACAAGTCTTCTCCTCCAATTCTATGTACACCACAAGCGATGACTACTTTGGTTGATTCACCACCTTCAACTTCCTTATCATAACCCCATCTTGGGGTGACTTCATCAAAATAAGATCAAAATATCATTAACCTAGACCATAAAGTGGTTCTTCAACATTCTTAAATCCATTTTCCTACTCATGTGGAGGAATATATGGCCCATAAGAGACAACCATTTTAGCTAGGTGATTACATGGCACATAAATCTACTTTTAATAGGTTTGTTGCTCTTGAACATATAACAAAGGAAAATTACATGAACCTCGATATTTCTTAATGTTAGTTTATTCATGGAATGTTTAGGGCCTTACTAATCTATGATGTAAGTATGTGGTCAGGAACAATTGTCATATTTTAAAAATATGAAAATTTTTTGTTTGAAAGAGGTTAAGATCTATGGCTTTCTCCTACAAAATGTTACAAAAATAATTTGGCCTAGTGCCATTTTTTAGAATACCATGCATGAGGCTAGTTGTGGTGGGGCCATCATGTTTCTAGCTCTAGAGCTTTCTCAGTACATTATTTCATGGGGGTTTGGCCCCATCCATTGGGTTATATGGACTCAGTTTGTATTTGATAATTACATCATCGGGCTTGCTAATTTATATGCCTCTAATGATTATGTGGAGCAGGCCTCACTTTAAAGATGGTTTATAGACTCACTCCCAAATGCTCATGAGACATTCTATGTGAAATTTAACATGGTTGAATCTCTTGAGGATAAAAAAGGTCATCTTCCTATGTGATGGTGTGCTAGTGAATGATAAGCATGGTTCTATATGCATAATAAACTTGGGGTGTTTGATTCAAACCACCACTAGAGGAAAAACTCAGACTCTTCTTGGTTTACTTAGTCTAATTTTTGACAAGGAGAGGATTGGATCCTTCAGCAATTAGACCAAGCTCTGTTAGCTGAACAAGATTTGTTATTTTTTGCTCCTACTCATGGTAGGCTAGTTTTGTTGTTTCATAACACTTTTTTTTCCAGATCACCACCCTATCTATTTTGATGTGGAGTGATCTACCCCTCAGGTGAGGAAGACTTTGACCTAATTCTACCTCAACACTACCCACCTTAAACATGAAAGAACTATTGGGCACATCATCAAAATTTGGAATCTTGTTCCCTGACCTAAGGGGTATTCTGGTTGGATATAATTGTGGACTGATGCTATTGCTTGCACTACCACCTTTCTTCATATTTATAGTAAACATGATTCTCTTTTTCAGCATGGTATGCATAATGCCATAAATTGTGAATACATCTAGGTATGCAAGAGGTTGAAACCTCTCCTTTTATTGTTAATTTACAAACCCAAGTCACTCATTAACATCATAAGATATAAATTGAGAAGATACACAAGGTCATAGAGGCTCAACTAAAATCTCAAATGCATTGGCTGAAAATTGGGGACAAAATCAACAAATGATTATTTTATTTGATGCTCTAGAAGGGTTGCTAATAGAATTAAATTTGTCAAGTAAGGATTTGATCAGCTTACCAAAATCCTTGACATTATGTAAGCCTTTGTGCATCGTTATCATGGGGTTTTTTTAGCCTAGGCTAATTATCCTAAGCATGAAGTTCCTCCCACTTAGTGTCTCCAATCTGCTCTTTGTAAAGTTTTTGATGCTCAAAGGGTTGTCTGTGATAGGCCTCTAACCCTTAGTGACCTTCATGAGGTGGTTATATAGATGGATATTGATAAATCCTTGGGCATTGATGATTTCCCATGTGATTTTAATCAGACTTTATGGGTTATTTTTGGTCCTAATATTTATAAGGTATAATTTGGAGCTATGCTAATGAATTCTTTGGGACCTCTCATAAATAAAGGCAACATTAAATTCATCCCTAAAGTTGATGATTATGATATTATTACCAAATAGTGGCTAATTAATCTTCTCAATGTCTCTTAAAATATTATTTCTAAGGTATTGAATCTCAAACTTAAACATCTTATTCCCTCAATTTTTAGAAGTGAACAAATAGGTTTTATCTAACACTGACACATTCTAGACAATGTCATTGTTGTTTGGGAAGGCATGGAATGAGCTCTGGTTTCCAATCAAAATTACTTGTTTGTTAATATTTATTTTGAAAAGGTTAATGACTACATTGAGTGGCCCTTCATTCTAGCCATGCTTCAAGCCCTTGATTTTGGTGCTAGGTTTATGCAAATAGTTAACATGTTTTTCAATATGTTAGGGGTGTATCACCATCAATGGAACTTAGTCCTATTAGTTTTAACTTCATATGTCTATTAGGTAGGGGTGCCCTTTATCCCCTTCACTTTATGTGTTAGTAGCAATGGGTTTTAACTATTTGTTTGTTAATTATGCATCTTGAGGTTTGGTGAAAGGCATCTCTCTTGCTCAGTGTGACTGCCAATTTATAAATGGGCATTTTGGTGATGAATCTTTTCTCACTCTTTAGGAAGAGGAGGAGATGGTTAAGAATGCTATGGATTGTATTCATATCTTTTGTTTGGCCTTTGATCATCCATTCAATGGATAAAAACTAAGTGTTATTGCCAGATTCTTGGTTGCAAACCCACTTGGTTGGAGGGATATCAATGGTAGTGGATCTTCTAGGGGTTTTACTTAAATTACTTGGTATTTCTTTTGCTTTTTGAGCCTCTCCTTATGATTTTTGGTCCTATGTGGTTTAAAGGGCTGAGAAAAAAAACTCCTTTTGGATCATAAAACCTTTGTCTTTGGCGGGCAAGTATCAAATTTATTCTAAAGTCTTGGTGGCTACACATGTTTGTTATTATTCAAGTTGTGATCCTTCTAATGCTTCCTATAGTATCTTGGAAAAACATCTAAGATACTTTATTTTGGCCAATTGTGAAGGGTATAAGGGATTTCATAGAGTTTCTTGGGAAATTTGCTGCAAAGACAGGTGGTCTGGGTCTTATAGACATTAAACTTCAAGGTCTACATCTCATAATTAAATGGGTTATTCATGGGAATGGAAGGAGATGAAGCTTAGAATATTCTACTTCATCACTGTATCTCTCAGGGGGTACCTTGTGGAAGATGTGCTTGGCATGGCCTTGGTCTCCATACTTTTCTTGTTACCCTAATTTTGATTAAAATTTAGGGTACCTTTGTCATTCAAAGAATATGGAAAGCTTGGGAAAAACTCAAACCCCATATAATCTAGATAGGGGAAGGTTTTAGGAATGGTCTTTCCCTTAATTCTCATTCCTTTTGGTGGTCTCCCTACCTAAAATTTTATAATGTTCCCTTTTCTTTGGTTCCTCGAATTAAAGTGTTAAGATTATTCAAGAAAAGTGTGAAAACCATAGGGGATCTCTTTTTAACTAAGAGTTGTGCTTGGCTCTCTTGGCCATAAGGTCAGACCAAATTCAAGTTAAATAATGTAGATGTTCGATCTATTACTAAAATTCAAAGCTCCATACCTAATGAGTATCTTCATAAAATTAGAGTCAAGTCTCTTAGTCCTTGGTGGAAAGATTGGCATTGGCCCATGGCCACTCCTTTTTCTCATTATTCACCTTGGCTGGGGTATAAGATTTTATCCCCCAACATATTCAAGATGATACTCTTAATCATCGATGGAACCTTTGATACATCTATGGGATTTGGTCCAAAATATTTTTTAATGTGTGGGCTGCTCCTATTGAGCCTAAAAAGGTCCATTTTCTTTGGTGCATCCTCTATCAAGGTCTACCTTTGGGTGTCTGGCCTAAGCACATGGGGGTTTCAAATCCCATTTTCCTAGCCTATCGTCAACTTGAGTCTATTAAGTGCCTTTTCTAGTTTTATTCTCATGTTCAGTCAACATGGCATTGGATTCATACCCTCCTCCAGCTATTTAGACTTGAGTTCTTTACATGGAAGATGGATCTATTGGGGGACTTTGATATGCTTCCTACAAGATTTAATGAAAATTTGGTACATTTTTCATGCTAACATTTTATTTCAAATTTGGAAAGCTAGGAATTATGATTGCTTTACTCATGAAGAAATAGAATGTAGTTTTTCTGTTACTAACAAATTTACTATAATTTATAATGTCACTCTACAGATTCAAAGCTAGACTAACAAAGTTCACCTAGAAATTAATCACCTTTAGTGCTTACTTGATCATTAGGGAAATTCCCTATGTGTAGTTAACTGAGAACCTATAGAGCTACCATGTTTTCTATCACCTCCTCATGGATGAAAACATGGTACATGCCGATAATATTCTAGGAATAGACATAGGATACTTTATCCCCTATAGTCACCACCTCGCTAGTCTTCCCCACAACATGGTAGAATGAGTGGATCTTTCAGGAGTGGAGGTGATGTTAGAGGTTTCCCTCCCCCCCACTAGGACCATGGAGGTGATGCTAGGGGATGGGGTCCTCTCCCTCATGACAAGTATCTATGGTAAGCTTTGAAGATTTATCCTAGTAAACATAGATGAAAATATTAATGCATAATAAAATGATGGATGGGAACCTTTACTTGTGGATGAAGACCCCCTACTTAAAGTGGTTGGGGTGATAAGTCATAGGATCTACCTATTTTAACTTCTATGTTTGCTGCTACAACTTAATTATTCCCTTTATTTCTATGTGCTCTTATGAATGCTTCATTATTTATTACACATATTTGATTTAATGATTTTTTGAGTGGTCATTATTTACCCTCTGATGGACATGCTGCTTCCTGAGGAGTTTTTATCCTTGATTTTAATTTGCTCGTGGGGTGTGACCTTTCCACCCATTTTTTTTATGATTAGCATTGTAATTTATCCTTGTTTATATTAATATTGATATGCTCGTCAATAAAATAATTCCTTATTATTTCCACTTATAATGGTTTATACTATACCAGGCAAAGATTATTTGAATTTTTGACAATTTTACATCATAAAAGATGAATATTTCACCGCTCACTCTAGGAAGGTAAGGCCCGATGGAAATAAAGAGAAGACATAGGTCATAGGTTCAATCCTAACCAAATTATTGTCATCTTATTCATAATTGCAATATACTTCTGCTAATACAACACATTTTACCACACTATAAAGCAATCCTACAAATTACTACGTAAGCTCACATTTAAGTTATCTATTGTTTCAAAGCTAATACAAGTCATGTACAGAAAGGCAATTATAAATACTAGGTTATACCAATTGGTAATGCATAAAATATCACTATTACTTATGATTACCATAAAACACACTATACAAAATTGTACACACATTTAAAAGTATTGAAATATATTATCTATCTAAATTGGTGACATTTATAGCATATTTGAATATTCATAGTTGTCACCCATTCACAATTGGCATCAAAATATATTGTTTCACCATTAAACAACAAAAAATAGTTATTCATTCTAATAATCCTTTGAAAACATATTTTTATTATGAGAGCTCTCTTAATTTTTTTCCACCAGGGATAAATAAGATGCTTCCCAAAACAATAGAATTATAGTGTTGATTCGAGTTAACATCGAACATAGAGCCCTATTATAATTAAATCAGATCTCATGACGTTATCTTCCACCCTTAAAAAATGATGCCACCCTACAAGCTGCATACCCCTTTGCAATGTATGCAGTCCATATAAATATAGCTAGTGGACCCTTGGCTTAGATTCGTGCACTTTTACAAATTTGCATGAATCCTACTCTTGCATATCTAACAATGAGTGTTCATTGATGTTAATATTTGAAGCATATTTTTTATTTTTAGGTTTGTATTCCTTACATTTATAATCTTATTTTTTTTATAAGAGTATAATTTATGAAAAAAAGTGTCAAACACTAACATTTTGGAAAAATACATGTAGAGAAGTGGCTTTCCCCTATTTTTTCTAGAGTTATACAACCTACTCATATTTTACCACTTCAAATGAATGGGTGCATCAATTAACTATAAATACCCAATATAGACCCATGCTTCTATCTTAATGTCTAATCATAATCCACAAAATCCATGTTTAGTATGTTTTAGTCAAGATTCATAACCGACGTTAGATATTTCAAGAGTGTACTACAATTCAAGTAAATATTCAAAACTAAAATAAAATATACATGCTATATAGTATAATCCACCATCCATATACCAATAATAAATCATTCTAGTCAAAGTTGTAGTGTTTGTGCTTAAATAAATATCCAAAAAATATGAAAACTTGGTTGGACCTACTACCAAATTGGTAACCAAAACACATACAAAAAATGAAGTATGAGCTAAGCCTATATGGAAGCTATACAATAAAACTAATTAAGCTAACCCAAGTCACCAATATTTTTTTTTACACGAAATATAACTAACGAACATCAATAACTTAAAAATTTCAAGAAATTAAAGAATAAATTGTTTCCTTGAGTGCGATGAATATTAAATTTTAAAGCTTAGAAAGTTAAATAGGAATGTATTCAAAAAAAAATAGATCCATTATATATCTACTTATATCTAATTATAATTTGTCAACTAATAATAAAATTATAGAATTAAAAAAAGGCAAGGAAATAATTTTTCCATGCTACATCATCTACTTTACATTTTTTTTAAATTAAGTTGCGGTGTGTTGGGGACCTGGAGAGGCTTTGGAGATTGAAAAAATTCAAGATGAGAAGCACCACCTTTGAGATTTTGAATAAAAATTGTAATAATGAAAGAGTAAATTTACCATATGAATCAAAACTATATATAAGTATTGAACATGAGAGTGGAGGAAGACAGTGTGGGTTGAAAAGACTTTACAATCCATACACAATTGCTACATTTAACCCATGTCACTCATGGAAACACAATAGATGCCTCTAGCAAATATGAAATTATGATAAAAATATGTTGGCAACTAAAACAAGCATCGTTATTAGATGCCAACAACAATTATTGTTGCATGCAATTCTAGAATGCAATTATACAAAATATAATAAAATATATGGGAAGACACCTATTTACTTATTCCCTATGTGCATTTTCCATATACATTATTCTTAGTTTTATGTAATGAGGAATAATGTACTTGATATAATATTTAGTAGTACCCTTGCTATCAACATATTATGTACTTGTTAATAGTGTGTCATGTCATTGTGGAGATTCTCAAGGATGTGTTATGGTTTTTAAATTCTATATTGTGCAATAATCTATGTTAAAATTAAATTTCCAACCAGATATGGATAAAATGTGGAGGCCAAGCAAATCAAGATGAAGATTTTTTACGTAATCAAGCTTAGCCATGTTATATTATTATGATATTCCATTTTAATGAATGACTTATATAGGTAAGGTTAGGTTACATATCCCCAAGACAAGTAAACTTTTGCATTATAGGTTCCTAAAAACAATTTTAGTATGTGAATAACTAATATGTATGGGAAGAGGTAGACTTGTAGTTAATAACGCTTTATTTTAGCAGTCAATTACAAATAATTATTAGATAGTATCATTGTGTTTTAACAGGTGATTAGCTAATAGGCATGAAAATAGGTAGACATTTAGCTAATAACCATTTATTTTATATCATTTTTTAACAAGTGCCAAAAGATTGAAATTCAACTGAATCCAATTGAAAATTAATGACACCATGGGCTCAAATAATTCAATTTAAAAAATACCCAAGTTATAATGCCACCAAGTCTTTCCATTGTAAATATTTAGGATATGGTTCAAATAAAATTATGTTCAAAGTGATGGAGGTCCAATATATAGTTGTGGGCCTTTTAGAATTTCCTCCTAATGCCATGAATTAAATACTTATCACTAATTTTTAATACATTTACATAGACGTTGGACAATACTAAATCATGCCAAACGATATTATATTTTACTATATATATAATCATAGTAATATATAATATAATTATAATATTAATATATATTAAATATTAATTATATAGCATATATTTATATCATAATATATTAATTATACTGAAATTATATATATAATAATGTAATAATCATATAAAATATTATAATATAAATATAATTTTATAAGATATTAGTTTTTTTATTTTTAATATTATAAACCTTTAAAATACCTTTAGTCAGGAAGGCATGCATGTGTCATTTAGTTGAAAATATGTGTTGTATGTTGACAATAGGCAAGCATTTCCAAATTTATTGGCTATGGTTCTCAGTGCTTAGCTCTCTAATTTAGAAAAGCAAGAGCAAATTGGTGTTCTGCTTCTAGAAGTTTCAACTCTTGACAAAAACAAATTGATATTAGGGTCCTATGATGTGCTCTTTGAATTAGTATCCATGATGGAATATGGAATTAATTAAGTAAATATGGTTTCTCTATGCACCCTCTATAGTTTATCTACTTCCCTAGATATTGTTGAGGCCATGGTAGCAAATGGAGAAATGCAACCCCTATTGAAGATGTTACAATCCTTTAAGACAAGGGGAAGATCCCTTTCAATCCAAGGAAATATAATTGTAATTGAATTCGTAAGGGAAACTATAGAAAGTAACATAAACATGCCAAAAGGCTTGATTGATATTTTGGGTTAAAGAATAAGTCCTAAATGCCAAGTATTGGCTACCTATATACTGATGCTTTTGGCACATAATAGCTTGGGTCAGATCAAGGCTATGATGTAAGAAGGAATAATCTATATGTTAGGATATTTTTTGGTTATTAATTCACCGTAGGTTAGAATATCTTATAACTATGAATACTATATTTTGATTCTCATTGTATTTGGGTTGTTATGAATATTGTTACAATCATATTCTCTAGGATTTTGGTTTATTAGTTGTTCTATTATTATTTTTTTAGTTCTCATAAAAATATGAGTTTGAAATCATTCTTTGGTTAGCTAAATATAATATAATTCTACTCTTACATTTGGTATCAAAGCAATTTCACCTGGGAAGGCATAATAAGATGCCCAAGCTCTCATTTCTAATACATGCATACAACATGTTGGAATTCAAATACCATCCCTTACCCTCGAGCTATTCTCACTAGTTGTTGCCTTTGTATTTGTGTAGTAGACTACATCAGGTTCGCCACCCTAAGGAATCACAAATTGAATTTGTTCGATGTAGTTTACAGATTGGTATGATGGTGTTTAAGTTTGTAGTAAAGGAATGTGCTCTCTAATCCAAATTAATATTACTGTAGCCTTCTAAAATTTTGAAGCTTTACCATTATTAGTAATATGTGGCCTACATGGATTTTCATAATGTTTAAATGACAAGCCAATGAAACTATGTAATGCTCAAAATGTACACCTCAAACACACACAAAACAACACCATTTTTTTAACACTTCAATCAAACACACTATTATTAACAAACACAAAGAACTCAACAATTATACATGATTACAAAAGGGATGGCAACTTGTAAACAACACTTAATGTAAAATAATTTAAATTTCAAAAAAAAATTCTATCACAACACACTAGAGCTATACTTCAACCTATTGAGATAAGGAGAACACATTAAAGGATAAGACACATGTCGAACTGATTGCATAACTACAATCTAACACCGAATGTCCATAACTTAGACTCCATAATAAAAAATATTATTTAAACTTTGTGAAACTAGATTACACTCTTCATGAGCCCAATTGTTAAACATTAAAACTACTATCACATATAAGATATCATAACATAGAAATCAACACAAAATGAGATCACAATAATAAAAATAGTGAATGTTTAATTAAGTGAATAGTGTAATGTTGAAAACCACAAAAGCACATACACACTATAGGCTCACAAAATGACTTTCAATAAAATATTTAGAAATATTAAAAACTAAACAAAGTTGTAAATCAATCATTTAATCTAAATAAAAATCATATGAGTCATAAAATATACCTAATGTAATAATAACGTGAAACAAAAAGTCTAAACTAAACTGAAATTAATAGCAAAAATCTGATTTTTTTTCAAAAACTGTTAATGAACCAAATTCAAGGAGGACTTACTAAAAATACCAAACAGGGCTTAAAAGTAATTAATAAAGGTTATACATGAATATAAAAATTAAAATAAGGGGTTAAAACTTTCATATTCAATAAATGTTAAATCAATTGATTAATACAACACCCTTTTTGAAGTGATCTTATAGATAAAATCAGCAACAACAATTTTTTTTTAAATAATTTAATTTGGAAAAAGGTCACTAAAAATAGCAAACAAACATAAAATATGAAATTAAAGGCTCATATATAAATTTAAAGGTAAAAAAATCACTATCAAACCCTGGATTTTATTTAAGACTCCTATAACTATTTTTGGCAACTCAATTTTGAATCGACTTTGCAGATTGAAAAAAAAAATCAGGTGCAAAAAATTGCCAAAAATATCAAGAATCGATCCACAAAAAATTATCGAAATGGGATAGAAAAATAAGGGTTATAAATTTAGAGGTTACAAGTTTTCATTTCAGAAAATATTGAGTTTGGTTATTAATTTTAAACCTATTTCTGAACTAATTTAGTTGATTTTCAAACAAAAAATTCTTAGTGTAAACTAGCACTGAATCTTATAGAAGTGTATGCAATCGTTCAACCATCAACATATATTCCCATAGGATTGTGTGTGTGTGTGTGTGTGTGTGTGTGTGTGTGTGTGTGTGTGTGTGCGTGCGTGCGTGCATGCGTGCTTTTCATCATAAGGATTAAGTCTCAAATTTATTTACACTTCACTAACAAGATTTTAAAAGATAACTCAAGATCCACCATGCTCAACCTATCCAATTGGGGTTCTACTATGATTAGCTATGTAAATTATAATATTTTTGTCAAGACACTCAGTAATAATTATGATTATAATTTATTAATTTCAACTGTATATGTTTAATCCAATGTTAATTATATAACTAATACTACATATTAAGATTAATCCACAATTTTTCAATGCCAGGGTAGGTAAACTCACTATATTTTAAGTCTATAATTATCAATATTTTTTTACATATTATATTTTTTAAGTTATTTTACTATTCAAATTATGTGTTCTTAACACTAACGTTATCATCCAACTATGAATCTTACATACTATAATATATTTTTATTCAAATGATTAATATTTTCTACTCAAATAATATTTAATTGACCTACTCAATAAGGTTATCAACTCATAGATAAAATAGTTTCTAAATCACTACTAGAAATAACTCTATTAGTCAAGCACTAGCTTACATGTATTGTCAATGCATTAAGTGTTACATACAAACCATTGATGATTTAGATTAAAGAATATTATTGCCCATTGATATCCTTGAATAATACAATAATCATTATAATTATCTAGTACATAAGCTTCAACATGGATCTTTTCAAGGATAGGTCAACTCAGGTTAATGACAATATCTAAGAACAAAACTTTACAATGTCAAAATTGAATGATAAACATATAATCATTATTTATTCAAAACATAAATCAAATAATATACATGATGCTATTGATTTCAACATAAAAATATTATATCCCAATACTTTATCTATCACTAGTAACTCGCCAACCTACACTACGAAAATAGTCAATGAAGGTTACATTGATTAAGATATTCCTGCCTCCTAAATACTATTATTTTCCAAGTTAATGAAAAATTTTAAATAATGAATTCAATGATTAACAAAAACATACATATGATAATTTTGTAAGCGACCCAAAAAGAAAAATAATTATTATAATTAACACCAATTCAACACAAAGCTTACTAGCACCCAATATCTACTCCAAACATCTAATAATTACAATTATATTTACACTAATAATAACTTACCAATACATATTGCTACACCATCCCATTAGGTGAAAGTGAACAAGGCTGAAAATTCTATACATTGTATTAACTA